>BSBK01001710.1:0-447500 GCA_027943335.1 Chamaecyparis obtusa
TGAACATCATTTTTAAAGAGTGATATTCATTCATGTTACTATAACATTTTTAAAAAAAAGAAAAAAAAAATGTAATTCTTTTGAATTTAGGTTTTTAACACCAATATCTACTATATCCAATAGTTTCATTTAATTTGTTTAATATTTTATGGTTTATTAAGTTTTGAAGTGACATTAACTATAGTTTAGACATAGCTTCATTTAGCGGCCCCTAACTTGACTTATATTTATTCATATTTCTTTATTTTTGTTAGAAAGATTATGTAAATGTTAGCATAATTGATGTAGTGATGCTAAGTATTTCATTGATGAAGAGTAATACATATTTGATGATAGGTGTTCATCAGTTATTAGGTTGTCATTGATGTCAACTAAATTGAATTAGTGTTTTCAATATGTTACCACATATTGTGTGATTAAATCATGAGTTATATTATGTTTCTGAAATTGCTATTCTAGTGGAAGAATATGTTATGTGTTGTGATTTGAATATTACAAAAAAAAAATTTGATATGAAGTATTGAGTCGGTTATGTTTGAATTAAATCAAATCGGATATATGTATATTTATATGTATCTATCTATCTATCTATGTGTGTGTGTGTGTGTGTGTGTGTGTGTGTGTGTGTGTGTGTGTGTGTGTGTCTATATATATATATATATATATATATATATATATATATATATATATATATATATATATATATTATATATATATATATATATATATATATATATATATATAATATATATATATATATATATATATATATTATTAGAATTTATTTGTATCTATTTTTCCATTTTGGTTTAATATTTTATGGTTTATTAAGTTTTGAAGTGACATTAACTATAGTTTAGACATAGCTTCATTTAGCAGCCCTAACTTGACTTATATTTATTCATATTTCATTATTTTTTGTTAGAAAGATTATGTAAATGTTAGCATAATTGATGTAGTGATGCTAAGTATTTCATTGATGAAGAGTAATACATATTTGATGATAGGTGTTCATCAGTTATTAGGTTGTCATTGATGTCAACTAAATTGAATTAGTGTTTTCAATATGTTACCACATATTGTGTGAGTAAATTATGAGTTATATTATGTTTCTAAAATTGCTATTCTAATGGAAGAATATGTTATGTGTTATGATTCGAATATTACACAATTTTTTTTGATATGAAGTATTGAGTCGGTTATGTTTGAATGAAATCAAATTGGGTAACTAGTAAAATATTTAGTGAAAAATAATAAGTGATTTGAGTGGTATTTCAAATGAGTAAAGTATTTGATAAATTGGTCATAAGATATAGTTGATAACAATGTCACGATACTATGTTAAGGATCACAACTCATATTGTTGATTGGTACGGTTTAATTGACTGGAAGCGATATCGATAGAATGAACATGAAAACAAGATAAAGTTCTTGAATAGGTAATGAAGATCTATGAATCAGTGAAGAAATTAGAAGTGGTGATGTGATCAATGATATATTTAGTGAATTCGTAAGGAATTTCTTTGATTTGTGCAAAGTATTTGAGGTGGATTCTTCAAGACGTTTCTTTTGGTCAAACAAGTTTTGAAGATGGTTCAATTTCCAAGGTGAAATCCATATGCAAATTGATGTAGTCAGAGAAAATGTAAGAAGTGATTGGAACTGGTAAGAAGTAATTTGTTTGCCATTGCAGTGTGGTCCAGGGTGTGGTGATCGTTTGTAGGGATCTGTACCTTGTAAGGAATGAACAAGGAGTGGCTTGAGGTGTGTTGCAGGGTGGTTGATTGGACTGTTTCTCATGGAAATCCCCTAGTTTTCTATCCTGATCTCAATGATGCTTGAAATTATAGAATTTGTCTAAGATCTCTCTATGGATTGCTTGGTCTCCTGCCCTTGTAGTAATTTTTTTATGTATTTTTGGTTGGTTGGGTAGTTGAAATCCTAACCCTGGTTACTCGTAGCTTGTTGCATCCTACTGGTTTAGGATTCCAAGGTAACCAGTGCTATAAATTCTAGGTTGTTCAATTTTGTAAGGGTTCCTTCTTCTGCAAATTTTTGAGCAGAATTGGTTCCAAGTGAGGGGTCCTTTTCCTATAGATTTTCTCCTTCTCTCTGCATATAGGGTGTTCTTCTTCCATTGCTAGTTTAGTGAATATAGTGCATACTGTAACAAATTTGTCTTATGTGTGAGGATTTAATATATTCTTACTATTACCAAGCTATCTCCATTTGAGCTTTGAATTCATTGATCATACATTAAGGGTGTTTGATTTGTCTACTTGTATTGCCTATGTGTTTGCAAGTGGAGTTGTCTTCACAGAGATAACTAGTTCAGGGTTAGTGTTCTTGTGTGTATGGGCTGAAATATCAAGGATAGGTCATGCTTGTCTTCTAGTGGATGCTGGTTAATGTATTGTCTATTCATAGGTCTCTTCTAAGGGGAGGGTCAAAATCCTTTGATGGGTAATAACATATTTGAATGCACAGGTGGGAACTAAGTTGAGGTTTGGTCATGGTGTGTGATTGATGTCAGACATCAACACATTGAGTATATTATTTTCTTGTTTCATAGTTGTCCCTTGCAATACTGTATTTGACTCTGTGTCCCAATGGATAAGGCACTAGTCTATGAGAGACTTAGGGTATCTCAGGGGTCCCTTCTATCCATTTAAAATCATTTCCATTCAGTCACACCCTTTCCCTTTCATGTTGTTAGTGTAGGTCTCTAGTTTTCATACTCACTCCATGCAAGTAGGGCTATTGCATGAGATATTGGTTTCATTTGAGGTACAGGATACCTATAAGGTTTTGAAAATCATTCCACAGTTAGTTACCTATAGGCCCTGTAGTGTGACATAAATTGTATGAGTGTGCAGATGAGGTACAACCTGCCTGAGTGATGTGGAGCTCAAGTGTAGAAGGATCTCTCTTTGATCCTTGTCAATTGGCCCTTTTTCCTATCATATTTGGAGTGTTGAGTGAATGTGACACTAGCCATGTCAATCCTAATGCCAAGCTGACCTTTGGGGAAAAGAACACCAATAGAAGTAGTATGAATTCTTATATTTGCTGAGTTGTAGAGTCTTCACCGAGCAATCAATTGCAATAGTGGATGACAGCCTGTCCTATATAATGTTTGAACTTACCTACTTTCGTACTAAGCATTAATGAAAGGTTTTAACAAAAAGCATGAAATCAAGTTCATTCTTCACCATGAATTTTAGCATATTGAGAGCAGAGAGATTTTCTAAGTGTGATGAAGCGATTCGAATCAAAATTTGCAGCAAAATTTTTTGAATAATTTTCTTTGTCTACCGAGCTACCATGGCATCATCTAGCACCAAAGTAAAGAAAGGTTCGAAAATGTTGGTCCAAGGAGAATGGAAGGTGCCAAATTTCAAACTCCATGCCCGTAGTTGCAGAAACCCTAGACCCCAAGTGGAGCTCAATCTTAGATCCTCCCTCCCAGGTACTTCTTGTTAATGATATTCACAGTCATTTTAAAGGTATAATTCAAGAGCTTGGAACCCTAGAGATAGATGTTTCCTGAAATTAACTGTATGGGTGAAACCCCTTCCCTATGAGGTATATATGATGAAACCAAGGACATAATTGAAGCCCTAATAAATCAACTTGTTGATCCAAAGGCTCTATACTTGGAACATATGATGAAGCAAAGATAAGAATATAACTAAGCATAAAGCTTCCACAGGTGGTGAACAAAGGTAGAAAGAGGATGGCCAAGATGGGAATCTAGCATACCTCTAATGTTAACCAAGGGAAAAGGAGAGGACATTGAAGAGAAGAAGAAGAAAAGAATGAGAGTGAAGAAGAACAAGTACCTGTAAAGAAGAAAGGGAAGGTGACCATCACCAAGGCACCTAAAACAATCTACTGCAGTCTCACAAGAAAACAAGGGGCAAGGTAGCTAAAAATAGTGGTGATGTAGTATTTAAAAGGCCTCCTCCCACATTTGAAGAAGACATTAAGAGTTTGAGAGAAGGATCTGGAATGGTAAACTTCAAATCTCTCAAGTATAAAATTAGAATAGAGATAGAGTAGAAGGAGATTGAAGATGCTGTTATTGAGAAAATGGGGCAATGGAAGTACTCACCTGATGATATGGCTCCACAAATTCTAGATGTTCTATTGGAAAATATTCAAGATGAGATGAGAGAATGCAAGCAAACTATCAAAGATATACATGCTCAAACCTTAAGATAGTTAATGCCAAATTTGAAAAATGATGAAGTTAATAAGGCATTGAAAGAAAATGAGAGTAAGATGACACTCAGATTCAACACTTGTTTGATTCAGATAAAAAATGTAGAATCAGTTGTAAAGAGCACCACTACTACATGGAAAAAAATCTATCATCTTCACCAATCGAGTGTTGAAATTGTTGTGATAAAAGATATTGAAGATGATAGTGATGAAGAGAAAGAAGAAGATGTTGCCATAGAAATAGTTCAGCTAGATAGTGTTGAAATAGAGGAAGTAGTAGAGGAAGAAGCTACCAAGGAAGCCAAGAAGAATGATGAGGAAGATGATACAGTTTAGATATCTGTAGATGTAATTTCCTCACTCCTCACTCTCCAGCAAAATTGCTACATCTAGCTTGAAGATAGGCTTCAGTAAGTGTGATTTTGACAAAACCAATAGATCCATCAAATGTCCAATCATCCTCAGCATGGCTCAATGTATCAATGACAGAAGTGGCTACCACTTCATCCACTGAGCTTCAACCTCCTTCTTCTATCGAGTTGTAGCTTCCAGCAAGTACTTCAGCACCCTCTACACTTTTGAGTCCCTACTTTAGCAAGTACTTCAATTTTTGATTCTACAATTGTAAATACTTTAGTTTTGGGTTTATCAAGTCTTCCAGTGAGCATTCCATTAGTTGGAAGTTTATCATTTTTCATTGCAAGTCCTACTGTGTCTACAATAACTTCTACTTCAATGGCATTAAGTACAATGATTAGTTGACCTAAGGTTCAATCGAGCATAAGATTTTTGAGCAGGAGTAAAGCTATAGAAGAAGATATAGATTTGGGATGAGTAGATAGAAATTCCAAATTAGATTTTGCAAATCTTTCTACAGATCAAATGCAACTGGTTGGTGAACTCCTCCAGAAGAAAGAAAAGCAGAAGAAACTAAAAGAGGAAAGAGATAAGGAATATAAGATCATTAAGGATGTTGGAAATTTGGCTAATGTGGATGCATAGATGTTGTTCATTATGGCAACATATGATCTCTATTGAGAGTGTAGAATCTGGAATGCAAGTATGGCAAGTTGAAGGAAGAAATTGTCTAAGTATGGATACAGTGATCTTGACAGAGCACCTGATGAAGATTTAGTTGGTGATGTCCACTAGAGCAATATTTTTGTTTGTGTAGTTAACTAAAGATTCTATAGAGTATGAGGATACCCCATCTTTGTGCACATAAATTTTGGAGCAATATGGACAAAGTTATTCAAAGTTTACCAAAGACAGTTTTTGTAGATAGAACAGTTTTAGAGACAGTATTAGCGAAAGAGTTAAGGGATTATTTTTTCTTGTCAAAATAATGACTTAACATTATGAAGGATGACATCCTAGATGTTTACTCTTGGATAAAGATTTTGGAAGCTGACCATGTAAAGTTATTAGCTTTAATAACTCATATATTAGGCATACTTGAAATGTAATGAAATATACAAGTGATATGTAAAAAGAAAGAAAAGATAACTTGTGATAGTTGTTTATTGTGATAGAAGCAAAGGCTATTGATGAGAAATTGTAAGCAATACCATATTACAGTCAGAAACATTTTGTATTACCTATTTGGGCAGTGAGCTCAGCTGGTGATCAGGTTTTGTAATCTAACCTCCTAACAGGGGTTAAGGTTTCTAACAAGGCCTAAAGTCCTTTAACCAGACAGATCTACTATATATTTTAAATTGACTCCTAATAGGGGTCCAATATCCCTAACAAGATACTTTTGATTAGTGATCTTTGTGGGTACCATCCCCACCAGGGTTTTCCCTTGGCCAGGGTTTCCTCGAGAACATATGATGTGTTATGAGTTCTTTCTATTTACTGCTCATGTTTGTTAATCAACTTCATAATCTTTTTATGCACTAAAGTAATCTGTTATATCCATAAGTGGGAAAAAGAAAAAGTTTGTGAAATATTGATTCACCCCCCCCCCTCTCAGTATTTCCTATTTCTAACAATTGGTATCAGAGCACAATTACTTAGAGAAGGAACATTCGAGGAAAGCTTAGCAGCTTGAGTAAGATCTCTATGGATATGGATCAACTTCAGAAGAATCTTGAAGAAGCTCTTGAATAGATTGATATGCTTACGGAAGAAAGAAACTCCTTAAGAAGAAAATATGAAGATGCAAAGAATGCTATTGACAATTAAAGAGGTAAGATTGAAGATCTTAAATCTAAAAAGAAATCTGATATGCTTGTTGAAGATTGTGATGAATTAGAAAAAGAAAATGAGATCCTTAAGCATGAGTTGAAGATAGTAAATCTGAAGCTTAGTATGAAAGATGGAAATTTAAGATCTGATAATGAAAAATTGAAAATTGAGAAGGAAGATCTGAGGTCAAGACTTGAAAAGGAAACATCTGAATCTAAAAAAGTAAAAGTGTAGTATGTGGAACTTGAGATGTATAATAAAATTGTGAAAGGTGAATTAAACTCAATCTAAACAACAACTTGACAGGCTATATTCAAAAAGTGATAAGACTGAAAAACAAATTTCTTTTGAAGAAACCATTCTTTGATAGGACTGGATTTGGATATAGTATGTTTAGAACAAACCATGAAAGTAAGAAGCCAGATATGAGAAGACATCTAAAAGTGTGGAGGAAATAAAGCTAGATGAGAACACATTGGAAGATCCACCTAAAGAAGAACCACCTAGAGAGAAAGAAGAATCAAAGCAAGAAGAATCAAAACAGGAAGAATCATCTAAAGGTATGCAAATAGAATTCAAAGGTAGCTGTTTTTCTTGTAATAGTATTGGGCACATGAAGAGAGATTGCACAGGTAAGTAATTTAAACCTCTTAATGGACATTGTTATAATTGTCATAGTTTTGGACATAGAGCTAATGAATGTAGAAGACCTAAAATAATTTTGAATAATTATGATAGAATGATTGGCAATACTAACAATGCAGATAAGAAATCTATTGAAGAAATGAATCAAAGAAAAGTGGTAGTATGTTTTAGATGCAACAAAGTAGGACATATTGCTAGAAATTGCAGGTCACAGATTAACCAGCAATGACAGAGATTTGGAAACAATGGAATCATTTGTCAGATATGCAACAAGTTTGGACACTCAGTAAGATTTTGCAGAATGAACAATGGAGGTTATCATCATAACCCTAACCCTAGGAACAATGCAAGAAGGAATGAAAATGCAAGAAACAAAGAGAAAGGTTGCTGTAGCAATAAAGATGAAGTAAAATTTGACAAAGGCATAGATCAAGGAAGTATAGTCAGCACTGAAAGTAGTCAGGAAGGTAATGTAACCAATGGTAAGGATGAATCTTTACCTGACCCTTCTTTAAGTACTTAAATTATGTAAGTTTCTGTAGTTTAGGACTTAGGATTAGTGTAGATTAGGAATTTGAATGAGTTAAGTTTTGCACAATTAGATATAGGTTTATTATGTTGTACTAATGCTATGGTTAAGTGCGCAAAATAAAATATTGTGTTTTGCGAGGTCGCAGAAAGTTTTATAGTTGCAGGTTTGCAGAATCAGCTTTTTGAGGTTTTAGCAGCAAAATGAATGAATGCGATGTCAGATCGAGTTAATATGAAGTGTTATAAGGTTGAAATTGAAGTTATTATGATTACAAAGTGATTGAAAAGTGATTTCAAAGAAGAAAAGTGAGTTGAGAATGATTTGAAGAAGTTTGGAAGGAGTTTGCAGCGATGATCATACCAAAACCCTAGATTTGCAAAGTCGAGGTATTTTTTGATCTTTAATCAGTTGATAAGATGGATATTTCTATGGCTCATAATGTTAAGGATAAGAATTGACCAAAGATTAAGAAAGAACTAGTAGAACCAACTGAAATTGATGACAGTCTAGCATTATCATCCGTACCAGACAGAGTATTGCACATTGAGAATGTTAAAGGATATTTAGGTTGCAAGTTTGAAACTTTGGGAGATGCAGATTTTAGTGATGATTACAGGAAACTGTACAATCTAGACATGTTAGTTAAACCATCTTATGGGCACCTAGAGAATAATGAAATTATCAAATATTCCATGAAGTATGAATTGAATGATGAGGAATGTACCAAGATCATTTTAAGTAGAATCCACAATGGGAAATTCTGGATGGAGGATAGACTTATTGATATAACTGCCGACCTAATTCATGAAGTTACTAGATTATCAAAAGTTGGAGAGATTCCAATGAATGAAAAGAACATGAGAAAGATTGTTTTAGATAACACTGGATCTAGTTATAATGGTAGAGGAATTGTGATAAGTAAGATTAAGCAAGATGATGTTAGGTACCTTTGCAAGATCCTAACAACTAAATTTTGTGGTAGTTCAAGGGAAGATGACATGGTTGCAGGAATGATTCATGTAGCTTATCTTATGTGTATTGAGAAGAAACTAGTAGACCTATATGAAATTTTGAAAATTTAATTATTTGAGAACTTAGAAAAGATTAAGAAGGCTAAGTACACACAGTTTAGGTTTTTATCTCTAATAACCTATATGTTTTTTCCATATTTTGAGAAGATTTCCTTACACAGTTGATTGGAGTGATAATGTGAACATAATGGAAAGAATAAACTCAGTCTACATGAAGCACCTTTTTGATAAAGTTAATGACAGTGTGAAGCTTGTATTGAAGACTTTTCAAAATATGTTAAGAACAAATCAAGGATTCCTCAATCCTTAGTTGAAAAGCATAAAGATGGCATTTTTTTTATGGTTGACACTGATTTCACCTACATTGAAGTAGTTGAGCCTAGAATGGAATTCATAGACCCTCTTTGCTATGAAATATCTGAAGCAAAAATAGTAGGATATGTGAATAGATTGTTAAAGTGTGAGTTGGATGGTCATGCAAATAGGTTTGGAACCTATGAAGAGAATTTCAACTCTAAAATAAGTTTGAGGGAAAAGAAGCAATCTAGTAAGAGAGTTGAATCTACTATGAAGAAAATATTGAAAGAATCCGGTATGTCAAGTCATGAGTTTGACATAGCTAAGAAGATTGTAGAAGCCTTGAGGCAAAGTGAAAATCTTGTAATTTCACCTGAGACATCAAGTGGAGATCTTGTTGATCCTATTGCAGTAAAGGTAAAAGTTGAAGTACCTAAAAAAGATGAAGGAGATAAATCTTTTTCTCCTAGAAAAAGAGTAAAAGTGAGTGCAATAGGACCCGACAAGAGACAGAAAGTGGTTGTACCACCTACACCTAGAAATGTAGTAGTAATTAAAGATGATGATGTAGTTTCAATCAAGAAGAAAACTTGGAAACCAAGAATTGAAAGAGTTAATGAAGATATATTGAAGCATGGAGACTTCACTAAGTTGAATAAATTCTATGATCTATATGGATCATTTGATAGATTGAACTTTGAAAATGCAATGGTTACACACATGATTGTGGTAGATAAGAAACTTAGCACTATTCATGGTAAGATCCCAGAAGATTTGTATAACAGACTTGTGAATAGAAAACAAAGAGCACAAGAAGAGGACATAAAGATGAGAGAACATGTAATCAGACAGCTCTGTGAAGTTAAGGATGAAGATCATTTGAAGAGATTCTTGAAGTCTCTTGGAACTTTATTGAGAACTAAGAGAAGAACAATCCTTATAATGGGAGGCAAAAAGGAGGAAGTATAGAAAGAGACAGAGCAAGCAGTAATGCAAGTTCTTGCAGATATAGTTGTAGAAAAACATGTTGAATCAGACCATCAGTAGAAGCAATTAGAGGAACCGCATGCAGAGGAAGTTGGTATTGAAGAAGTTCCATCTTCTTCACATATCAATATTGGCAAAGAATCAATGGATATTGAAGGCACCAAAGTGACTCTAGAATTAGATGATGTAGTATATCATGATCTAGGAAACATTGTTAACAATTTGGCTTTTGAAGAGAAAGAGAAGGTCATAGAATCAGAGAAGAATACAGAGGTAGAGGAAGCACCAACTATATCAGAATCAGTTCCAGCAAAGTAGTTAGTTAAAGGCAAACAAATTTTGATAGAGGTCACTACCTCTAGTGCACCTTCTATACCAGTTGAAGACATTAGTGCACCTGATAGTAAGAAGAGGCATATTGGTTCAATGTTTGAAGACCTTGGAAAAGAAGTTGAAGATGATGATCAGCTTGAGTTCATCACATCTCTGGATAAAATTATTGGAAAGAATAAGAAGGTGAAAGACCTTGAAGGAAAAGTTAGAGTTTTGATAGAGAAACTTGAGAGTGTGATCAGCACTAAGGTATCTGAATCGGATCCACTTGAGAAAGCTAAAATGGTAATGAATTCTTTTGACTCTGAATTTTCTAACTTGAAGGATATTGCTAGAATAAAAGTTCAAGAAGACTTTGAAGAAGAAATGCAAAAAAATTTAAGTGTAAATATTCGAAAT
Organism: Chamaecyparis obtusa; assembly: GCA_027943335.1. Classification (NCBI taxonomy): domain Eukaryota; kingdom Viridiplantae; phylum Streptophyta; class Pinopsida; order Cupressales; family Cupressaceae; genus Chamaecyparis; species Chamaecyparis obtusa. The sequence goes on from BSBK01001710.1 coordinate 10,639, forward strand.
GATATTGGTAGTTTACATGTATGCATAAAGAATTTGAAGTTAGAGTTTGGTGATTGTATTGCAAGCCTACCGGCTTTTCAATAACTGATAATAAGGTATAAAGTTTTTGAAATTTTTGTACACCCTATCTTTGTCATTGTTGTCAAAGGGGGAGAGATAGCAAAAAATTGAATATATGTTGAGGAAGGATACTCATAGGGGGAGCTATTCTATGGGTTATGATATTGTATACATATTGTATAACTTTTGGCCACAATTTTGTATAAGTGTTTTTTTTTAAGTTTTGTTTGCACACTTAGCCAATTTTGCCATATGTTGCCACCAATGAAAAAGGGGGAGATAGTTGTAAATTTGGCTAATGTGGATGCATAGATGTTTTCATTATGGAAACATATGATCTCTATTGAGAGCGCAGAATCTGGAATGCAAGTATGGCGAGTTGAAGGAAGAAATTGTCTAAGTATGGATACAGTGATCCTGACAGAGCACCCGATGAAGATTTAGTTGGTGACGTCCACTGGAGCAATATTTTTTGTTTGTGCAGTTAACTAAATCTTCTATAGAGTATGAGGATACCCCATCTCAGTGTGCATAAATTTTGGAGCAGTACGGACAAAGTTATTCAAAGTTTACCGAAGATAGTTTTTGTAGACAAAACAGTTTTGGAGACAGTATTAGCGAAAGAGTTAAGGGATTATTTTTTCTTGTCAAAATAATGACTTAACATTATGAAGGGATGACATCCTAGATGTTTAATCTTGGATAAAGATTTTGGAAGTTGACCATGTAAGGTTATTAGCTTTAATAACTCATATATTAGTCATACTTGAAATGTAATGAAATATACAAGTGATATGTAAAAAGAAAGAAAAGATAACTTGCGATAGTTGTTTATTGTGATAGCAGCAAATGCTATTGATGCAAAGTTGTAAGTAGTACCATATTACAGTCAAATTTTTTTTGTATTACTTGCTTGGGCAGTGAGCTCAGCTAGTGATCAGGTTTTGTAATCTAACTCCTAACAGGGTTAAGGCTTCTAACAAGGCCTAAAGTCCTTTAACCGGGATAGATCTACTATATATTGTAAATTGACTCCTAAAAGGGTCCAATATCCCTAACAAGATACTTTTGATTAGTGATCTTTGTGGGTACCATCCCCACCGGGGTTTTCCCTTGGCCAGGGTTTCCTCGAGAACATATGATGTGTTATGAGTTCTTTCTATTTACTGCTATGTTTGTTAATCAGCTTGATAATCTTTTTATGCACTAAAGTAATCTATTATATCCATAAGTGGGAAAAAGAAAAAGTTTGTGAAATACTGATTCACCCCCCCTCTCAGTATTTCCTATTTCTAACAAAGGATGCCAAGAATATTTTGATAGAAACAATAGGTGTTGAAGTTGATTCCTCTCAATAGATTTTGTTACAGTTGGCAGAGGCAGTCACTAAGTTCAATGAGGACTCTTCTGGTCAAGAAAAGTTGCTTGAGAAGGTTGAAAAGAAGTTTGACAATAAAGTGCTTGAGCATATTGCTCAACAAATAGCTATAAATTAAGCCGAGTTATCTTCAGTTTTGACTAACATTGAATCCCCCTATTCAAATGTAACATCATTTTTTGTCAAGCTATGTAATGTTGCTGAGTTCTCTAAGGAAATTAAGGACAAATTGAATAAAATTGATGAGGATCTAAAAGTCAATGCACAAAAGTTGCAACTTGAACCTAGTTCAAGCTCTGCACATCATATGAAAGTCAGATTCCTATCTGATAAGCAGTCAGAGTTATTGAGAGAAGATGCAAGGATCAAGTCAACATTAATAGATATTTAGAACATGATCCTTCCCATCATGGATACAATGCAGAAGCATATTGCACATTCAAAAACATTGATCCATGATAATCAGTTTTCAATTGCAGATCACATGATTGAACTCTTTGCAGAAGTCCAAGTTGCACTCCATACATGCAAGATTCTGTAAGAGAATTGGGATAGAACTCTCGCACTAATTGGCAAGGTACATTCTAATTTTCTCTCACATTTTGGCATCTCCATGTAAAATATTTGTATATACACCTTTGGCATTATTGTCAAAAAGGGGGAGAGTATGTGGTGAATGGGGGAGATATGAGAAGAGATATGAGAACAGGTGATATAGGAGATATAATATACTTGTAGATATGTATATTGTATGGGGGAGACATAAAATGTATATACAACATATTGACAAAGACAAATTTTGAAAAATCAAAAACAGATTCAGCATGATTTTTGTATATAAGTTTTGGGCAATAAGTGTTTTTGTCACTAATGCCAAAGGGGGAGATTGTTGGCATTAAGTATGTTTGTCATTAGTGACAACACTTATTTAGATTATATGTGCTTACCGAGCTTCGTAGTGTTTACCAAGAAATCTAAGCAGACCAAGCTTCGTAGTGCTTATCGAGTTATCATTACCGAGTGATGAGATGAGCAGTGTTTACTGAGTGCCAGCATAGTAAACAAGGAATTTAGTTTCTACCAAGTGACACTGTATCTACCGAGTATCTAGTGTATACTGAGTTTGAAACTATGACTGAGTGGTTAGTATGGACCGAGCCTCCACTCCTACCGAGAGCATGACGATGCCGAGTATTGCAGTGGATGCCGAGTATCAAAAAGTCACTGAGTTAGTTTGCAGGAACTTTGTAACTATATTTGGGCCGACTCAGTAATATTTGTGTTAGGGCCGACTTTGTAATTATTTTGTAATTATTTTAGATTGATATATAAGAAATGTTTTGTAACATATCAAAAGTGTAGTAATGTGTGAAAAAGAGAAGAAAGGTAGAGATAGGAGAATTACAAAGGGCTACAATAGTATAAGGAGTAGCAGAGACATATCTATCATAGAAGGTGATTAGTACATCAAATAATCTCAATCAACAAGTACAGTTGCAAGTAAGAGATCTACTGTTTCATCCTAATAGGTGAATCAACTTGAAATCCTTTAACAGGGTAGACTTAATAGTCTTTTATAAAATCTCTTAACCAAGTGCATACTTCATTATATGTTTGTAAATCCTCTAACAAGGTGGACCAGGCAATCCTAATTGCTCCTAACAAGGTAGATCATCAGAAGTGATCATTGTAAGCCTTAACCAGCCAACTTTATACTGCAGTATTGAAGTTTTGTGGTTATCATCACCACCCCATTTTTACTTTCTATTTGGAAGGTTTCTGGGTAACCAAATCTCTGTGTTCAAAGTGTTATGAATGTTTTATTCTTTCTGTTACTCATGCATGCAATTAGCTTATTCATCTAAATGTTATTTAGAATATTGTCAAGATCAACAATTTGTAAAAAGTTTTGAAGTTACTGATTCACCCCTCCCCTCTCAGTAACTTGGCTAGTCTTGAATATTTCCAACAACTGCACTATTAAGTTTAGCATCTACTTCTTTAGTTTTCTCCTCATATGTTCCCCACCTAGGTTCATTAGGATGTTTGGGGGCTGATAGTAGTACCAGCACATATGCTTCAAGGACCTGTTCCTCTACCTCATAACCAAGTGGATGAATCCACTTAGTTATTGGCTCAATAGCTTCCATACAAGTTGTATTAGTCTCTACCATAAAATATATTGTATCCTTGTACTTTTCAACAATGCTCTCTAGAATCCTGTACCTCATTTGCATCTTAGCCCTAAAGGTCTTCAATTACAATGTGATGTAGTCTCTCAATGTACTTTCAGTCTATGCCTTGTTAGATATCTATGGCATGGTTGGAATGGACTTGTCCAAGTACAAATTTGGTACTCTCCCAACAATATGAAGGTGCATGTAAATGATTGAGCCAAACCTGAATATTTTGGTCTTATCATGCTTGATGGCCTTGATGTTATCAATTAACTGTGTGCACAAGATCTCACACAAGTTGAACTCCCCATCTTGCTTCACAAGTATTATGGCTGCTAGAATCATACCTGTAGACACACTATTCACCCTGTTGGTGTGATGAAACATGTATCCTAGTATCATAGACATCAATTTGATGTTTTCTTATTCAATAGGCTCAATTCTCATCCTGCACCTCTCGCTCCTTGACATACATGTTTTCTCAACAATCTTTCTGACATCCTTGCCATAGGAAGGATGGCTCCTATCCTAGAAAGGCCTGTCATCTCATATATCAAGTCACTGGTGATCCTTATTAGCACATCATCTATCCAAAATAGGTCATCATGGATTCTTCTCAATAATATCTTAATCTATTTAGTCTCATAAAATTCATATGTCATAGGATACTCACCAATAGGGTGATCATTTCACTTGACATATTAATCCATGAATGTTTTGTCTAGTTTCATCATGGTATCCATGTGTAGCCTTAACCTATCCAACCCTACTAGTTCTTTCTTGTAGTAGATGTACGCCCTAATGTCCTCGACATGCATAACGCCCATAGATGTGTGGGAGAATGCTCCCTCTAAATCATCTAGGATTGACTTAAAAGGATGCTTCATACATATATATCTTTTATTCTTTGCAACATCATAAAATATGGGAGTGGCCATGACTTACTTGTTTAATCTCTTTCCAACTGATCTTCGAGGTAATTTGAAGACTTCTGAATAGATGCGATGAACTAGGGTTTCTGCAACCAACCAAATGCATTGCTAATTATTTCAAATCACTAATAGATCACTCTAAAAATATTCACAATGACTTCTAAGGCTCTTTCTACTCTTCAATCACTCTAAATTTGAATGCAATGAATAATCATATAACATTCTGTGTACTTAAAGTGAAAATTCTACCATTAATGCTTGTCGCGTAAACAAGGTTGTCACTTAAACATTTCCAAATTTTCTCCCATTAACAATTAGTATGTGCACTCTTGCACAAAGGTTCCTTTATACTCCAAAAGCTTAAGTCCAAAGGCGCATACTCTGAGAGTGATTATACTAGCCAGGCAAGGGTCTAGAGCTAAATTAGCTCCCCCTAAGACCCTAAGGGCCCTTCATCCAGATGTAGAGGGTGCATCCACTACGGATACATCCAATACATACTCATCAATCTTGTACTTCTTCTTCTCAGACCGAATCAAGCTTGCATCCTCTGAGGCTTTGACAAAATTGACTTGTCCTTCAGGATCCAATACTGGTTCTTCGGCCTTTTTAGGGATTTCTTGACCTTGTGTCCTTGATCTACAAAACCTTGATATATGTCCAGGCTTGTTACAAGAGTGACAAATTACTGGAGGTCTTATATTCCTCGGTGCATTGACATGAGTCACCTTTTTACATGTTCTAGCTAAGTGACCATTATAGTTACATATCTGACATGTAACATTCTGAGAACTTCTTACATTTGTCTGATTCTGATTTCTCTGATCATATTGAATCTTGTTCTTCTTACTAGTCTTGCAATTCATAGCTCTATGACAAAATTCATTGCATGAATAATAGTAATCATTAAAAGGTCTTACCTTTGTAGAGTTCCTTTCAATGTGTCCATGCTTATTACATGTAAAACAAGTGAGTTTGATAGGCTTGCACTCATTCTTAGGTGGTCCACCATTGTCTTTGGTTTGATCTTCAATCTTCTTAGTATTAGTAGAGTCTTTTTGTGTCTTCTTTCTTGCTCATATGTTGTCAATCTGATTTTGTACATTATTGTATCTAATACAACTAGTGTCTCCTTTGGCTCTTCTGGCATACAACTAAGATTCTATCAAATCAAAACTAGTGTGCAATTTGTCAATGCAATTCTTTTCTTCTTTCAATTCAAAATCCAACCTTTCTTTACTATTCCTTAGCTCCAAGATTTCCAAATTGGCTTCCCTTAATTCCTCATTGAGTTGAAGGTTCTCTTTGACTTGTTCATTGTAGACTTCCTGATTATTGATTAGCTTATCATCAAATTCTTCATGTAGTTCTTTCATAGATGCATTCTCTTCATTCAGCTTCTTGACCTTTTCTCCTAAATCACTATTAGAGCATTCTTTCAAATCCTTTCTTAGTCTTTTGATAACTAATTGAGCATCACTGACTTTTTCCTTTAGTTCTTCAATTTCTCTTTCTGATTTGTCCAGGTCTTCAACAGTGGCTTCAAGATTTCTTTTCAAATGTTTCATTTTTGCTTTGTCCATGATCTCCTCAAGTGGTTAAATTTCTTTGCTGAGGACAAGAGCTCTGATACCAATTGTTAGGAATGTGAAAACTGAGAGGGGGGGTGAATCAGTGTTCACTGTATTTTAACTTTTCACTTTAATCGTTATACTGAACTTAAATGCTTAAGTACTAAATTAAACATTCACATAAACATGAAACATGAAATCAACACAAGACACCAATATGGTTATGGGGAAACCCAAATAGGTAAAACCCTGGTGGGAATTGACACCCACTAATATTCTACACTAGTGTTTTGTGATCCTTGTTAGAAGATCCTTAACCCTATTAGGAGTTTCTTTACAATGCTTTAAGTACAGTAGACCTTGTTAAGGGACGGACCCTATTAGGATTCTTTTACAATAATCCCTATTAGGGGAGTGGACGCACTGTCCTAGAGCTCACTACTCAAGTGATGAAGGCTACAACCTTCTGATATCAGATACACACTATATCTGTTGGATGAACTTTCATTGTGACACTACTTGTCACATCAGTTCCTTTGATGTGGTGATTCTTTGACCTCTTGCAAAGCTCTAATACATCTTCTTCACACTTCACATACTTCTTCTCTTCTTATCACAACTCTTTATTTTCTTTCATATTGAATACAATGGGCGCATCTTATATTTATATGCACATACAAAATAAACAACTAGGTCGGCCTTATAACTTATTACAAACAACACTTCCAAATGATTTGGCTTAAGCATACTTACAAACAAACAAGTATACATGTCAGAAACCTAAATACAATAGGCACATAGCCTTTACAATGTTACATTATAACCGCAAACCAAAATACTAACTGGTCAGCTTCATGTCCTGTTCTTCTTTGGCACCTACTGGTTGTGTCTTGAACTGTGTGTATCTTTATGATCCTTGCATATCTGACTATGCGCTCATAAACTAAGCATGATTATAGTCTAAACAACTTAACTTCCAGGGTGCATACCATAATTCTTTCCTATGCATGTGCACTGATGTTTTGAGCTGTAGGAACTTTGTACTCTGTCCAATCTTCAACACTTAACTCAATTCGGATCTTTACATCAAGTGCACTGACTCCAAACTACTATATGACTTTGTTGCCATAATGACAACACTATATCAAGTCATATACATCAGTATAGTCAACTTTCCAACAAATCCTTGACAACTTTTTGCCTGAGAGTTGCAGGTGCTTCTATAACAAAAATTTTATGGCAATGATTAGAAAGGTTGCGAGAATGTCTAGATGTTCAGTAACAACTGAGACTTCCTCTCTAATCCCTTTAATACCTAGAGGGGAATTTCAAGGACATAGATAGGGGAAAACTCTTTCCTAGGTCTATCTCCAACTTTCAACCACTGCATGTGTGCCTTGATTTGAGAACCTCTAGTTGCATAGCTATCAAAAATCTTCTTTTGATGAGTATTACCTTTAAATATAAATTAGTTGAGAAAGGATGATCTGCCAAACTCTTTGTTGCAATATGCAAATCTTTGGTAATCCAAGCATATGACTATTAGTGGAATAGGCCTATCTCTCTCCCATAAAAAAATGGAGGAATTTAGTTGTTTGATGAATTATATCAGTCAACCACAAAATCCAACCTATTGGTTGAGTGGGATTGGGTTCTAAATTCTAAATCCTTTGTATATGGGCCAGAGTAGGAGGATGACTCAACAATGACATGTTGAGAAAAAAATGACACTTAAAGGAACATGGAAAAGAAGCACGCCACTAAGTTCTATACTTAATAGGAAAGTGATCTGACAAAGTGACATTAGACAAACTTAGAACTAGAATAGTTTGATCTTTCCCAAAAGAGAAAAAATACTAAGAGGAGATCATGGCATGATTGAGGTGTTTAAAGACTCTGTCAAAACTAGCACAAATTTTTTTTCCATGTATTCCAAACCCCATGTGGAAGGAAATGGTTTGTATTAGGATAAAAAAAGCCTAATTTATTATGCATGTAAGACCAAGCCTCTCACTCGCCAGTTATCCATTGAAATGGTGAAATTACATGCTTCTTAGAAACCACCTCAACCATATTAAATCCTTACACAAAATCCAAGTAGCTAGAGGTAATGAATGAGCTATCCACTGCCAAAGGCATGCTCTTTACACCTCATCATTAGGAGCATAAATAATAATTATTTCAAAAGCGCAATAATAATAATAATCCAAATAGCTAGAGGTAATGAATGAGCTATCCACTACCAAAGGCATGCTCTTTACACCTCTTCACTAGAAACATAAATAATAATTATTTCAAAAGCACAATAATAATAATAATAATAATAAAGCAGAAATATGTGTAGGTCACTAGATATCCAAGAATACTTCATAGTTTTGATGGCGACAAAAAGATACCGAGGTATTGTTTTTTACTTGTAAATGTAATTCTTCTGCTTACATATTCTGGGATAGTTCATGAATGTTCTCCCCCCTCCATTTCATTGAGTATCATGTGGGTTCAACAGTATAGCTACCATAGTATTATATGCATAATAGTTTAGGTAGAGAACAATACCGCCAAATGAATAGTATGGAGATGCCAATATGATCCCTGAATTACTTGTCAGCAACACGAAATAGATAATGGGGTGACGTAATGCCAGCGACATCTGAAACATATTCCAAAGGTTCACATTATTATAATAGGGATTACATAGATTGGTTGAGGTCCACCACATGCTTTTCAACTTCATCATGATCTCTTACCATCATTCGAAATCTTAAGAGTTAGCTTTTATTTCTATATGTCAGGATATATTTTTCTCCGAAAATCAAAATATACGATATAGGTCGCATTGTCAGCAATAATTTCTTGAAATGGCCGTTGCTAGCCAGCAGTGACCCTACGTTGGACTAGAATGCCTTGTCTTAATCAATAGTAAGTTTGTCTTAGCTAACTGCATGAGGAAATAGATTTTGTAAGCCCATTTGGAAAATTCATACTACTCGACAAACAACTTAATATTCCTTCAAAATCAAATTAAAAATATAAGGCACACGATTTAGACGACCTAATGTATTAATTTAGAAAATTTGTAGCAAAGAAACAAACTAATATAAATTGCACATTCGAGAACAGTACTGTCAACTCCACCACCCATTGAATCATGATTTAAATGTTCACCACGAACTTGAATGAACGTCTATCCTATAGTCTATTCTATACTTAGAGTCCACTAGTACTTTTCACGGAGCTTTCTCGTCCCGAGATTTAATGTCACACATTTGAATCGAAAAGGTGTTTATTGTGTTTTTGCTTTTATACATAATCCTCTATATCACAACTAACTTATGGAATAGAAATCGGCTAGATTAAATTTCGCAAGATTTATAATTATAACAAGCTTAACTTCAAAAATTTCTGTCAAAATTCATCAATAGAGTTGTAGATGAACATTGGTTTTGTAAGTTTATGGTTGTGTTTTCTTGTGAGGTTGTGGTTAGGATTTTTGTATCATTTGTTCAACATTTAGTTTCAAGCACATTTATTACGGGAATTTAAGAGGACTTTTTAATGGCTCTGACCAGCTTTAGCATAATAATTTTTGTGAGTGCTAGAGTATTGGCATTGAGACATCATGGCTTCTCTAAGCAAGTGTCCCGATAAGTTTGTCCCAAAGGTATTCCATTAGGTAAGGCTTCTCTTATGCCTGATGTAGTTTTGCCCTTGTAGGGTTTTGATAATGCATGCAATTCGCTAGAAAATTTTGATAGGCTATTTCGTTGGTTGTATTCCTTTTGAAAGTGTGTTGTGGGAATGGATCACCAAGGCATGGACCCCTCATGGGGTCCACCTAGATGGCATGGAAAATTTGACCAAAGGGTTTTTTTGGTTCCATTTTGGGAAACCATCTCATGTAGAGTATGTCCTAAAAAATGGCCCCTAGTTTGCTCATTATTTTGTCCTTGTTTTCCAACCGTTATCTCAGGACATATTTATATCTCATGCGAAGAAGCTTAAGTTCACCATTTAGATTGAGTTTTCTAGTCTTCATCTTCCCTATTGGTCGTTTCTACAAAATATTGTTCAAACCCTAGGTCAGGTAGCTTGTATAGAGCCATGACATTTTTTCCATATCCACCCTCAAAGGAGGGATGGTGTGGAAATTGTTCTTTCTAAGGAACTTAAGGATACCCTTGATATTCAGGTTGTTGGGTAGTATTTCTCTTAGAGAGTCATGTATTTTAATTTTGCCAAGACATGTTGATGCTAGCAATATGCAGAACATATGTTTAAGGAGACCATTGCATCTCAAGCTCCAGAAACTACTAAGGCAGATGCAATATGGACAACTATCATCTGTAAAGGAAAGCATACTTTGGCACTTTAGCCTAAGAAGGATTAACTATTTGATGATTTTCCATCCAAGGATTCTATTCTTTCCAAGGCCTCAAAGAGTGTTTATCCTTCACAAGGGAATTCAAACACTACTTCTCAGGGAACTTTATCACCACCCAATGAGTCTCTTTTGAATGACCAGAATGATTCTATGTCACACTCAGGTAGAGCTCATACACCACAACTGGCTTCTTTAGTTTCCAGTGCTTTGGACTTTCCTTGTTTTTTTATTGCATCCCTCTTGGGAGGGATGACTTTGAAGATGAAGGGTATGGAAAAAGATAGCTAATCCTAAAGGACCTTTATCTTATTTTCTACATGTATTCTAAGTTTTTTCATAATAGTTGGTCCTCTCTTAGAGATGTAGATTCTATGAATGATGGTTTATAATGAGTTTTATCTGATGGAATGTTCAAGGTCTCATACACCTCTCACGTAAATATTCAGTAAGAGATGTTTTATGTATGTTTCTTGAGATTAATATTTCTTTGTCTTCAAGAGGTCAAGATAACTGCATTTTTTCTCACTGTAGCATGCCATGTAATAATAGTCACATTTTTTCTTCCAACCATGAAGCTAGTCATGGAGGGATGGCTACCCTTCATTCATAACATTGGCAAGATTTTGTTCTTAGTCATGGAGAGGACCCTATACATAGATTGGTTTCCAAGGTCCTTATGCAAAATTAATAGTCACATTTTTGGAATAATTCATGTTTATGCTCCTAATGATGTTGTGGAAAGAGCCTACCTTTAGCGTGGATAGCTAATTCATTACCTCTAGCTATGCAAATTTTTTGTAGTGCTTTAATATGGTTGAGGTGCATTCCAACAAGGATGCAATTTCACCATTTCATTGGACAACTTGCAAGAAAGAGGCTTGGTTTTACATGTGTAGTAAATTAGGCCTTTTCTATCCTAATACCAACCATTACCTTCTACATGAAGTTTGGCACACTTGAAGCAATTTTTGTGTTGGTTCTTACAGATCCTTTAAACATCTCAATCATGCCATGATTTCCTCTCAGTATTTTTTCTCTTCTGGGCTAGATCAAATTGTTCTAGTTCTAAGTTTGTGTGATGTCATTTTGTCAGATCACTTTAGATTATTAAATTTAGAATTAAATGGTGTGTCTCTTTTCCATGTCCCTTTAAGTATCATTTTTTTCTCAACATGTCATTGTAGAGTCATCCTCCTATTATGGTCCACATACAAAGGATTTGGAATTTAGAACACAATCCCACTCAACCAATAGGTTGGATTTTGTGGTGGGCTGATGTAATTCATCGAACAACTAAATTCCTCCATTTTATGGGAAAGAGAGCCCTATTCCACCAAGAGTCATATGGTTAGATTACCAAGCATTCAAATGTCACAACAAAGAGCTTGGTAGATCATCCTTTCTCAACTAGTTTATATTTAAAGGTAACCATCATCAAAAGAAGGTTGTTGATAGCTAGGAAACTATAGGTGCCCAAATCAAGGCACACATATAATGGTTGATAGTTGGATATTGATCTAGTAAGGAGTTTCCCTACTATCTAGGTCCTTCAAATTCCTCTCCAGGTATTAAAAGTATCATTCCTCTCCAACACTTTGTTAATCATTTCCATAAAATTTTGACTACATAAGCACCTAAATCTACTAGTCAAAAAGTCATGGAGGATTTCCTTGGTGTGGTTCTTTCTTGTCTTCAGCCTCTCAAAGGGATTTATGTGATCAAACTTTGTGTATACAAGGCCTTAAGGAATAATTTTTATCTATCACAGATGAAAAATCCCCAATTTGTGATGGATTTTCACGTGATTTTATAAAGAGCTCTTTCTAATATATATATTTTCTTCCACCGCTTTAAAATAAAGCCTAGATCTTGTTGGAGATTTGCAAGCAGGCTAGTATTGACTGTATGTTTGTCATTGATGACAACATATGGAAAGTAGGATGCATTGAAGACTTATATAGTAAGATTTTAGTATATGTAGCATGGACATGATATCAGCATGATATCAGGGGCACAAAGGTTAATTGTTAGTATAGACAGTTATACAATAACTTGTGTCAGTAGTGTTCCTAACAGAGTAACAGGCAGTGTTCTGTATATGGTTGTCCATACACTTATCATGGAGCCTTGCGTGCTTAGATATATGTTGCAGACATGTTATTGATGTTACATTCATGGATGCAGAGTCTGATGATAAGTAGAAATGAAGTTATGTAGTTGTTATTCACCAGTAGCAGTTTCTTGTGTTTATCCAAAAGAGCCGATAGAGATTTTATTGGTTCTACAGTTGTGCCTATCATTTGGGTATATGACCTTGGATTTAAGCTCAGAGAAGAGCTAGTGATGTCCGGTTAAGAGTGCATAAAGTAATTCAGCTTGAGGAGAAAGATCAAGTTGTTTTGGTAGAGCCGACAGTGTGTAGTGTGCATCTACAATTATCTTATTGGACAGGTCCCAGAATGTGTTGCGTGCTTAGTAGAGCCGATTGAATGGTTATTGAAATTTTTTATGGTTTATGTAATATGATTTCAAGGTGGTTCTAATAGGCTAACTTGATTATATCATTTAGAGGAAAGATATTTATAGGCAGTCATTTGTGATTGCTAGAGTGTGGTTCATGGTTCATAGGGAGAGAAGAGAAGATTGTGTGAAGTGTTAAGCCATCAGAAGAAGGCCTATGTGACTAACTAAAGTATTTGTTCTACACATTGGAACTGATCCAGATAGCAGGTCAAAGCACAGTTCACCAAGATCTAAATATAGTGTGTATCTATTAAATAGAAGGTTGTCGCCTTCACCCCTTTGAGCAGTGTCCTCTCAGATAGTGCATCCTCTCCCCTAACAAGGACTATTGTAAAAGAATCCTAACAAGGTTTGAGCCTTGACCAGGTCTACTCTACAAAATATATTATAAAGCAACTCCTAAAAGGGTTAAGGATCTTCTAACAAGGATCATAATACACTTGTACAAAATATTAGTGGGTGTCAATTCTCATCGAGGTTTTTACCTATTTAGGTTTCCCCATAACCAAAATATTGGTGTTGTGTTCAAGTGTTTCTTCATTTTGTTTATTCTTTATGTTTAGGTATACTTAATTGGATAAAGAATTGAAACTTGTAGATAATTGATTCACCCCCCCTCTCAGTTATCTCTTGGGACTATTCCTAAGAATTGGTATCAGAGCCAAGTGCCTCAAAGATAAAGTTTAACAGCTTGAGGTTGATCACATGGCATACTTCAAGAAAGAAAGTCCTAAGTTTGATGGAGAGAATTATCTTGATTGGAAGAACAAGATGGTGACTCATTTGCAATGCATTTCTTTTGAAGTTTTTGATGTAACTATCAAAGTAGTCAAGATCCCTACCTTGGAAGATGTTGCTAAGGATGATGCTACTGAAAAGCAAAAGGAATTGTTTCGTTAGAATGCAATAGCCAAAGAAGCCCTTATCAACGCCCTTTCTGATAGTGAGTTTTTAGAAATAAAGAAGGTAGATACAACTCATAAAATATGGAAGTACCTAGAAGACATATTTGAAGGAGACAAACAAGGAAAGGATGCATGCAAAAAAATATGGAAGAAAATATACAATGCATTAGAGATGCTACCTAAACAAAACATCAGAGCTTGCAATCAAAGGAACAATGAAGCAGTTGTTGGAATCAAGAACAATGGTGGAGAGATCTTAGAGGAAGACATTATCGATAAACTGATGACTACTCACACTCTAGAATATGAAAACAAGATCAACATCCTTGATGAGACCATGTAGCTTACATCAAATTTCAAGAGAGAGACCTTGATCAGAAAAATCTCAACTTTTGAGATTTCAAGATTGAAGACAGAACCTAAAAGTGAGACAACCTTCAAAGAAACAGTTCATGGTAAGAAAACTACAAACACTTCTGGTAATTTTGATGATGATGATGAAGAGAAAACACTAGATGATTTCATTGCTATGATTGACAAAAGAAAAAAGAAAGGAAAAGGAAAATATGAAGTTCAATTGCCATTTAAGTTCTTTTCATGTAATAAGATTGGTCACTTCGCATCTAAAAGTCCCTTAAGAGATAGAAAGTTCAAAAAGGACTCAGTTGAAGAAGAAATTGGATTTATTGCTATCATAGAAAAAATAAACAATAAGACTGGTCATGAGAAAGAGAAACAAGAGCTAGCATTGATTTCCCAAGATGATATAAGGATAGACTGGATTATAGATAGTGGTTGTTCACATCACATGACAAGTGATAAAAACATATTTGTTCATCTAGACAAATACAATGGTGGCATGGTTAGATTTGGAGATAACACTCCTAAACCCATAGTTGGTAGAGGAGCCATCACCTTGGATGGAAAGAATAGTACTGATGATGTTCTCTATGAAGATGGTTCAAAACATAACCTTCTTAGTGTTGGACAGTTACTTGGAAAAGGTTATTAGTTGGAGTTCAAATATGACAAATGCATCATTAACAACAAGGATGGCATTATGATTGCATCAGGATCAAAGACTAGAGGTAATGTTTTCCAACTCAATTCAAAAGCAAGCTATTTTGTTACTAAAGTTGATGACAGTTGGTTGTGGCATAAAAGACTATGTCATATCAATTTTGATAACATAGTAAAGATAAGCAATGTAAAGATAGTAAGAGATCTACCTAGCATAGCAAAGCCAGTTGATACTATATGCAGGGAATGTGTGATGGAAAAGCATGTGAGAAACTCACTCCGGAGAAAGCACAATTCAGTAGAGAACAAGTTGGATCTAATTCATACAGATCTATGTGGTTGAACTCAAACAAGATCATACTATGGTGAACGGTATTTCATTTTGTTTGTTGATGATTATACTAGAATGATGTGGGTTACTTTCTTGAAAGATAAGTTAGAAGCATTCGAGAAGTTCAAAATATTCAAAGCTAAGGTTGAGAATGAATCTAGACTAAAGATAAAATGTTTGATATTGGATAAAGAGACAGTTGAGTGCACGTATAACCCTAGTAGAATGGAATTGCAGAGAGAAGGAATAGGGTCATCCTTGATACAACGCACACCATCATGATTGAAGGAAAATTTGTACACACATATTGGAGACATGTTTTCATTACAACAGTCTACACCATCCATAGAATTCAATTGAGGACTGGTGCTGACAAGGCACCATATGAGCTATAGTTTGGTAATGTTCCCATAGTAAAATACTTTAGAATCTTTGGAAGCAAGTGCTACATCAAGAGGGATGAAGCTGTAGGAAATTTTGGTACAAGAAGTGACGAAGGTATTTTCGTTGGTTACTCTACCAAAAGTAAATCTTATAGATGTTTTAATTTAAGACTGAAAAAGATCATTGAAAGTGCTCATATTAAGATTGATGAAAATTTTATGATTCAAGAAAGATATCATGATTAGTCACCCATGATTGAAGAAGAACCCATACCCTCCACTAGTGAGACAATTATTGAAGAAATCTTTGATAGTATTGATGTGTTATTCAATGACCCTGAGACAAGTGAAGAAGAAACTCCTAAGGCTAATGAGTAAGCATCACCTAACGTTCCAAAGTTTACATCTAGAAACAATTCCAAGAAATACATCATTGGAGATCACATTGGCAAAGTTTTAACAAGATCACAAGAAAAGAACTCAGCTAGTAGTGAAGCGGTATGTTTACTATCTCAAATTGAACCTTTAAGTGTGATGAAGGGTGCTCCCCTTAATACCACAAACACATAACAGACATAGAGAAACAACAACAATAATATGCAAGAACAGAAAATTGGCTTCTTATTATCTCCACAAATGTGGAATTACAAATTTTCAGAATTACAACATGCAAAGCCACATGGGCATTCCCTTACAATATTCTATAGGACAAAGCCTTGAATCAATACCTAGATCTACTACCCAGAACTATTCTGAACTACTTAAGACAATAATACAGCCTTCCTTATATAGGCAATTCCCCACCGCCTGGGAAGGTTCCAGAATTTTAGCCAATAAGGCCGACCAAACTTAGAATTATTTTATATTACATTTCATTACATCATAGTCGGCTCAAGATAACCTTTGAAACCCAAACAGAAATTTTGAAGAAAATTATTTTCCGCCATTTCGGGTGGCCCAACTTCCGAATACCATAAGTCATCACCAGTTGACCCAATCGGCTATTATAACCCCATTTCAAAAATGCCACGAAGCGCTCTACAGGCTTGACCCACGCAAGCGCCCGTCACCCAAATTTTCGACCTCATCCGGGGTCTCTAAAGCCTTCAAAACTGAGTTCAAAGTTTCTGTACACTACAGCCAATACCGAAAATCTTCAATATCTTCCAATATACACTTGATCTGGCAATGAAACTTTACTGGCAGACTTATATGACCAAAATGAACCTCCAACAAAGAAATCAGATCATTTTGAGCACATATGAAAAATTACCAAAAATAGTAACTTTCCATAAATAGCAACTCTGCACAAAATAGCCCTTATTGAATACAAAAATAGAAATATTTTTGGGTGATGCAAGATTGCTCTTACACCTAGGATGCTCCTGCATCAGACACCCAGGGTAATTTGAGAAGTGACCCTGTCACGACTCAGGTGTGCAGAGGAAAACCAAGATGGCTAACCTCCTCCTTTGTCAGCCATGATGAATCTTCAACAGGTCATCCTTTCCACTTGACCAGATATTCTTCATATGTCCTGTTCCTTGTGCTTCTGCCAACATGATTGTCCAGTATATCTTCGATGTCCTTAGTGTCTGAACTAGTTGCTGGAATACTCCATTGTGCTGCTGTGATCTCATCTTCAACACCTCCTTCATGATACTCTGTCAGATCTAAAATTTTAAACACTGGTGAAATATTTAGCTCAGTAGGCAATTCTACCTCATATGCATTTCCTGAATCATGTTTCTTCAGTATCCTACATGGTCCAAACTTCTTCATTTTTAGCTTGTTATATGTACCAACTGGAAACCACTCCTTCCACAAATGAACCATGACTTCATCACCAACCTGAAATTCCTTATACCTCCTTTTCTCATCTGCCTTAGCCTTATACTGTGCGTTCATCTTGGTAATATGCTTCCTCACCTCTTCATGGATGTTCTTCAAGTGTTCTGCAAAATCTTCAGCTTCAGCACTACTTATTTCTCCTTTATCTATTTTCCTCAATTCAGATGCATTTCTTGGACTACTTCCATATACAATCTGGAATGGTGATTTACCAGTGCTCCTATTGACAGAATTATTGTATGAAAATTCCGCCTGTGGTAAAATCAAATCCCATCCTGTTGGCTTATCTCCAACCAAACATCTCAACAAATTTCTCAAACTCCTATTCACCACCTCTGTCTGTCCATCAGTCTGTGGATGATGTGATGAACTGAACTTCAAATCTGTCTTCAACTTCTTCCACAATGTACGCTAGAAATATCCAACAAACTTAGTGTCCCGATCTGAAACTATGGTCTTTGGCAAACCATGAAGTCTCACTACTTCTCTGAAAAAATTTTTTTCTACATGAACAACATCATTAGTCTTCTTGCAGGGAATAAAATGTGCCATCTTTGAAAATCTGTCAACCACCACAAAAATTGAATCATGTCCCCGCTGAGTCCTCGGTAAACCAAGAACAAAGTCCATGCTGATATCCTCCCAAGGCTTCTCTGGTACAGGTAATGGCTGATACAACCCTTTATTTTGCTTCACTCCTTTCACCATCTGACATACTCTACAACTCTGTACAAACTTCTTCACATCTTGCTGCAACTATGGCTAATAATAATTCTCACTAACCAGACCAAGGGTTTTATCAGGACCAAAATGTCCAGCCAATCCTCCACTATGCTTCTCCTTGATGAGATTCTCCCTCATAGAACTTCGTGGAATGCACAACTGATTCCCTCTGAATAGCATATCATCCTGGATGATGAAATCCAACCATTTTGTCCTGTCTAGAGTAATAGGTTCTGCACAAGCTTTCCAATCTTCACAAAAATTAGGATCCTCTGGATACAAATTCTTGAGTTCCTTGAACCCAACCACTTCAATCTGCATTTTTGTCAGCAATAGTTGCCTTCTGCTAAGAGCATCTGCAACCCTATTAGACTTTCCACTCCTGTGTTTCAAAATAAATGTATAACTCTGCAAAAACTCAACCTATTTCAAATGCCTCTGATTCAACTTTCCTTGACTATTCAAATATTGCAAAGCTTGATGATCAGTATACAAAACAAACTCCTTAGGAAGCAGATAATGTCTCCACTTCTTTAATGCTTGAACTATAGCATAAAATTTCTGATCATAAATAGAATATTTCCTCTTGGCATCATTTAACTTCTCATTGAAATAAGCAACAGGTTTACCTTCTTGGCTCATAACAGCTCCTATTGCAGTACCACTAGCATCACAATCTACTTGAAACACCTTATTAAAATCTAGAAGTGCTAAAACGGGTTGTTATGTAACTTTTTGTTTCAACAACTGAAAACTATTTTCTGCCCCATTAGTCCACTTAAACTCTTTTCTATCCCCTCTCATTGTTTCAGTCAAGGGTCCACAAATACTACTAAAATTTCTGATAGACTTTCTGTAAAAGCTAGCTAGACCATGAAAAGATCTTACCTCAGTAGCACTCCTTGGAGTAGGCCATTCAAGGATAGCCTGTACCTTCTCTGGGTCCATTTTTAGACCTTCTGCTGAAACTACAAATCCTAAATACACTAACTCTTTCTTCACAAAATTGCACTTCTTCAAATTAATCAACAATTTCTCATCTCTCAACTTCTCAAACACCATACGAATATGCATCATATGTTCCTCCAATGTCTTGCTAAAAATCAAAATATCATCTAGGTAAACAATGACAAACTTACCCAAAAATTCTTTCAGAACCTCGTTCATGAGCCACATGAAAGTGCTCGGTGCATTGGTTAGCCCAAAAGGCATGACTAACCACTCATACAGTCCTTCCTTTGTCTTGAAGGTAGTCTTCCATTCATCTCCTTCTCTGATCCAAATCTGATGATATCCACTCTTCAGATCTATCTTTGAGAAATACACAGCTCCACTCAAACAGTCCATAATATCATCCATTCGTGGCAATGGAAACCTATACTTGATTGTGATCTTGTTTATTGCCCTAGAATCTGTACACATCCTCCATTCTCCATTCTTCTTTGGTGCTAATACTACTGGTACAGCACAGGGACTCAGACTCTCACGGATCAATCCTTTCTGTAACAGTTCATGTACTTATCTGTTCAACTCCTCACTTTCTGCAGGTGTCATTCTGTGTGCTGCCTTATTCGGCAAACTCACTCCTGGGATCAAGTCCATCTGATGATTGATCTTCCTGACTGGTGGTAATCCATCAGGCACGTTATCAGATACAATATCCTGAAACTCATTCAAAAAATCTGCAACTTCTACAGGAACATCTTCTACTTCCTCTATTCCAGCTTTTGGAATTAAAGCAAAACATACATGGTCATGCCTCATGCCATCTAAGAAATTTCTTCCATCAATAAAAGTTATCCTTGCATTACCACATACCTTTTCTTTAGTCTCCTTCAATGGTTTTAGCTTATGTCGCACTCCATCCTTTGTCAGGGAATAAGTATTCGCACGACCATCATGTACAACACATCTGTCAAACTGCCATGGTCTACCCAACAACATATGACATGCATCCATAGATATGATATCACACAATACCTCATCTTGGTATCCGCCAATCTTGAACTTCACCAGGCATTGTTCATTGACCATGACCTTGTGGTCATCCTGTACCCAGGCAATCCGATATGGATGTGGGTGTTTCTGTCTCTTGATCTTCAACTTTGTCACCATCTCTTCTGACACCAAATTGTCAGTGCTTCCACTATCAATGATCACATCACAACATTTACCTTCACACTTGCACCTGGTGTGAAACAGGCTCCTCCTTTGCTCAGGTTCATTCTCACCACTCAACATGACTCTTCTGTTAATCAACGTTTCTCCTCTTTCAGCATCTTCAGAATTTGATGATCTGGCATCTTCATCTACATGTGCAACTCTGGCCTAGCCTTCATTTCTCCTGTCTGTTCTACCTTGGCGCTGAGGACATTCAAATGCCCTATGACCTTCTTCTCCACAGTGAAAACATGTTCCACGGAAGCCTCCTCTTCCAGATCCTTGTCCTCTTCCTCTTCCTCTTTGATCTCTATTATTCTGATCCTGGAAGTGATTGGAATTATTTCCGTGCTGATTCTGACTGCTACTGGCCTCATCCTTCTTTTTTGGATCTTCATTTCGGCCACCATATGACCGTCCACCAGATCGTCCACTGCGACATCTTCCGTTTTGTCTACTCTCAAACTTCTTGTTCATCTTTTCCTCTACTTTTAGGGCAAATTGGTATGCCTCCTCAATACTGTTCATTCGAACCAGATTCAACTCCTCCTGAATACTTGGCCTTAACCCATTAAGGTATCGGGCAACTTTCTCCTTATCAGCTTCTGCATGGCCTGTTCTGATAAGGAGTCGATAGAACTCCTCTGTATACTCCTGAATAGATCTTCTGCTTGCTTCAAACTTTGCATTTTATTTAGTAGATCAAGCTCATAATCAACAGGAATGAACTGTCACTTCAATTTATCCACCATCCAATCCCATCTTGTGATTTTATCTTTCCCTCTTCTATTTCACTCCAATTGAATTTCTTGCCACTAGATCTTCGCATGACCTTTCAGTCTGGCCTTCGCAAATTTGACCCTATCAGGATCCTCAACATCTTCATACTCAAAATATTCCTCACATTCATTGATCCAGTCGATCAATTCCTCTGGGTTAAGATTTCCAGAAAATGTAGGAACCTCAATCTTAGGTCTTTTCCCAATCTTAGAAATCACCCGAAAAAGTCTTTCTTCCTCCCGGTTCACAATTTCAACTTCTCCTTCTTGATATTCTTCTTCGGCTTCATCCTCACTTTCATCTCTGACATTAAGATTCATTCCTCTACGAATCTCTTCTTGTAATGCTCGCACTTGTCTTTGTAGCTCTCTAACCTCAGGTGTTACAACACCAGCTCTTCCGCCATGTTCCCTTCGTGGAGGCATTTTCATGATGCGCGCTAAAACCCTAGCCACGGTCCTGGTGCAAACTACCTCACAGTCGGTGATCTATTTACACACTCAAGAAAACTTGCTCTGATACCACTTGATGAAGGGTGCTCCCCTTAATACCACAAACACATAACAGACATAGAGAAACAACAACAATAATATGCAAGAATAGAAAATTGGCTTCTTATTATCTCCACAAATGTGGAATTATAAATTTTTAGAATTACAACATGCAAAGCCACATGGGCATTCTCTTACAATATTCTATAGGACAAAGCCTCGAATCAATACCCAGATCTACTACCCAGAACTATTCTGAACTACTTAAGACAATAATACAGCCTTCCTTATATAGGCAATTCCCCACCGCCTGGGAAGGTTCCAGAATTTTAGCCAATAAGGTTGACCAAAATTAGAATTATTTTATTTTACATTTCATTACATCATAGTCGGCTCAAGATAACCTTTGAAACCCGAACAGAAATTTTGAAGAAAATTATTTTCTGCCATTTCGGGTGGCCCAACTTTCGAAGACCATAAGTCATCACCAGTTGACCCGATCGGCTATTATAACCCCATTTTGGAAATGCCACGAAGCGCTCTACAGGCTTGACTTGTGCAAGCTCCCATCACCTAAATTTTTGACCTCATCCGTGGCCTCTAAAGCCTTCAAAACTGAGTTCAAAGTTTTTGTACCCTGCTGCCAATACCGAAAATCTTCAATATCTTCCAATATACACTTGATCTGGCAATGAAACTTTACTGGAAGACTTATATGACCAAAATGAACCTCCAACAAAGAAATTAGATCATTCTAAGCACATACGAAAAATTACCAAAAATAGTAACTTTCCATAAATAGCAGCTCTGCACAAAATAGCCCTTATTGAATACAAAAATAGAAATATTTTTGGGTGATGCAAGATTGCTCTTACACCCAGGATGCTCCTGCATCAAATTGTTGAAGATGCATGTAATGATTCAGATTGGCATGATGCTATGAATGAAGAACTTGATCAGATTATTAAGAATGACACTTGGGAACTAGTCCCAAGACCTAGTGATAAAAATGTGATTGGAAGAAAGTGGATATTCAGAAACAAGATGAATGAAGATGGTACAGTAGTAAGAAATAAAAAAAGGTTAGTATGTAAGAGATATGCACAAAGAGAAGGCATTGATTATTCAGACACATTTGCACCTGTGAGTAGATTAGAAGCTATTATCTTGTTTCTAGCTTATGCTACAGTCAAAAACTTCAAAGTTTATCAGATGGATGTCAACTCAGCATTCTTGAATGGAGATTTGAAAGAAGAAGTATACATTGAGAAACCAGAAGGATTCACTCTATCAGACATACCTGATATGGTATGAAGATTGAACAAAGCCCTTTATGGACTTAAGCAAGCCCTTAGAGCATGGTATGAGAGATTGGATGTATATCTAACAAAGATTGGATTCAAGAAAGGAGCAACAAGCTGTAAAATATTCATAAGAGAGGCATTTGAAGCTTTACTACTTGTAGCTATATTTGTTGATGACATTATATTTGGAGGTAATGACAAAATTAGTGCTGAATTTTCTTAGGAGATGCAAAATGAATTTAAGATGAGTATGATTGGACCTATCAAATACTTTTTGGGATTGAATGTGCAGTCGATAGAGAAAGGTATTTTCATTAATCAGTCTAAGTATGTGAAAGACATATTAAAGAAATTCAAAATGGATGATTGCAAACCATTAGGGACACCTATGATAACCAAATGCAAGCTTACAAAAGAAGATGGTTCTCCTAGATTAGATATAACATTGTACAAGTCTATGATTGAAAAACTTATTTATCTTACTCAGACTAGACCTGATATTTCCAATGCAGTTGGCATAGTTGGAAGATTTGCAGTAGAGCCTAAACAAAGTCACCTTATGGTAGTAAAAAGGATATTCAGATATTTACAAGGCACTATAGACTATGGTCTATAGTATCCTAATTTAGAAAATGTTGAGCTTCATGTGTACACTGATGTAGATTGGGTAGGATGTGGTGATGACAGAAATAGTACATCAGTTGGAGTAGTGTTTCTTGGTGATAGACTTGTCACTTGGACAAACAAGAAATAGAATTGTATTTCTGAGTCAACAGTAGAAATGGATTATGATGCAGCAGCCTTGAATTGTTCTATAATTGTTTGGATCAAACAAATGATAAAGGATTTTGGAATTCAGATTGATTATCCTATTTTTATTCACTATGATAACACTAGTGCTATTAATATGTTAAAGAACCCTATGATGCATGCAAAGACAAAGCACATTGAGATCAAGTATCACTTCCTAAGAGAGAAAGTGGTAGAGAAAGAGGTCAAGCTAGACTATGTGAGTACTAAAGATCAGTTGGAAGACATATTCACAAAGCCTTTGCCAAAGGATACTTTTGATTATCTCAGGGAGAAGTTGGGAGTACTTTGTTAGGAATAGTCCCAAGAGATATCTGAGAGGGGGGGTGAATCAGTTATCTGCAAGTTTCAATTCTTTATCCAATTAAGTATAATTAAACATAAATCATAAACACAATGAAAGAACACTTGAACAAAACACTAATATTTTGGTTACGGGGAAACCCAAATAGGTAAAAACCCCGGTGAGAATTGACACCCACTAATATTTTGTACTAGTGTCTTATGATCCTTGTTAGAAGATCCCTATCCCTGTTAGGAGTTTCTTTACAATATATTTAGTATAGTAGACCTGGTCAAGGGTTGGACCTTGTTAGGAGTCTTTTATAATAGTCCCTGTTAGGGGAGAGGATGCACTGTCTGAGAGCACACTACTCAAAGGGGTGAAGGCTACAACCTTCTGTTTAAGAGATACACACTATATCTAGATCTTGGTGAACTGCGCTTTGACCTACTTTTTGGAGTAGTTCCAATGTATAGCACAAATAATTTACTTGGTCCCATAGACCTTCTTATTAACATTTAGCACTTTTCACACTCTTCTATGCTCTTATTATCAACCATGAACCACACTTTAGCAATCACAAATGACTACCTATAAATATCTTTCCTCTAAGTGATATAATGAAGTCAACCTATTAGAACCACCTTGAAATCATATTAGACAAACCATAACAAACTCCAATAACCATTTAGTTGGCTCTACTAAGAATGCAACACATTCTGGGACATGTCCAATAAGATAATTTTAGATGCACACTACACACTGTCAACTCTACCAAAACAACTGGATCTTTCTCTTCAAGCTGAATTACTTCATGGGATCTTAACCAAACATCATTAACTCTTCTCTAAGATAAAATCCTAGGGTTCATATCCAAATGATAGGTGCAACTCCAGAACTAATAAAATCTCTATCTGTTATTCTGTATAAATACAAGAAACTGCTACTGGAGAATAGCGATTGCATAACTTCACTTCTACTAATCATCAAAATCTACATCCATGAATCTGACATTACTAACATGTCTCCATCACATATGCAAAGGCACAAGGCTCCATGACAACTCTATGAACAACAATTCACATAACACTATTTGTTACTCTGTCAAGAACATTGCTGACACAAGCTTCTATATAGCTATCTGTGCTAATAGTTAACCTCTCCATCCATGATATCATGTTGATAACATGTCTATGCTACATATACTAAAATCTTATTGCATAAGACTTCCACGCATGCTACTTTCCATATGTTGTTATCTATGACAACCACACAGTCAGTACTGGCCTGCTAACAAAAGTCCAACAATCTCCGCCTTTGGCATTGATGGCAACATATGGAATGAAAAACTCCACCAATCCAAATGAATAATTCTTTTATAACATTCTCCATTTCTTCACTGAATTTCTATCATAACTAAATACTACTCCCCCTTAGTATATTACTCCTCCTTTTTACTTATTTTTTTCATGACTATATATTAATCCCCCTTTGACATCAATGGCAAAGGGCACCAAACTATTTAACCATTGGTACTAATCCAGAACTAGAGTAGTCAACCATCCATCAGTCCCTGAGGATTGATGCTTTTCCTTCTTTCTTCTAAGTAGAATCAAGGAAGGGAATTACTCCCAGCTTCTCCCTGAGATACTCAAAAGTATCCTTTGGCAAGGGCTTTATGAATATATCTACCAATTGATCTTTAGTACTCACATAGTCTAGCTTGACTTCTTTCTCTTCCACTTTCTCTCTTAGGAAGTGATACTTAATCTCAATGTGCTTTATCTTTGCATGCATCACAAGGTTCTTTGACATATTGACAGTTCTAGTGTTATCACAATGAATAACAATAGGATAATCAATCTGAAATCTAAAATCCTTTATCATCTACTTGATCCAAAAAATTGTAGAGAAATTAAAGCCTAATACAACATACTCCACTTTTTCTATTGATTGAGAAATACAATTCTATTTCTTTCTTCTCCAAGCGACAAGTTTATCACCAAGAAACACTGCTCCACCTGATGCACTCTTTCTGTCATCAACACATCCTGCCCAATCTACATTAGTGTACACATGAAGCTCAACATTTTCTAAATTAGGATACCATAGACCATAGTCTATAGTGCCTTGTAATATCTGAGTATCCTTTTTACTTCCATAAGGTGACTTTATTTAGCCTCTATTGCAAATCTTCTAACTATGCCAACTGCATTGGAGATATTAGGTCTAGTCTTAGTAAGATAGATAAGTTTTCCAATCATAGACTTGTATAATGTTATATCTACTATTGGTGAGTCATTTTATTTTGTAAGCTTACATCCAGTTATCATAGGTGTCCCTACTAGTTTGCAATCATCCATCTTGAATTTCTTTAATATTTCTTTCACATACTTGGATTGATTAATGAAAATACCTTTCTTTGTCTGTTGTACATTCAATCTTAAAAATAATTTGATAGGTCCAATCATACTCATCTCAAATTGATTTTGCATTTCCTTAGCAAATTCAGCACTAAGTTTGTCATTACTTCCAAAGATTATGTCATCAACAAATATAGCTACAAGTAGTAAACCTTTAAATGTCTCTCTTATGAATAGATTATAGTCTACTACTGCTTTCTTGAATCCAATATTTGTTTGATATCCATCCAGTCTCTCATACCATGCTATAGGGCCTTCTTAAATTTGAATACCATATCAAGTCTATCTGATAGGGTGAATCCTTCTGGCTACTCAATGTATATTTCTTTCAAATCTCCATTCAAGAATGCTGACTTGACATCCATCTGATAAAATTTGAATTTTTTGACTGTAGCATAAGCTAGAAACAACTTAATAGCTTCTAATCTACTCATAGGTGCAAATGTGTCTGAATAATCAATGCCTTCTCTTTGTACATATCCCTTACATACTAATTTTTCTTTATTTGTTACTACTGTATCTTCATTCATCTTGTTTCTGGATATCCACTTTGTTCCAATCACATTTTTATCACTAGGTCTTGGGACTAGTTCCCAAGTGTCATTCTTAATAATCTGATCAAGTTCTTCTTTGATAGCATCATGTCAATATGAATCATTACATGCATCTTCAACACTTAAAGGTTCAATATGAGATAGTAAACATATGGCTTCACTGCTAGCTAAGTTCTTTGCTTATGATCTTGTTAAGACTTTGTTGCTTTGATCTCCAATGATGTCTTTCTTGGAATGATTTCTAAATGTAAACTTTGGAACCTTAGGTGATGTTGACCCATCATCCTTAGGAGTTTATTCTTCACTTGTCTTAGGGTCATTGAATAGCACATCACTACTATCAAACATTTCTTCAATAATTGTCTCACTAGTGGAGAGTTTGGATTCTTCTTCAATCATGGGTGAGCAATCATGATATCTTTCTTGAACCATAAACTTTTCATCAATCTTAACATCAGCACTTTCAATGTTGTTTTTCAATCTTAAATCAAAACATCTATAAGCTTTACTTTTAGTAGAGTAACCAAGGAAAATACCTTCATAACTTCTTACATCAAACTTGCCTACTGCTTCATCCCTCTTGATGTAGCACTTGCTTCCAAAGATTCTGAAGTATTTTATTATGGGAACATTATCAAACCATAGCTCATATGGTGTCTTATATGCACCAGGCCTCAATTGAATTCTATTGATGGTGTAGACTGTTGTATTGACCACATCTCTCCAATAGGTGTGTGCAACTTTTCCTTCAATCATGGTGGTGCACAATATATCAAGGATGATTCTATTCCTTCTCTCTACAATTCCATTCTACTGAGGGGTTCTAGGTGTACTAAACTATCTCTTTATGCCATGTTCTTCATAGTACTCATAGACTCTTTTAGAGGTGAATTATCCTCATCTATCTGATCTCAAACATTTTATCTTTAGTCTGGATTCATTCTCAATGTTAGTGTTACCTTAATTTTTATATTGCATGTAGATTTTACCAATTCCCATCTCAAGGTCTCTATTTTTACCCTACCAAGTACCTTAGAAAATTTCATAGCTTTATGTCCTATTCTCTGGTCTCTACAAGCTTTCTAACTCTCTGGTCTACATGTCAAAAATTCATAAAAGTAGTCATTGTAGGCTTAAAACCCTAAGTAGCCCTTTGGCTTGATATATTTTTGAGTTAATTTATCAACCACTTAAATCCTAAATGCCCATGTGCACTTTAATCCTATTGGTTGGTCACAGATTCTCATATTTCTCTGGCAGTGATCTTTCCCTCTCAGTGATTTAGCGACTGCATGATTCTCATAGTCGCTAAGTGTTTCATGGTTAAGTCCTCAATGGTTAGCAATTTAGCGAGTGGCTAGCCTTTCCTTGGTTGCATAATCACTGAGTTCTTTGGTAGTCTCAAGATTGTGGGGTCCCAATTGATGAGATCAACGGTTGTTGTAAGATCTCATAGCATGTGTCAGAGGCTCACGATCTTACAAAAATTGTCGATCTTTCCTTCTCACAGTTCCTCATGCCTTTGTGGGTCCATTGCCCTGGTGTCCTATGTGGATGTATTTCATTGGTCGAAGGGAGATGACTTGTAATTTGTCAGTGGGCCCGGTTGTTAGGCCTCTTTTGATCTAACAGCTGGCATGTTTTTTCATGAAAAGTGTCAGAGGTATGTGAGTTTTAGACTACCATTGATTTCTCTTGGTGATGTAATCCTTCATGCTTGGTGGGTCCACTGCTACGTGTATTCAAATGGTGGCTTCAGATTGGTCCACATGTGTTGAGTCAACTTATTCATCAGCAGGACCAAGTTCTTTCAGTGGTAAGAGGGTCTGACATCTACAAAGGATCAACAACTGTCATATGTTCGCGAGGCCATGTGTCAGACCATGAGATCATGCGATGGCCATTGATCTTGCTTTATCTCAGAGCATTCTTAGTGGGTCCTTTCTTGCTAATGTGTTTGCTTCCTATTGGTTGTTGCATGATGATGAGGACTTCTAGGTGGATCGATGTGTCAGAGGGGTCCCGGTCTAATATCGATCTACCACTATTGTAAAGGTGCAAGGAATATTCGGGGGCCATGAGATCATGTGCCCACCATTGGATCAAAATCTTGTCTTAAGTGGGACTGATGTCAAGACTTGCTAAGGTGTATGCTTACAGAGAAATCAAGGGCGACTAAAGGAGTGACATGTGGTGGTTCTATACTGAGGGTTAAGGGTTTTCTGTGAATCACTGACTATAGAACTTTTCTGTGTTCACCAGACTTAACCAAGGTCAACTAAATGTTTAAATGACTCTGGACTGAAGGAAAAGGGTAACCCAAGGTTGACTTAAGGTTAGATTTGCAGTCAGATGCCGAGCCCAAGTAAATAAGAAGATCTGACGGTTGTGTTTTAAAGTGAGATTAAGTTTTAAACATCGACCGTCGATGGAGGAAAGGTTTGGTGCCACTTGTTAGCCATTATTAGTTAAATTCAAATATATTCCTGTAGGGTTTTGGCTAGGTTTTTTGAACCAGTAGTCAATTGTGACAGAATTGGTGGATGGAATTTATGTCTTTAGGACATTTTGTAGTTAAGGAAGATGATGACAGGGGTCTGGGTGGTTGTTTTTGGTCATTTCTTGTCTCGGGGGGGTACCAATCAGTGCATTCATGGTGAAAATTTTTGTAAAGAGGTAGATAAGTCTAGGTTTCTTGTCTGCAAGTTGATTGCCAATACAGAGAAGGGCATAAATATCTAATCGGCTATGATTTTTGTAGAGATATATTAATGATCAGATTTGATCGGCTAGGGTTTGATTATTGTATTGAAAACTATGTAACCCTAGTTAGTTTTTTTTACTCTTTTCTGCATGCAAAGGAGTATGTATATATTGTATTTTTGGAGTCTTAGAGCTCAGAGTTGGAAAATTTGTAGAAGAAATTCATCTTTTTCTTAAGGGTCATCTATGGTATCATTTCTACCCTCTGGCTTATACAGTTGTATTTCTCCCATTGATGATTCAGATATTGCAGATGTATTTTGTGACAATCCTTGATGTCCCTATGCTTCCTTGTCTAAATTATCTCTTATTGGATTAAAGTATATGATGTTTTTAGTGATATCTTAGGGTTCCTGATCCCTCTTGCTTTCTATAATTTTGTGTGTTATTGTGTTTGATCTGATTTAGAATTTTTTTGGGTATCCTTTAACCCCCTAATAGTCTTGTCTCAATCCTACATCGAGTTGCAAAAGTGAATGTCTGCTTGTAGGTCATAAATTGTGTCTTAGGTTCAGACCCTTCTATGAAATACTTATGCAAGCCTATTTAGTAAGTTGTGACCTACTAGATCTGAGCCTTTCATTGATTCCATTCCTCTATACTGAGATCCAAACCCTAATTTCAGTGTATCACCTAGTAGGTAGTTTTCTTTCAGTCTTTTCCCTTTCCAAGCATTCCTTCTATCCCTTTCCCTCAAAGTTTACTTTCATGTCTAAGAGAAAATTAAGGTGATTATCCAAGAGGAACCAGCCTAGAACCTAGAGGTCCCAGCTTAGTTAGCATAGGTCCCACAACCTGGACATGATTCCCATGTTATACTAGGTTATCAAGACTATGAGAGCTTGAGACAAGGGTGAAAACTTAGTGTATAACAATTTTGGCATTGTCGAGGGGACAATAAAAATATTAGATTAATGTTCAAAGGTGTTCCTATTGGTTCATCTACAAAAGGATCAAAGAAGTTCAGTACACAAGGACTATCAGTATAGGCTTAAGCTCAAGGATACCCCCACCTTGGTGCTAGTGTATAAAAATTCTGGCACGCCCGGTGGGATAGTAAAAAGATCATATTAATGTTCAAAGGTGTTCCTATTGGTTCATCTACAAAAGGATCAAAGAAGTTTAGTACACAAGGACTATCAGTATAGGCTTAAGTATAAGGATACCCCCACCTTGGTGCCAGTGTATAACATTTCTGGCATGCCCCGTGGGACCAAAGTTTAGATTCATGTTCAAGCTATGCTATCTCTAATATGCTGATAGCATGCTACAGACCTAGAAGAGGTCATTTTGTTGCATATCTAGTGACTCCAGAAAGTCTACTAGTTTCAAAGATCAAGTGCTGATATGTTTCAAATCTTTCATATTCAAATCCCAGCTAATTGCATAAGTAGACATGTCAAGTTATTACGGACAGTCAGGTTACTCACCATCCTATTATGGGAATAACACTCAATGGACTAATTATTAGCCTTATGCAAATCACCTAAAGCCTCCTTTTATCCCAAGCTTCCATACAATACAAGGCTGTCATTATATCTAGCATGCCCCAAATGATTTTTCCCTTGTGCAAGATTATGAAATAGCCCTCTACTAAGAAGGATCATGGGCACAAATGGCACAACAAAGGTTGCAAGGCCAACTCCCCTATCATGCAATAGACTCAGAGCTCAGATTTCATAAAAGAGAAAGAGAAGACCAAAAAACTATTGCTTGATTTGATTAAGCAAGTGTTTGAGATCAAGGAGCAGCAAGAAATGGAAGCTCAAAGTTATCAGCAAGGGTTCATCCCTTACCAAGTGGCAAAGACTCTTGTTGAGAAACAAATAAAAAAATTCCAAGAAGAGATCAGACACCAAGTTGACATTGAGACAACAAGGTTGAGATCATAGATTGCTCAACAAGAGGCTCCTAGACTTAAAATCCCAAGCTAGAGGACCCATTTGCCTCAAGAGCCTACACCTGAGGACCATACAAAGTGCTCATTTCCAAGTTTTAGGAGCACCCTTCAAAAATCTAGGCCTATTTTGGAATAGTTGCAACCTTATTGTGGTCTGCAACAGCCTAAAGACTATATTGAGACAGAGCCAACTGTAAGAGACTAATGTCAAGATGTTAGGGCCTTCAATTTTCTAGGCTTCAAGATGGGTATGCCTTCTATGTCTCCCTCTGGGCCCCCTCAATTTCATATCCCAAGTTTTAAGGAAAAAAATCCTTCCAAGAGCCTATACTTGAGATGTAGCCTACCACTCTAGAAGGGTAGTCCATCCAAGAAGATTGTTTATCTCAAGAGCCCCCTCTAGTCTCTTAGGATGATAAAGTGTTGTGGATCCCAATGGACTCTACCTCCTAGCTGTCAGATGCTAGATCTTTTCAAAGATACTAATCTAGTGTCTAACCAAGGACCTATGGTAAGTAAGCTTTCATTTGAAGAGGAGGAAAGAAAATTTGAGGTGTCACTACTGAGTGATGACCGTGATAAGGTGGGACAGTAAGGACAAGAAATGGAGATTGATGCCTAACCTGAACTCTTGGTTGAATTGTTTGATGAGCTTCCCCTCTTTGTTGATGATGAAGAGGAGACCATGCCATTACCTATGGCTGAGGATCAATTAGAACAAAAGGTTCACCATCAACAGGAGGTTGATACAAGGGGGGATGCTATGCTTTTATTTGATAAGCTACCTGGTTTTGTTGAGTAGGATGATAAGGATATGATCATAGCCACCTCCGTGGAGTTGAAATAACTAGAAGAGATCGATCTTGAGGATATGTTAATTCATGAGCTTGATCTCATCTTTGAGGAGGAGACTTCCTAATATGAAGAGGACAACCAAGACCTTGGAGAGGATTGTTTGGAGCACATCATAGGAGACTTGTGTATGGAGCCTGGTTATAAAGAGCCAGTCATTCTTGGGGATCTTCAGGATATTGACAATCTTGTTGAGCTCTTGGCTTGTTTAAAAGTAAAGGATGATAGTCCCCTATCCATAGATGATGAGTTGACATGGCTATCCATGATGGAGGGAAACCATGAAGATAAAGAGGAAGCCATCAAGAAAAGTCCCACCTTCAGACTTTCAAGAGGCTACCCCATCAGATACTTGGCATAGAAGGATTTTACCAAAGCCCCTCTATATGATCAATTAGAGGAAGGTAAAATTGATCCTATTTTTGTAGAGGTAGTTAATAATTATTTGACAAATTTTTTTGTGCTTCTTATTTTTTTTCACAACCAGTAAATGGTTTTGTTTGACTAGGTTTTTGTAACTGGTTAGTTTAGGATAGGTTAGGTTTTCTTGCTTTTTGTCCCTATTTTCTAGGTTAGTTTCCTACTTTCCAAGAAGTGCTTGTATAGAAGTCCATCCTTTTGGTTGAGTTTTGTCTCTCTAGTGAAGTTTTGTGCCCAAGTGTGACCCCATGCCCAATGGATTGTCATAGGCCACTGGTTTTCCATGTCTAGCAAGATGAAATCCAACAGAAATCACCAAAAAGTTACCCTAATTTTCTTATTGCATGCAGATTTGACCAGTTCCCATCTCAAGGTCTCTATTTTTACCCTGCCAAGCACCTCAAAAAATTTCATAGCTTTATGTCCTGTTCTCTGGTCTCTCCAAGCTTTCTAACTCTCTGGTATACAGGTTAAAAATTCATAAAAGTAGCTATTGTAGGCTTAAAATGCTAAGTAGCCCTTTGGGCTAATATATTTTTGAGTTATTTTATCGGCCACTTAAATCCTAAATGCCCATGTGCACTTTAATCCTATTGGTTGGTCGCACATTCTCATATTTCTCTAGCGGTGATCTTTCCCTCTCAGCAATTCAGTGACTACATGATTCTCATAGTCGCTAAGTGTTTCACGGTTAAGCCCTCAATAGTTAGCGATTCAGCAAGTGGTTAGCCTTTCCTTGATCATGTAATCGCTAAGTTCTTTGGTGGTCTCAAGATTGTGGGGTCGCAGTTGATGAGATCAACGGTTGTCGTAAGATCTCATAGCATGTGTCAAAGGCTCATGATCTTACAACAACCTTCGATCTTTACTTCTCTTAGTGCCTTATGCCTTTGTGGGTCCATTGCCATGATGTCCTATGTGGATGTATTTCATTGGTTGAAGGGAGATGACTTGTAATTTGTCAGCGGGCTTGGTTGTTAGGCCTCTTTTGATCTAACGACTGGTGTGTTTTCTCATGAAAAGTGTCATAGGTATGTGATTTTCATAGTGCTGTTGATTTCTCCTGGTGACGTAACCCTTCATGCCTTGTGGGTCCATTGCTACATGTATTCAAATGGCAGCTTTTGATTGGTCCACATGTGTTGAGTTAGCTTATTTGATAGTGGGACCAAGTTCTTTGAGCGGTCAAAGGCTCTGAAATCTACAGAGGATCGACTACTATCATATGTTTGTGAGGCTATGTGTCAGACCATGAGATCATGTGATGGTCGTTGATCTTTCTTTATCTTAGAGCATTCTCGGTGGGTCCTTTCGTGCTGATGTATTTTCTTCCTATTGGTTGTTGCATGATGATGAGGACTTCCAGGTGGACCGATGTGTTAGAGGGGTCCCAGTCTAATATAGATCTATGGTTGGCATAAAGGCACAAGGAATATTTTGGGGCCATGAGATCACGGACCCACCATTGGATTAGAATCTTTTCTTAAGTGTGACCGATGTCAGGACTTGTAGAGGTGTATGCTTATAGAGTAATCAAGGGTGAATAAAGGAGTGACATGTGGTGATTTTGGGCCCAAGGTTAAGGATTTTCCATGAATCAGCGACTATAGAATTTTTTTGTGTTCACCAAACTTAACAAAGGTCAACTAAATGTTTAAATGACTCTACAACTAAAGGAAAAGGGTAACCCGAGGTTGACTTAAGGTTACATTTGCAGTCAAATGCCGAGCCCAGGTGAATAAGAAGATCTGACAATCCCATTTTAAAGTGAGATTAAGTTTTAAATGTCGACTGTCGATGGAGGAAAGGTTTGGCACCACCTGTTAGCCATTATTATTTAAACTCAAATATATTCCTGCAGGGTTTCAGCTAGGTTTTTTGAACCAGTAGTCAATTGTGATGGAATTGGTGGAAGGAATTTATGTCTTTAGGACATTTTGTAGTTGAGGAAGATGATGAAAGGGATCTAGGCAGCCATTTTTGGTCATTTCTTATCTCACGGGGGTACCAATCAGTGCATTCATGGCGAGACTTTGTCCAGAGATGTAGATATGTCTAGGTTGCTTGTCTGTAAGTTGATTGCCAATACAAAGAAGGGCACAAATATTTGATCAGCTATGATTTTTGTGGAGATATATTTATGATCATATTTGATTAGCTAGGGTTTGATTATTCTATTGAAACCATGTAACCCTTGTTGGTTTTTTTGACTCTTGCCTGCGTGCAAAGGAGTATGTATATATTATATTTTTGGAGTCTTAGAGCTCAGAGTTGGACAATTTGTAGAAGAAATTCATCTTTTTCTTAAGTGTCATCTGTGGTATTATTTCTACCCTCTGGCTTATAAATTTTTATTTCTCCCATTGATGATTCAAATATTACAGAGGTATTTTGTGACAATGCTTGATGTCCCTATGCTTCCTTGTCTAAATTATCTCTTATTGGATTAAAGTATATGATGTTTTTAGTGATATCTTAGGGTTCCTGATCCCTCTTGCTTTTCATAATTTTTTGTGTTATTGTGTTTGATGAAATTTAGATGTTTTGTGGGTATACTTCAACCCCCTAACAGTCTTGTCTCAATCCTACACCGAGTTGCAGAAGTGAATGTCTGCTTGCAGGTCATAAATTGTGTCTTATTTTCAAACCCTTCTATGAAATACTTATGCAAGCCTACTCAGTAAGTTGTGACCTACTAGATCCGAGCCTTTCATTGATTCCATTCCCCTATACTGAGATCCAAACCCTAATTTCAGTGTATCACCTAGTAGGTAATTTTCTTAAAGACTTTTCCATTTCCAAGCATTCCTTCTATCGCTTTCCCTCAAAGTTTACTTTTATGTCTAAGAGAAAATTAAGGTGATTATCCAAGAGGAACTAGCCTAGAACCTGGAGGTCTCATCTTAGTTAGCATAGGTCCCACAACCCGGAGATGATTCCCATATTATACTAGGTTATCAAGACTATGAGAGCTTGAGACAAGGGTGCAAACTTAGTGTATAACAGTTAGCTTTGAACATTTTGAACTTCTCGAATGCTTCTGACTTATCTTTCAAGATTGCAACCCACATCATCCTAGTATAATCATC
Source organism: Chamaecyparis obtusa (assembly GCA_027943335.1). NCBI lineage: Eukaryota > Viridiplantae > Streptophyta > Pinopsida > Cupressales > Cupressaceae > Chamaecyparis > Chamaecyparis obtusa. Next base: position 46,703 of record BSBK01001710.1, read on the forward strand.
AATAAAGAAAAGGAAATACCTTTCACCATAGTATGATCTTGTCTGAGTTGGACCACATAGATCTGTATGAATCAGATCTAGCTTGTTCTCTACTAAAATGTACTTGCTCCTAAATGAGTTTCTCACATGCTTTCCCATCACACATTCCCTACATATAGTATCAACTAGCTTTGCTATGCTAGGTAGATCTCTTACTGCTTTTACATTGCTTATCTTTACTATGTTATCAAAATTGATATGACATAGTCTTTTATGCCACAACCAACTATCATCAACTTTAGCAACAAAACAACTTTCTTCTGAATTGAGTTGGAAAAGATTACCTCTAGTCTTTCAGCCTGATGCAATCAAAACACCATCCTTGTTGTTAATGATGTATTTGTCATCTTTTAACTCCAATTGATAACCTTTTCCAAGTAACTATCCAACACTAAGAAGGTTATGTTTCAAACCATCTAGATAGAGAACATCATCAGTATTATTCTTTCCATCCAAGGTGATGGCTCCTCTACCAACTATGGGTTTAGGAGTGTTATCTCCAAATCTAACCATGCCACCATTGTATTTGTCCAGATGAAAAAATTTGTTTTAATCACCTATCATGTGATGTGAACAACCACTATCTATAATCCAGTTTGTTCTTATATAAGCTTGTGAAATCAATGCCAGCTCTTGTTTCTCTTTCTCATATTCATGATCTATCTTATTGTTCATTTTTTCTATGATAGCAATAAATCCAATTTCATCTTCAGTTGAATCATCATCTAAAACTCCATCTCCAAGATAGTAACATTCCTTAGAGAATTTAGGCTGCTTGTCATTTTTCAACTTTCTAGCTCTCAAGGGACATTTAGATGCAAAGTGACCAATCTTACTACATGAAAAGCATTTAAATGGAAATTGACCTTCATATTTTTCTTTTCCTTCCTTTTCTCTTTTGGAAATCATAGAAATGAAATCATCTAGTGTTTTCTCTTCATCATCATCATCAAAATTACAAGATGTGTTTGCAGATTTCTTACCATGAACTATTGCTTTGAAGGCTGTATCAATTTTAGGTTTTGTCTTCATTCTTGAAATCTCAAAAGATGAGATTTTGTTGATTAAGGTCTCTCTCTTGAAATTTAATGTAAGCTGCATGGTCTCATCAAGGATGTTGATCTTATTTTCATATTTAGGAGTGAGAGTAGTCATCAATTTGTCCATAATGTCTTCCTTTGAGATCTATCCACCATTGTTCCTAATTCCAACAACTTCTTCATTAATCCTTTGATTGTAAGCTCTGATGTTTTCTTTAGGAAGCATCTCTAATGCACTGTATCTTTTCTTCCATGTTTTTCTATGTGCATCCTTTTCTTGTGTCTCCTTCAAATATGTATTCTAGATACTTCCATATTTTGTGGGCTGTATCTACCTTCTTTATTTCTAAAAAGTCACTATCAGATAGGGAACTGATGAGGGCTTCTTTGGCTATTGCATTCTAATCAAATAATTCCTTTTTCTTATCAGTAGCATCATCCTTTGCAAGGTCTTCTAAAGTAGGAATTTTGACTGGTTTGATAGTTACATTAAAAAGTTCAGAAGAAATGCACTGCAAATGAGTCACCATCTTGTTCTTCCAATAAAGATAATTCTCTCCATCAAACTGATGTAGGGGCATCCAAGGTTGGAGCAGGGGCATTATGTGTGCTTGGTGAGATTGAATAAGTGTTTTTCTTTTGGCTGGTTTTACTTGGTTGCAGCCTTGACCTATGGCCTCAGTCATTGAAGGAAGCTCAATCATTGAAGGAACTCGGTAGTCTATGACACTCACTGAATAGGTTACTTGGTCATGCCTATGGTGCTCATTTGACATTGGTGCTTGGTGATGCTTGGCTGGCTCGGTTATTTCACTTTCATTTGGTAGATGTAACTTGCCGATGGAGTTCTATGTGATTTGTTGGGCCGACTTGGTGCATTTATTATTTGTATCTTTTTTTGGATTCTCCTATTTGGATCTAGAGGCTGACATGCTATATTAAATGTTTGTATACATTTTGTAAGCCGACTTGTATGACATTTAATATTTGTTAGGAAGGGTTTGGGTTTTCATCTTGTTGATTTGTGGTTGATGATTAGTATTTAAGGGAAGCTTGGATAGATGTTTGAGGGGAGGAAACAAAAGAAGTGAAGGTAGAAAGAGAACAAGCTTAGAGGTGCGCTACCAAAGCAGGAGTTGGTGAAGTTGTGGAAAAGTTGTTTCCATGAACTTGCAGATATGATTCCTATCAGATAGTTTGTAATAGAAGAGCTAGTGGTTGCATACTTGGGAACAAGGAGATTTCTTGGAGGATTGTGAGCTCAAGTTTAGATATGCCTTAGGGTTTCTATTAGCTTTTGATTATCTTCAGAGCTGAACTAGCTAGTGAATGTACTGGATCTGGTCATGGATCTTGCAGAATTGTTTACTGATTGTAATTGGCCCTAACCCAAAAAGCCTTATAGCCAAGCATGTTAATGAAAATCAGAGTTAAACAATTGTTTGTGTTGATTTGTGAGTTTTTTGCTATGTTGTTCTGACTAGCTGCAAGGTTTGGACTATCCTTAATTGGATCCACCATCCCTTGACCTGTGTTAGGTGGTATCAGAGTGATGTTTTGTTCTTGTTGGAGTGAATGTTGATCTTGTGAAGTAGATGTTTGACATACCAAGGCTGATCTTGAGAAGTTAACTTTTCTGAAGGAAATATCTTGTGATCTTGATTATAGATCCATGGCACTAGACTTGTGAAATTGTGCCCTAGTTGCTTTGCAAGATTCTAGGTTGTGATCTGACTTGCATACAACTTGGAGATTGTCAAAAGGTGATCAATGAGGGTTTATTGCTGAGGGTTTCTTTATATTTGATGATGCCACCAACAATATTAGACCCTAGAGTTATTCAATACCTCTATGATACTGCGGAATTGAGAATTATAGAGAAGGTGAAATCAAATTTCAAATCTGAGATGGAATTGATGAAGAATGACATGGTCGCCGAGATCATGAGAGTTGTTATTGGTATTCCTCATAATGTTGGTACTGATGATGGCTTTGAAGAAGTTGCTGAAGAATTTCAACATGCTAGATCTAGTGGTGATGATTAGAGGGATAGATCTAGTGAAGACATAACTACTCGGTTTCCTAGATCTACTGCTTCATTTAGTGTTTACCGAATGGAAGTCTCTACTTGCTCTGGCACTTTGAAACCTAAGAATTTGATTGATTGGATTGGTGAGCTTGAAGATTTATTTGAGCTTGAAGAAATTGAAGATCCTCTTTGGTTGAAATTGGCACAGACAAGGTTGAAAGGTCATGCTACTCTTTGGTGGAAAGAATTGCAAAGAGACCGAGAGGATGAAGGTGAAATGAAGATAAATCAATGGAGGTTGATGGTGACTAAATTGAAAGCTAAGTTCACACCTGCTGACTATGAGCTTGAATTGTTTAAGAAGTTATAGAATATGAAATAGAAGGATTTTTCTGTTGAGGATTACATTGAGGAGTTCCACAAACTTACTATTCATTCTGGATACTAAGAGAATGGTAAGGAAAAGGTGGCTTGGTATGTGAATGGTCTGAGATTCAATATTCAGGATGAGCTTGGTATGCTGAAGATTGATTTTGCAGAAGATGCCTATCAGTATGCTCTGAGGGAAGAAGAGAAGTTGAAGAGGAAGCAACCTAATAACTCTCAAGGGAAAGAGATAGTTGATCACTTAGCAAAGGACAAACTGACTGATGTAGAAGATGAACAAAAACCTATAGAACCTAAGAAGAAGATAGGAAGAGTTATCTTTGAAGGTGTATCATCTTAAAATTGAAGCACTTCCATGTTAAGAGCATTTATCTCTTTGAGTAAGTGGTTTGGGGTCATATTGGATACCTTGAATTAGTCTTTTCTTTGATCTGACTTTCTCCTCGCTTTCCACTTCTTTCCTACTTCATTCTAGGTGAAATTAGGGTTAGGATCTTAAGGATTCTCCTCAATTTCCCTCTTCCATGGCTCTATTTTCTAGGTAGGATTTAGAAATGGATCCTCCTAGCCTTCATTTCAGTAATCATAGGATTTTATGTCTATTCCTGACATTGTGTCCTATCCTGGCATCATTTTTACGTTTCTGGGCATCGTTGGGACCTCCTAAATTAGTTTTGAGTCAACCTAAGAAAAAGGTCAATGTCTTAGGTTGACCCTGACTAGGTCAGGGTCCATCTTGAATTTGACCCCTTCCTCCAAAATTTTAGAATCTTTAATTTTCGAGCTTCGGGCTTTCGAGAAATATATTTTCCTGCCTCCAGGTTAGCCATTCTGGGTTTTGGGATGGTAAATCCTTTAATTGCATTTAATCTAGGTATATTTTCTAAAGGTGAGGACCTAATTGAGATTTAATTCTCCAAGGTGGCCCATCTAGAGGAGTGTGCCCTAGATCACTAGAAAAGGAGGCCTTCCTCTCTCATTTTCACATCCATCATTCACATCTCAAGAACTCAAGTTCTCAAGGTGATCAAGAAAGCATTCATTCAAGCATTTCAAGTCTTCTTCTCCATCCAAGTTCTCCATTGAAGATCAAGGATTCAAGCATTCAAGCCATTGAAGGGATTTGGTTCAAGCATTCAAAATTTATCATTCAAAACCTAGCTCTAGCCATCATGATGGTGTGCTCTTCCTTCAAGATCCTTTGTTCATCTTTAAGCTCCATTTCATTCTCTTACCAAGGTGATTTCCAAGCATACAACCATGGAGGTTTGATTTACATTTATTGTTGTGTAAAAGCTTTCATATCAATATACTTGTTTACATTTCAAATACAATTGCATATCTATTGAATTGCATAGCTTCATTGTTAGATCCTTTTCTACTACTTGCTAGTATTCTCCATTTCAATTTCAATATTAAGGTTGATTCCAAACTGGGGTTTGACCAAGGCAAACCCCCCATAGAACAAAAACCTCCATTTTCTTCCAGGTATAGGTGTGGAGTTTCAGATCTAAGAATGAATTTGGATACCCTTTTCGGAAAACTTCCAGCATTTGCAAACAAAATTTGAATTAGACTTCAAATAAAGAATGTGATATTTGACCTTTTATGAGGGTCAAACCCAAGCTGATTCATCTTGAGGAAAGATTTTTGGGTTTTCTCTATCTTGACATTTCCCATCCAGGACAAGTTTTAGATTTTCTAGAAAGTACACATTGACATCAGAATTCAACATTTTCCAGATCTGCCCTAATTTTGAGGTTAGTAGTTGTATTTCAATTATTTCATATTCCAAGGATAAATTCCATTCATAGGGAAATATTGGATTTACTCTCTCTCTTCCTACTCTTTTTTCCATAAAATTGATTTGATTGTGCATTAACCTTTTGGTTAATCAAATCGGATCTCTTCCTTAGGGAATTTGGGTTTGAGAATAGATCTCAATATTTTCCCCTTCCCTTTCTATCTAAATAGTGCTGAATCCATTTTTCATCTATTTATTTTTGTGAACCTGATATACTTACCCCTTTTCTCTTGTGGATTTAGATGCTCTATTGTGTTAGATATTTCTTTATATTCCCTTGTGTGTTCACCTTCATCTATTCATTTTGGTGAACTTGACTAGCTTACATTCTTTCTTTTTGGTTTTAGATAGCCTTTTCAGATCTAGTTTATGCTCTTGCATTTCAAAATTCAAAAATACAAAAAAATTATATATTCAATAAAATCCAAAAATAATTCTTGCATTTCATTTTCTATGGCAATTTTTAAGATGCTTTGGTGTGTAGTTATGTTCTTCATTACTCTTCTTTTAGCATCTCTTTATCATACCTATGATGTTTATGAAAGTACTATTCATTTTATTATGTTGATGACCCTTCACTTTGCTCTTGCCTATGCTTTTGTAAAGTTGACCGACACTAGTTTACCTACATTTAAAACATTTGTTAGAGATGTATGTGGTAGCCTTATTCATCTTTTGGATTATGTGAAGAATTAGGTAGATGATACACCACCTCCTAATCTTCCTAATCCTCATCCTATCAATCCTAATACTAATCCTATCAATCCTAATTTTCCTAGTCTGATACCTAGTTCTCCATCTATTAATCCTCGCTCTTCCCATACTTATGATGGGATTCAAGCTCTCGTTCAAGATGCAGATGTGAAAGATTTCTTTGATTTACCTTCTCCTCTTATTCAGGATGATATTAAAGGAAAGGGTATAGACACTTCTTCAAAGCCTATTATTCCACCTTATGCGACCTTTACTCATGAGCATGATAAAAAATCACCTGATGTAGAAGCTTTACATAATATATATACTATTGGATATCATATGGTGACTAAACATGGTTATAAAGGTTTAGGCTAGGTGTTAATGAGAATGGTATTAGGTTTCCTATTCATCTACCCCCTAAACTAAATATGTATGGTGTTGGGTGTTCAAAATCTCAAGTTAAGGTAGGTGATGCTAAACATCATCCTCCTCTCCCCACGCCTATCCTAGATAACCCTAATATTCATCAATAAATTGCTAAGAAGGTATATGTTGAGCTAATGAATTTCTAGAAATAAATCTTTAGACCTATGCTGGTAGATGCTCTATACAAATACAAATGCCCCTTTCATTATAGTAACAAACATTTACTTGCTGATTGTAAACATTTCAAGGCATATGTTAGAGAAAGAGCTGCTTTAAGAATTATATCTCACTCTCGTCTAGTCTTACAATTTCTTCATAATTTTGATATAGGGGATTCCCCTCCTTTAGATATAATATAAATGTTCTTCACCTCTTGTCTCATGACTGGGGGCCAAGAGGTGTATCTTCATCCAGTCTCCTAGGATCCATTAGCTATTTTATTAGGGCTTAATTGGTATTGTTTCTCTTCTCTTTTTCTATGGCTTTGCATTATGTTTGTAATCATCCATAGAATCTATATTTTCTTTTCAAGATATCTTTTCTAAGACATTTTTTTTGGAAAGGTATCCCTTGTCTCTATCTCTTGGGGGTAAGGTACCTCTTTCTTTTTCTTTGTCTAGGGAGCAAATTTCCTTAGCTTAGTGATATTTGTTTACATTGCAATGATTTTTCATCATATTGATAGATGTTTTTGACTATGGATAATATTCTTATATGAGAAGTTGTTGTCCTAGGTCATCACTTCTTCCCTATTTTGCAAATTATACTCTTTATAAACTTTTACCCTTGCTTTGGTGTTAGAGTTGTTTCCCTCATTTCAAAGATTCCTCTGCCTCTTCCTTATAGGAGGCTTGATGGTTGAATCTTTGTTCCCATCTTTGAAAGCTGATATTTTATCTAAAGAACTCCTCTTTGGTGGTGGTCTTGTTGATAAGATCTCTTTCATTTGAGGATCCTTTTCCATGAGTGATATATCATTTTCATGATTATCTATACTCTTGGATGTAGGGGTCAATAACCCTCTCTAAGAATATGGTGTACATTATTGTAAACAAGATATCTCCTTGCATTGTGAAGTAGGTATCCTCTTCAATCTTTGTCCTACCTTGGGGGGCAAGGATGTCATCTCCTTCTTTTCTATTTTTTCTAGGATTTCACCTCTTTTCTTGGGTAAGCAGTATTTATCTATTATGTGACATCCAATCATACATGAAAATTTTGGTTTACATTGAGGATCTTTGTCCTTGATTACAACCTATTTTTTTGTTTTCCATTGGGTTTCCATGGTTGATATATCTCTCACCTTGGAAACTGAATAGTGTGTTATCCCTCATAACGGTTACTTTCTTTTCACTTCTTGCATGATATCTCTTTACTTTCATCTCTTCCATGACCTCATAGGAGCTATGACCTTCTTGGCTTGGATTGAGTGTTGTTTGTGGATATTGTCTTTATGCTGAAGAAAGGCTTTATCCTTGTTCTTTTCTTTCCTTAACATGTCAAAATAGTATGTTTTTTCCATATTAAGGAGGGGGGCATATATAGGGCCTCCCTTGTACTATAGTTTTTATTTTTACATGCTAAATCTTGGAAGGTAATGCACATAAGTTGCTAAATCCTGAAAAGACATGCATTCATATGCTAAATCTTCCAATGGTAATGCACATAAGTTGCTAAATCCTAAGAAGACACACATTTTTCAAATTTTTCAATATGCTAAATCCTGTGAAGGTAACGTGCATAAGTTGATAAATCCTGAAGGGACATGCATTTCTAGTTTCAAATATGCTAAATCTTGGAAGGTAATGCACATAAGTTGCTAAACCCTAAAAAGAAATGCACCTATATGCTAAATCTTCGGAAGGTAATGCACATAAGTTGCTAAATCCTAAGGAGACACACATTTTATATTCATAGTGATACAAGAAGGTGGATCTATGGGTATTCCAAAAGTTTCTAGAAGATGCATTACAATTGCAAGCACAGTTTATCAATGAACCTGTTGGGCTCTCCCTCTAGGGTGATTCATAGTAAGGTAGGCATCTTACTAGGCAAGGTAATCACTTTCTCCTTTCTCTCTTTTCTTCTTTCATGTTAGTAGGATAGGATCATGAAGCTATGTTGTCTATAGTGTTGCTCTTGTCTTTCTTATGTAAACATTTATGCTTTTATGATAGCTTTCCAAATATGATATTAGTATGAGGAATATTTCTTGGTGAGGTTTCTTATGCTAATTGATTTGGGTTGTTTAGTGCTAATCCTTATTCTTTTGGTTTTATTGTTTCACACCCTCATGTGTGTATGTTGAGTTAGAATCCTTACTCTGGGGGCTCATGTCCTTTGCTAAGTGTTGTTTTGTCTCTTTGTGAATCCACAAGGATCTTCTCCTTCTTCTCCTTTACCAAGAGTTTGCATCGAATCCATACTCTTGCTAAAGTGGGGGCTTAATGTATCATCTTAAAATGGAAGAACTTCCATGTTAAGAGCATTTATCCCTTCGAGTAAGTGGTTTTGGGTCATATTGGATGCCTTGAATTGGTCTTTGCTTTGATCTGGCTTTCTCCCCACTTTCCACTTCTTTTCTACTTCATTCTAGGTAAAATTAGGGTTAGGATCTTAAGGATTCTCCTAAATTTCCCACTTCCATGGCTCTATTTTCTAGGTAGGATTTAGAAATGGATCCTCCTGGCCTTCATTTTAGTAATCATAGGATTATTTTTCTATTCTTGACATTCTATCCTATCCTGGCATCATTTCTAGGTTTCTTGGAACCCTTGGGACCTCCTAATTTAGTTTTGAGTCAACCTACGAAAAAGGTCAATGTCTTAGGTTGACCCTGACTAGGTCAGGGTTGATCTTGACTTTGACCCCTTTCTCCAAAATTTTAGAATGTTTAATTTTTGAGCTTCGGGCTTTCAGGAAATTTATTTTCCCACCTCCGGGTCGGCCATTTTGGGTTTCGGGATGGTAAATAATTTAATTGCATTTAATCTATGTATATTTTCTAAAGGTGAGGACCTAATTGGGATTTAATTCTCCAAGGTGGCCCATCTAGAGGAGTGTGCCCTAGATCACTAGAAAAGGAGGCCTTCCTCTCTCATTTTCACATCCATCATTCACATCTCAAGCACTCAAGTTCTCAACGTGATCAAGAAAACATTCATTCAAGCATTTCAAGTCTTCTTCTCCATCCAAGTTCTCCATTGAAGGTCAAGGATTCAAGCATTCAAGCCATTGAAGGGATTTGGTTCAAGCATTCAAGATTTATCATTCAAACCCTAGATCTAGCCATCATGATGGTGTGATCTTCCTTCAAGATCTTTTGTTCATCTTCAAGCTCCATTTCATTTTCTTACCAAGGTGAATTCCAAGAATACAACCATGGAGGTTTGATTTAAATTTATTGTTGTGTTCAAGCTTTCATATCAATATACTTGTTTACATTTCAAATACAATTGCATATCTATTGAATTGCATAGCTTCATTATTAGATCCTTTTCTACTACTTGCTAGCATTCTCCATTTCAATTTCAATATTAAGGTTGATTCCAAACTGGGGTTTGACCAAGGCAAACTCCCCATATAATAAAAACCCCCATTTTCTTACAGGTATAGGTGTAGAGTTTCAGATCTGAGAATGAATTTGGATACCCTTTTCGGCAAAATTTTGGGATCTATGAACATAATTTGAATTAGACTTCAAATAAAGAATGTGATATTTGACCTTTTATGAGGGTCAAACCTGAGCTGAGCCATCTTGAGGAAAGATTTATGTGTTTTCTCTATCTCGGCATTTCCAATCCAAGATAGGTGTCAGATTTTCTAGAAAGTACACACAGACATTAGAATTCAACATTTTCTAGATCTGCCCTAATTTTGAGGTTAGTAGTTGTATTTCAATTATTTCATATTCCAAGCATAAATTCCATTCATAGGGGAATATTGGATTTACTCTCTGTCTTCCTACTCTTTTTTCCATAAAATTGATTTGATTGTGCATTAAACTTTTGGTTGATCAAATCAGATCTCTTCCTTGGGGAATTTGGGTTTGAGAATAGATCTCAATAATTTCCCCTTCCCTTTCTATCTGAATAGTGGTGAATCCATTTTTCATCTGTTTAGAAGGTACTTGCTATAATTGTGTAGAGGAGTGGCACCATTCTTTTGAGTGTACAAAGAAGAAGGATGATCAGTGAATTGTTGTGGTGAATGAGAACAGTCAAAATGAACCTCAATCAGAGAACTTACTACTTCGGTGAACATTGCTCGGTACAAAGGGTGAACTTTGTCAGAGGAGTAACTTTTTTAAGATGCGATGCAAGTCTGGAGGTGAACTCTATGATGTTATTGGTGATAGTGGTAGTACTGATAACCTTGTTACTAAGGACATTGTTAGGAAACTTGGTTTAAGCAAAATGAAACATCCACGTCCATATAGGATTGGTTGGCTACAAGATGTTCATGCTTTGGAAGTAACAAAACAATGCTTCATTGAAAATTAGATTGTCCAGTCTAAGGATCTTGTGTTATGTGACATTGTGGACATGGATAGCTATCATATATTTCTTGGTACAACTTAGCAATATGATTATGGAGCTATGTATGATTGTGTGAAGAATGTTTTTATTGTTGAGAATAATGATAGGAAGTTTTCACTGATGCCTTTGATGGATGAAATACTTGGTAGGAGAAGCCTAAGTATTGGTAGCTGAGTTGAGGTCATGGATCCAGAGAGAATGAATGATTAGTATGGAGAACAGACATAATCATTGTCTAGGAAAGACTTGAAGAGACAGAGGAAACATAAGTGGAAGAAGTTGCAAGCAAAAAAGGTGGGGGACTTGTATGTGAAGACCCAGTTCGGGGTTCATTTGTTGAATCCTAGAAGATGTTCTTCTCACATATGAACATCTTTTGGAACCTAGGGTATCTGATGCAAGGGCATCCAAGGTTGGAGTAGGGGCATTATATGTGCTTGGTGAAACTACATATGTGTTTGTGTTTTGGATGGTTTGAATCAGTTGTAGCCATGACCAAAGGCCTCGGTCATTAAAGGAAGCTTGGTTGCTGAAGGAACTCAGTAGTCTCTGGCACTCGGTGAATAGGTTACTCGATAATGCATGTGGTGCTCAGTCGACACTAGTGCTCGGCAATGCTTGGATAGCTCTGTTATTTCACTGTCGCTGGGTAGATCTGACTTGCCGAAGGATTTTTGTGTGATTTGTTGGGCTGACTTGGTTCATTTATTATTTGTATCTTCTATTGGATTCTCCTATGTGGATCTGGAGGCCAACATGCTATATTAAATGTTTGTATACATTTTGTAAGCTGACCTGTTTGGCATTTATATTTGTTAGGAAGGGTTTGGGATTTCATCTTGTCGACTTGTGGCTGATGATTATTATTTAAGGGAAGCTTGGGTAGATGTTTGAGGGGAGGTAGCATAAGTAGTAAAGGTAGAAGGAGCACAAGCTTAGAGGTGTGTTACCAAAGCTGGAGTTGGTGAAGTTGTGGAAAAGTTATTTCCATGAACTTGCATATCTGATTCCTATTAGATAGTTTGTAATAGCAGAGCTAGTGGTTGCATACTTGGGACCAAGGAGAATTCCTGGAGGCTTGTGAGCTCAAGTTTAGATCTGCTTTAGGGTTTCCATAAGCTTTTGATTGTCTTTAGAGCTTAACTAGCTAGGGAATGTACTGGATCTGGTCTTGGATCTTACAAAATTGTTTACTAATTGTAATTAGCCCTAACCTAGATGGCCTTACAGCTAGGCATGTTAATGAAAATTAGAGTTAAATAATTGTTTGTATTACTTTGTGAGTTTTCCATTGTATTGTTCTGACTAGCTGCAAGGTTTGGACTGTCCTTAATTAGATCCACCATCCCTTTAACTGCATCACAAACTTAGGACTTTCTTTTCTAAAGTATGCCTCTGATCAACCTCAAGTTGTTAAAATTTCTCTTTGAGGCACTTGGCTCTGATACCAATTGTTAGGAATAGTCCCAAGAGATAAATGAGAGGGGCGGGGAGGGTGAGGGGGATGAATTAGCTATCTACAAGTTTAAATTCTTTATCCAATTAAGTATACTTAAACATAAAGCATAAAAATAATGAAATAACACTTGAACACAACACCAATATTTTTGTTACAGGGAAACCCAAATAGGTAAAAACCCCGGTGGGAATTGACACCAAATAATATTCTATACTAGTGTATTATGATCCTAGTTAGAAGATCCTTAACCCTGTTAGGAGTTTCTTTAAAATATATTTAGTATAGTAGACTTGGTCAAGGGTTAGACCCTATTAGGTTTCTTTTACAATAGTCCCTATTAGGGGAGATGACACACTATCCAAGAGCACACTACTCATAGGGGTGAAGGCTACAACCTTCTGTTTAACAGATACACACTATATCTAGATCTTGGTGAACTGGGCTTTGACCTATTGTCTAGATTAGTTCCAATGTACATCCCAAATCCTTTACTTGGTCACAGAGAACTTCTTCTAATGGTTCAACACTTCGCACACTCTGCTCTGCTCTTACTATCAACCATGAACCACACTCTATCAATCACAAATAACTACCTATAAATATCTTTCCTCTAAATGATATAATCAAGTCATCTTGTTAGAACCACCTTGAAATCATATTAGAGAAACCATAATAAACTCCAATAACCATTCAGTTGGCTCTACTAAGCACATAAGACATCATGGGACCTTTCTAATAAGATAATTGTAGATGCATACTACACACTATCAGATCTACCAAAACAACTGGATATTTCTCTTTAAGCTAAATTAATTCATGTGTTCTTAATTGAACATCATTAACTATTGACTAAGATTAAATCCAAGGGCACATATCCGAATGATAGGTGCAGCTCCAGAACTAATAAAATCTCTATCGACTCTTCTAAATTAACATAGGAAACTGCTACTGGCAAATAGCGATTGCATAACTTCACTTCTACTAATCATTAGACTCTGTGTCCATGAATGTGACATTAATAGCATGTCTCAATCAAATATCCAAATTTTCAAGGCTCCATGATAACTATATGGACAACCATGCATAGAACAATACATGTTACTTTGTCAGGAACACTACTAACACATGCTGCTATATAACTGTTTGTACTAACAGTTAACCTATGAGTCCATGATATCATGCAAATAACATGTCTATGCTACATATACTAAAATCTTACTACATAAGACTTCCGTGCATGATACTTTCCATATGTTTTCATCTATGACAAATATATACTCAATACTAGCCTATAGGAAAATCTCCAACATAATTTACTTCCCTGATTTTGCTTAGAATAAAGAAGGAAAAGCACCAATCCTCAAGGACTGATGGATGGTTGACTACTCTACTTTTGGATTAGTACTGGTGCTTAAATATTTTGGTGCCCTTTTCCATTGATTTCAAAGGGGGAGTAATATATAGTCATGAAAAATAGAAGTAAAAATAGGAGTAATATACTAAGGGGGAGTAGTATTCAGTTATGACAATAGTACAGTTGAGGAAATGGAGAATGTTGAAGAATATTTCAGTAGATGGAGGACTCATCTTTGGGAGAGTCTTGAAGAGGAAATGGAGAATGTTATAAAATAATTATTCATTTGGATTGGTGGAGTTTTTCATTCCATGTGTTTCCATCAATGCCAAAGGGGGATATTGTTGGAAATTTGCTAGTGGACCAGTACTCACTATATGTTTGTCATTGATGATAGCATATGGAAAGTATCATGCATGGAAGAATTATGTAGTAAGATTTTAGTATATGTAGCATGGACATGATATCAGCATTATATCATAGGCACATAAATTAACTGTTAGTATAGACAGTTATACAACAGCTTGTGTCAGTGGTGTTCCTGATAGTGTAACAGGCAATATTCTATGTATGGTTGTCCATACAATTATCATGGAGCCTTGTGCACTTATATATATGTTGAAGACATGTTAGTGATGTTACATTCATGGATGCAGAGTCTAATGATTAGTAGAAATGAAGTTATGTGGTTTCTATTCGCCAGTAGTAGTTTCCTATGTTTATTCAGAAGAGCCGACATAGATTTTATTGGTTCTGGAGTTGCGCCTATCATTTGGGTATGCACCCTTGGATTTAGGCTTAGAGAAGGGTTAGTGATATTTGGTTAAGAGCACATAAATTAATTCAGCTTGAGGAGAAAGATCCAGTTGTTTTGGTAGAGCTGACAGTGTGTCGCATGCATCTACAATTATCTTATTGGATAGGTCCCAGAATGTGTTGTGTGCTTAGTAGAGCCAACTGAATGGTTATTAGAATTTTTTATGGTTTCTCTAATATTATTTCAAGGTGGTTCTAATAGACCAGCTTGATTATATCACTTAGAGGAAAGCTATTTATAGGCAGTCATTTGTGATTGCTAGAGCGTGGTTCATGGTTGATAGGAAGAGAAAAGTAGAGTGTGTGAAGTGTTGAGCCATCAGAAGAAAGTCTATGTGACTGAGTAAAGTATTTATGCTATACATTGGAACTAATCCAAATAGTAGGTAAAAGTGTAGTTCACCAAGATCTAGATATAGTGTGTATCTGTTAAACATAAGGTTGTAGCCTTCACCCCTTTGACGAGTGTGCTCTTGCATAGTGCATCCTCTCCCCTAAAAGGGACTATTGTAAAATAATCCTAATAGGGTCTGACCCTTGACCAGGTGTACTATACTAAATATATTGTAAAGAAACTCCTAACAGAGTTAAGGATCTTCTCACAAGGATCATAATGCACTAGTACAAAATATTAGTGGGTGTCGATTCTCACTGAGGTTTTTACCTATTTGGGTTTCCCCATAACCCAAATATTGGTGTTTTTTTCAAGTGTTACTTCATTGTGTTTATGCTTTATGTTTAACTATACTTAATTTGATAAAGAATTGAAACTTGTAGATAATTGATTCACCCCCCCTCTCAGTTATATCTTGGGACTATTCCTAATAGATCTGAGATATGAATGATCCAAATCATATTAGATAAGATAAAACATGTCTAACAACTTATAAAACATTTTTCCCTAACTCTGTAAACTTCCATATGGATTTCACCTTGGATATTGAACCATCTTCAAAAACTCAATTTTCACCAAAAGAAACTTCTTGAAGAATCCACATAAAATGCATACCTTGGGAAATATGATGTCAAATACTTTCCAAAAATCACGGAACTGCCTTACTACTTGACTAAAAATATCATCGATCCCATCACCACTTCCAATTTCTTCTCTAATTCACAAATCTTCATTACTTGTTCAATAACTTCATCTTTTTTTCCTTTTCATTATGTTAATACCACTTCCAATTAATTAAACCACCTTCACTAGTAAAAAATATGAGTCATATTCTCAATGTAGTATCTTGACATTGTTATCAACCATATCCTATGATCGCTCCATCAAGTACTTTACGAATTGAAATAATATTTAAATCTCTTACTGTCTATAACTAACTATTTTAGCAGTTACCTAGTTTGATTTCATTCAACCATAACCAACTCAATACTTTGTATCAAAAGTTTTTGTTGTAAAATTAGAATCAAAACACATAACATATTCTTCCATTAGAATAAAAACTTCAGAAATATATTGTGACTCATGATTTACTCACACAATTTCCAATAACATGCTGAAAACACTAAGTCAATTTAGTTGTCATCAATGACAACCTAATACTTGAATCACCTATCATGAATTTTGTACCAATCTAGATCAATTAAAAGCATAGCATCACTGCATCAGCTATGCTAACATTTCCATTCTCTTTCTAAAAAAAACAATTTATCAATAAATACAAGTCAAGTTAAGGGCCTCTAAATGAGCCTATGTCTAAACTATAGTTAATGTCACTTCAAAACATAATAAACTATAAAATATTTGACCAAATTGAATGAAACTAATTAGATATACTAGATATTGGTGTTTCAAACCTAAATTCAAAAGAATTACATTTTTATCTTTTTTAGGGAAAAGAAAAAGTTATGGTAACCTAAATAAATATCACTCTTAAAAAATGATGTTATTTTTTCCAAAATATATTTATGAGGAAATGGAAAAATAGATACAAATCAATTCTAATTTTCTTTAAAAATATATATATTTAGAATTTACATACAAAATGCTAAAAATCACTAGTTTACATCATCTTCAAATTTGGTTATATAGAAATAGGTGTCTGAAAGGGAAGTTTTATTTTAGAATATTCGTTTCAGTGCCAAAGTTGGCAAAAAAGTGGGACATGCTATTCTGGAACCACCCAAAGAAAAGGTCACTATGTTAACCATTGTTCAAGGCTTGGATACAATTATGGCTAGCACTCAGACCTCAGTGAAATGGATCAAAGAATTGAGGGAGGACCATGACATTCACATTAATAAGTTAGAAAATGATGTTGAACTTATAAAGGATAAACTAAGGGTTGTAGTTGTTGTAAGTAAAACTACCATGGATAATACTATAGATAACAAAAAGGTAGCTAAAATGAACAAGGGTGTTATTTCTCTACTTAGACATGTATCCAAACTCTAATGTAAGGACAAGGGTGTTTGAATAACCACAAACGTCCCCCTTTTGGATTTATGAAATGGTTTAACAACCTCATGTGTCTTCTATATGTCTAGTGGTAGTATCAGGAATCTACAAATCGATCTTTTGGTGCAATGACAACCCTTAGTTGTAACAAGTGGTATCAGAGCTTGATCAGATGTTCAAATCCCCCTAAGTGACATTGAGGGAGGTATTTTTGAACTAAGCTCCAATGTCCCCCTTAAGAATTTTTTATATGGTTTAATAGTCTCTTGTGTCTTCTATATGTCTAGTGGATGTATCAAACATTAACATGTTGATCATTCATTGCAATGACAATTGCTAGTTGTAACAAAGGGGGCCTCTCCCATAAACAACATCAAGAACAATGTCAAATGTATAAATGAGGAAATAATGTAGAAAAATAATAATTTGGTAAAAAAAACTTTAAGGACTTTGGAACATTGTTCCTATTAGCATGTGCAAAAAATTTCATGGCTCTAGCCCTTTTCTCTTGGTCTCTGCAGTTGATTTTAGGTCTTTGCCTCAAGCCCTTAGTTCAAAAATTCAAAAATGTAGCCGTTGGTGTGAAATCCCTTTGAAAAACCCTTTCCTTGTTCTAATTTCAAGTTAACTTTTTGGGTCACTTAGGGGTTCTAATTCACATGTGCTTAATTGTTATCCCCTTTGTCACATGATTGCATGAACTTTTTTCATGTTACGCAATCTTGTGACTAAAGGTTTTATACCCCCAGCGGCTTTTAATTTTCCTCTAGTCCTCTGCGCCTAAATTTTCCTTAAAGCCTAAGTCTATGTTTTAATTCTTTCTAATGTTCTAGCTTATTTTTTTCCTAGGCCCGGCTCTGACACCATCTTGATCTGACAATTGTCGCGAAAGCACATTGGTTTTGTCAGAGGCTTGTGCTTTTGCGATGACTATTGATTCTCTTTCATGACATTGCCTTTCTCTGCAGTCGGGTCCACTACTGGGTAAGCACAATTGGCGGTCTCTGATTGGTCCATTTATGTTGAGTTGGACTTGTCAGTGGGTCCACTGATCTCAGACAAGTTAATACGTTGCAGGATCGATGGTTGTCGTGATATAGTTGATAGAAGTTGCACGATGGATAAGTCAGCGGTGTGGTGATAACCATCGATCTTCACTAAAGGGTGAAGCTTTGTGGTGGGTCCTATGTTAGAGATGATCAAGCATGAGTAGCAAATGATGTAGTGACATGTGGTAGGTTTTTAGGCAGGTCCAAGGTTATCAAAGGTCTTAGCAGTTCAGACAATAGTGTTTAGCGGTTCCAATAGATTTCAATGGGTTCGCTCATTCACAAAGTAAGATGGCAATCCTCTAAATGTTTTAGCAGTTCAGAGAACAAGAATTCATGTAATTGCTAAACTTTCTGGTGGTATTATGAAGTGTTTCATGAACTAGTAGAAACCTTCGGTCACTAGTTCGCCAGATGTAAGCGGGATAAGTTTATTTTCCTACAGTCGCCAATTTGTGAGGTTAAGCGGTGGTTAATATTTTCATTCTGTGAATAGGAAATACCTTGTCACATGTTCACTTGATTTAACCTGAGGGTGGCAATTGGGTTAAGATCATAAAAGACCATGAAAGGGAAGGATCCAATGGTCATGACATAAAGTTGATCCAGATTCAAATATTGATCATTGATTTACTGCTAGCGCCATGGAAATGACTGTTTGTTTTCAAATTCAAATTTTTTGAGGGTTTCCTATGACCAGAAGGACTAAAATTGAATGCAGAAGTGACTGGAGCTATTAGGAGATGATCTGTTTGCCATTATAGTGTGGTCCAGGGTGTGCCATGATCATCTACAGGGATTTTTACTATGTTTTTGTGCTCGAGGTGTGTTGCAGCTGGCTAAAAAGGTTGACATTTAGGCATTGTTTGTGATTTGCAGTACTTTCTTAAAGAATTTATCATGATTGAGGATCACTCCAGGATCTATTTTCTCCTGGCCGACTAGTTTTCATCCCCTGTAATAAATTTGTGACCATTTCTGATGGGTCTAGTGGTTGAAACCCTAACCCTAGTCTCCTGAAGCTTGATGCATCCTCTTTGAGGTTTCCAAGGTGACTAGTGGTGGTATATATTGCAAAATTTTTGAATTAGTGCAGGTTCCAAAACTTTTTGGTCCCTGGTTGTTGTTGATGGTATTATACTAAGTAAGGAGATCCTAGATCTTGGGTCTATTTCTTTGGCATTTTGGTGTCTTGGTAATGTGTTGATTCTGAAAATTAATGAGAATACACTTGAATTACTGTCTCAGATCTTTGATTGTCTTCTTTTTCTGATTGTGGATTCATATATGTTAAGGTCACAAAGTGGATTAGCATATGGTAAACAAAGAGTATTGTGAGTGTACACACTAAAATATGCACCTCTATGAACCATTACATGCAAGGTTACTCAAGAGTGAGGCCTCACAAAGCGGCTCATAGCTCTCTATGCATGGAGTTGCAAGGGACTATGAGTTTTGCTCTCAGCTAGAGCCACAAGAAAGTGACCTTGCTAGTCAACCATACAATGAGAGATTCAAGTGAAGACAAGGGCAACAATGCCAATATCTCCAAGAATCTAAATGGAAATGGAATGCAAATGCAACTTAGTATGAATGTGCAAGCTAAGCTAAATGATAACAATGCAATGCTTGAAAAGAAATCTAATCTATGAAAGGAAAGTGCAAACTAAACTATGAAAGGAAAGTACAAGTCTTACAATCCCTCCTAATTAAGCTATGTGAGATTAATCTATTGCATAAAGAAAATCTATACTAAGAATGCCATGAAAATGAAGCTACTATGCAAGAAATGAAATCTAACTATGAAGCAAGAAAGCCATGATAATGCAAGAATGAAGACAAGAAGATAGAGTGTTGATGAAGATCTAAGATGAATGCCAACAATGCTCCAAATCTTCAAACCCTAGATGCAAGAATGTCTCCAAAAGCTCCAAGATGACCTAAAAAACCTGTAGCATAACAATAGCATAAAATATCGATCTGCAAGTGAAGGAGAGAGCTCTCCTTTTATAAGAAATGAGGAGAAATGGACCATGGAGATTAAGAGGCAAAAAGTCTTAATCAGCGGTGGAGGTTGAAAGAGGAGCAATCCATGTGCACAAATATCCTCCAATGAGAGTGAAGTGTTGACTTTTGAGCCTCATGTGAGACAAAAAATGCTTTTTCCCTTTTTATAAAATAGGAATAATGCTTTATTTGTGCAACTTAGGATAAGAGGAAAGCGGGGCTTTTTTATTTAATTGAAAGGGGAGGAAATATTCCTTTTAATTAAATAAAGACTTAGGATAAATGGTTAGCCCATAGGATAAAAATCCAATATATGATCGAAATTAGGATTTGATCAAGAAATTGATATTGTTGATTATTGATAAAAATGATTCAGGATTGATAAATCAAATAAATGGGGCCCAAAGTCTAGGCGACCATTTTTGGGTGCATACATTTGCCCCTCTTTGACTAATGTGTGATCGATTTGGGAACACATGTAGTCAAAGAATGAAGTCAAAATGTGAGATCGATTTGGGATCACAAAACAACTCAGATGTGAGGTCGATTTGGGATCACATCCAGACAAACATAGACAAAATCTTAGACCAACACCGTTGCTGCTAGGTGCAAATCAAGCTTTAGACAAAACTATCACCGTCGCTGCTAGGCAATAATCAATGTCTAAAAATGGGAGATAAGAATCTCAAATTTTGAGCAAAAGCTCACAAAAGATGTCTGAATCAAGAGAATCAAGAAAATCAGGGATGAGAATCCCATAGGTACTGCCCCCTCGGAATCGAAATCGAAATCTGTTAGAGGAGAGACAGTGAACTGATAAAGATTTGACCAAATCATAATGAAATCATAATCGAATGTAAATGATAATAGGATAACCATTAGGCAATGAAACATGCCCCAGCGATGAGCTAGAAGAAAAGAGATAGGGCGAATGAAAGACTAGAAAATTGAGAGACATGAAAAGGAAGAAATTCCACCGAAAATCAAATTATGCCTCAAAAGGTCAGTCAACTGCTCAGAAGAAGGAAAAAAAATTTTGAAATGCGACTCGGATTTCGATTTCGAGTCTGAAAATGGATAGAAAATGATGTGATATGAAAGACTAGAAATGAAAGATATGATCAAGAAGAATCAGAAAATAAGCACAGTTGACCAACTAGTCCATAAATGCTAAAAAGGAGAGCTCTCTCCATATGCAAGATGCAAAAACTAAACTATGATGAACCTAAGAATGCAAGCTACTATGAAAGTGGTTGACTTGCAAGGTCACAATGCTTATAGACATCTAATTATCATCATCAAGCATTATTGGTAGCGTCGTAAGATCATACAATGCACACTAGCGTAACTATGTGGATATGAATATGATCTTTATCAGATAGAGATGTGGGAATCTCACCTAGGCATCAAAGACATGGAGGTCAAGATGACTAATGCAGTGAGATTACCTAAGTTTTGATATGGCAAGATTATGCTTGTATCAAGACACATGAAAGTCAGGATAACTAAAAGCATGCACTCGCATAACAGTCAAGGATAATACCTCGTCAACCCATAGTGTCAAGTAAGACTAGCATAAATGCTCATGATAGTTAGGATCAACAAAATATACCCACAAGCAGATAAAGAAAGAAAACATGTTCTCATTCCCTCAGTCTTCTAGCTATGCATCATCGAAAACTTCTCAGGGAGAGACCACTCATCAAAGAAATTCTCATAGACAACACACAAAGAAAAATAAAGTCAACATATCTTAGGTGAGTTGATTGTCTAAGTGTGTGTGTGTTGGTCATAGAGTCAAACTCTGAGTATCATATCTGCAAATGAGAAATATCGGGTCATACGAGACTGTTTAGGTAAGACACCTGATAAGTGTTAAGAAACACTTGACGCAAGGGTAGTGTTGAAAAACACTGTTTGGGGTGGTGTTGAAAAACACCTGTTGTGAAGTGCCCCAAGAGACAAACGCACCAAAAGGACCTATGCGAACAGTTATGCCCCCTAGACAAAGACAAAGACCAATTCCAGACTAGGCCAAATAAGGTCAAGGCATGATGGAAAGTGGTTAAGTGTCGAGGATGCATGCTAACAAATAGGGGTACAAAGGCCTCAAGTAGCGCCTGTTTCCAGGTTTTCACCACTTGGATTCTTTTTTCATTTTTTCAATTTTTTTGGATTTTTGCTACCAAGGCGCCTATTGCTAGTTTTCACCAAGGCACTTTTTTCTATTTTTTTGATTTTTTTTGAATATTTTGATTTTTTTGGTGAGACATCAAAGTGCCTATTACTAGGTTTTCACTAGGATGCTCATTTTTTCAGTACTTTTTATGCTTTTTAGGATTTTTTCAGCATCATATATCAATTTTTTTGGTATTTTTTTCAAGATCATAAAATATGTACAAAGAATGCCCCTAGACAGAAATGGCATCAAACTCTTTAAGCAAGATCACATCATGTAGTCCCAATGTCTAGTAAGGTGAGAGACAAGATGGATTAGCAAGCTGGTGACTGAGATGGAGGAAAGGAGAATGAAGGCAAATGGAGGGAAGAAATCCTCAAGGTCAAACTCCTCAAGAGTACCCAAGCTAGGGAAAAAATTATCATGCAAAGCACATTTGGATAAGCAATGAAAGGCCAGCATGGGATAAGCCACAAAAGTTGGCTGCAAAAGAAGGAAGGATGCAGTCCAAAGGAGTAGACATGTCAAGAGGCTTCATAGCATCGTGTTTTACTCTTTTTATTAGATCAAGACCAAAGGGGAAAAAGATAGCGAAAGGCTAGAATGAATGGAGGAAAATGAAGATGAAGGCTAGACATGAATGGAATGAAAGCAAGATCATCATAAGATAGCTCACAAAATAGCCAAATGTTCATGTATAGATCAACATTGTCAAGATCAAAGAGAGAAGATGAAATGGATGAAATATGTAGAAGAACTACGCATGATGCCTGATTGCCAGGTTTTCATCATGGTACTTATCCAAGGTGCCACAAGGGAGTGGTTTTCACCATAGGATGAATTTATTTCTCTTTAATTTTGCTACCAAGGTGCCTATTTCCAAGTTTTCACCATGGCACATTTTCAATTTCTTCATCATTTTTTTCATTTTTCTATTTTTTTGAATTTTATAATTTTTTTTTTGGAAGAAGACAAGCTTTTAGGATAATGCTCCATGAAAGGATAAACCATGATATGTCAATGATTCAAAATGATATGCTCAAAGATGCTGAAGGGGAAAGGAAGACGCATGAGGAATAGGCAAATGAGGAGAAAAAAAAAATGAGAGAAGGTAGAAGGATAATGAATGGAAGGAATGTGAAAAGGATAGCTGGAAAGAAGGCAAGATCAACATCGACACACACACCTTGAAGGGTGGCGGGAAAAATGGAGGAAATGTAAACCATATTCTAGTCCAAATGTGAACCATATTCTGGTTCATTATTGCTATTTGACTCCTCAAAGAGTGGATTGGTGTACTTGTTATAATTCTCAAATGTGAATGGAGGAATACGAGAAGGAATATGGCAAATGGTTAGCAGAGGTTGCGGTTTAGATGCATGGAATGGAAGAATGTTTTTGGAAAAAGATGAAGTGGAAGCCTTTGGAAGCTTGAATGTCAATTTCACTTTTTGTTCAACATGAGACTCTTTCAAGAGAGATTTTGGAATCCATATAGCCTTAGGCTTTTCATTTCCTTTTGATAATTTAGAGAGAATATCTTCAATGATGGGTTTTGGAACCCATACTTGTCTTGTAGTTTTCTTCTTAGATATCTCTTTTGACTTTATATATCCATGTCGATTAGAGGGGACATGGTGATCTTCTTTTTTTGATGGATTCTTGTATTGCTTCTTTTTCTTGTATTGAACATTCAAGTTACTTCCAAAAGACTTGGGACTTATGGAAGAAGAAGGATGATACGACTGGTTTAGATGGGTGGGTGGATGAAAAGGATTCAGGGGTATGTACCTATGTTGATCTTGATGAAAGATAGGAGATGGAGGGATATAAGGACCCAAAATGGATGACGAATTAGAAAAATTAGGAGGAGAAAGTGAAGGGACATAAGGACCCAAAATGGAAGGAAGACGTGAAGCCCTTAGTATTGGTGGAGGAGGTCCAAGGATGGACGTGGAAGATGAAAAAGGATAATCATTAAGTTCATCAGCATCTATATCACAACCAAGGATATCAACATCTTTAGAATGAGCATTAGGATTTTGAACAGGATCATGCACACCTTGAATAGGAGCAGTTTCTTTGATAGGATCATTTGTAGCTTGCAAAGATTTAGGAAGAGCAGAAAGTGGAAGTGAACATGGAGTGGTAGAACAAGAAGATGGAAGACTTTGATCTTGACAAGTATCGTTGGGTAGCATAAGCGTATCAACTTTATTTTGATTTTCAATAGGTTTTACATCATAAGTAATGACACCATTTTTAATAACCTTAATGGAAGTATCATCTTTGGAAAGTGCAAGTGTGGTAAGGTTATTTTGATTATCAATAAGCTCAATAGTGTAAGTAGTAGCTTGATCTTGCTTAGAGGAAGAATTAAGACATGGTGGAATGAATGGGGAAGGGTATAAAGGATCAAAAGAACCATGAAATGGATAAGAAACATCATGAAAAGAATTGGATGACATGGAGGGTTCTTGATCTTGATCTTTCTTTATATTCTTTTCTTTATCATTTTTAGAGTCCTCTTGACATGGAGCCACTTCTAAGGACAAGGAAGCAGGTTGGGATTGTATAGAAGACTTTGGAAGAGATGGTGAAGGACTAGCTGAAATAGGCATTATAGCAGATGAAGGCTTAGGCTCTTTAGGTTCGACATTATTGAAAGTATTTGCAGCCAAGCGAAGGTTAGCTTGAGTATCTTTAAGAGGTGGCCCTTGAGGATAACTATAGGGAACCGCATGGAAAGCATTAGGATCTTTGTTGGATAAAGGATTTGTGCTCTTAAGGATCCTTGAAGGCTTTGTGAAAGATTTGGAAGACTTAGCAGCTTTAGGAGATGTGTGGATGTTGGAGGAAGTAGAGGATGGAAGGGAACCATCACAAGACAAAGGTTCAACATTAACATGATTTTGCTTGAGAGTGAGATCTTTATTTTCAGCATGAGAGTTTTTAGAGGAGAGATGCTCATAGTATCTTCGTTTATAATCAGCACGAAAAGCTTTCTCTTCCTCAATAGAAGCAGATGTATCATATTGTTCACAACAAATATCATAATTTCTCTCAAAATCAGAATCATATGGATCACCATCACAATCTATCCAATAGGATGACCCTTTAGTAAGCCTAAGCACACGACGAGGAGGACTCTTAGGAATAGAGTTGTCATAAGTATTGCTACATTGTCCATCATCATAGTCATCATAGTCATCATAGTCATCAAAGGTAGGTGTGTCACTCTTTATGGAAGAGACATCACAAGGACTATCATGTTGCTCTTTATGGTATGTCTTCTGAAGAGAAGTAAGACTCTTAGGAGAAGTAGAAGAAGAATGAGATTGTGAAGAAGGGGAAGGTGAAGACCTAGTGGAAGAAGAATACTTGGATAATGAAGATTGCGAATAATGTTTAGAAGAGTCATGATAAGATTTTGAAGATGAAGAATGTGAATAGTGTTTAGAAGAATCATGATAAGATTTAGAAGATGAAGAATGAGAATGATGTCTGGAAGAGTCATGATAAGACTTGGAAGGTGAAGAAGAATGAGAAGGTTTAGATGATGAAGAATGTTTGGAAGAAGAAGATCGTGATATGATCATGTTTATGATTCTAGCAAAGGCATCTAATTTAATCATCTTTTCTTTTATTTTTGCTATAAATTCATCGCTCCAGAGAATTTTGGAAGAACAACACTTTTCGAATATGTCAATGAGCTCAAGATCATCTATTCTTAATAAAGGTTCCAAAGTTAGATAGTCAAGATTCATGGTTGTAGAAGAGAAGTAATCAAGCATGGAAGAAATGAATAGAAGGGATGAATAGAAGAGTGTAGACTAGATAATAAGAGGAAAAGAATCAAGAAGAAGAAGAAGAATTTCCCATGGGAATGGAAGACTTTAGAAGAACATGGGAAATGGAGAAGAAAGAAGAAGACTAAGAGTCATCTTGTGCAATTGATACCATAACGTTCATTGAGATGTTGAGCAACATGACAGCACCTAGGATCTAAGATCTAGACTGACCAAGGAAGACTGAGAATTAAAGACCCTTGGTGATAAGATGACCTCACAAAATGTCAACACCAAACTAGGATAATCGAAGTTCTCTATTGTCCAAAGAGAAATGAAAAGATGGAAGGGGCTTTACCAACACTGTCAAAGAGGTGCTTCAAATCAAAGGATGAATATCCTTGCACTTTTGAATCAGGAGGTTGGACTAGGCCAAAATATAATTGAAATTGAGATTAAATAAAAAAATTTTGGACAATAAGAGTACTAAAATTTTCCAAGAATGTAGCTAACAATCCTAGAGATAAACTTTCTCACCAAGAACAACCTTCTAATGCGATATTTCTCTTTGGCTAATGTGATACTGATGTTGATCTTGACCAATTTGTGCAAAATTTTGATTTTTTTAAGGTCTGATTTTGGATTTTCTGAATGTTAGGGTGAAAATGTCTGATGTCAATCACAAATTTAATAGCATTTGGACAGGTTTGCAAATAGTAGAGGATCAAACATGTCTTCAAACACTTGAAACAAGGGCAAAAGCAACCTTGCCAAGACAAGCACTTGTGATATCAAAATTGAAAAAGCACCCTATGAATGCTACCGATCGTTTGTATGTAAGAACGTTTACACTGGTTTAGCACATTCGAGAACACTTCAAACAATACCTTCCTACAAGACAAGGCTCAATACTTACCAACTTAGCCCACAACTTGATGCCCCCTTGCCTCACACCAAGTGGTTGCCCACAAGAGATATTGGCTTTGTCATGGAAGTGTCAAACAACACAACCAAAGGGGCACATATGGTGAGTATCTTAAGGTGATCCGGGTAAACCACTTGGATCAATCCTTGCACTAAGAAGATAAGTGGCTAAAAGAGGGTGGCTTCTATCTAATGGCTCTTAATAAGGATTTTCGTTCACAACACCCCTCTTGCTCCTCATAAAGGACTAGGACCTCGCGGCCTCAAGAGTACCTTAAGCATTCTTGTTCAATGTTTTCCTCATGGTCGCAATCCCATGAGCTACTCACATCAAACGAAGACAAGTGTTATGTCTATCAAGGTTTTTGGTGTCCTCGATAGCCTTGAGATTATAGTGAGTTGGAATCACTCGCCACCAAGGAAAATGATGACAAGGTTGTCCCCACTTGGGTCGTTCCTCTTGATTGCTCAAGAGCAGGCCCGCTAAAGGATTTTTATACTAAACAAAAAGTGGATTAACTCTTGAGGTTCAAGGTTTTTGATTCACCACAAGGGTGAAGAGCATACTCCCCTATCTCAAGAATCTCTCCCAAACACACCAAGCAAAGAGATCAATTACCCCCTTGCTTCCAAAACCTTAAGATGGGTCAAGATTTTCTGATTCACCTAAAGGTGAAGAGCATACTTCTCCTACCACCTCAAGATCCCTTTCACAAGGTATTAAGATTCCTAATACAATTAGTGAATGCCACACTTGAAAGGAAAGCAAATAAACAAGCAAGAATTTTTTTTTGTTTTTATGCTTGGGCAGCCCTACAAAAACCATTAGTAGCCCTCTTTGACATGCGTTCTTTTGACAAATTTCAAGTAATGAGAGCACCTACAACCACAACTTGTTAGACCAACAAGAGTTAGGAGAATCAAAATCCAAAATCTACCAATGATTAGTATATGAAAAATTAGATAATCTGCAAAAATATCTAATCAAATGATAAAATCTGAAAATGAAACCATCATGGTTGGATTAGGCTCGGAAAGACCTTTCCAACGATATATCACACTTAAACTTTTGATACCATTTGCAAAATTTCAAAAAAAAATGGGCACCCGTTTTCCAGAGGCACGGATTTGAAAATGCTGGAAATTTCAGAAAATTTCAAAAAGATAGCTAAGAACCCGAAACTTGCAAGATACAAAATAGTTCACTATTAGATCAGGCGATATACCTCAGACTTCACCATTATCGTGCGATACTTCTTCCTATAGCCAGGCGATACTTCCCCAGTCGAGCGATACTTCGCACGATGCCAGGCGATACTTCGCCCGATGCCAGGCGATAGACTTCAATATAGGTGTGCGATACTTTTTCTGCGCGAACTATCGCACCAAGACAAGAAGTATATCGCGCGATATTTCTGAGAAGTGTCGCGCGATAATCTGAGATAGAAAACCAGAGACGCAGATTTTTCCGAAAATTAATCCGAAAATGATGAAAAATGCAGAATTAAAAGTGACAAAGCTAATCTACTCTGCCCCACGGTGGGCGCCAGAGATGTACACACTAAAATATGCACCTCTATGAACCATTACATGCAAGGTTACTCAAGAGTGAGGCCTCACAAAGTGGCTCATAGCTCTCTATGCATGGAGTTGCAAGGGACTATGAGTTTTGCTCTCAGCTAGAGCCACAAGAAAGTGACCTTGCTAGTCAACCATACAATGAGAGATTCAAGTGAAGACAAGGGCAACAATGCCAATATCTCCAAGAATCTAAATGGAAATGGAATGCAAATGCAACTTAGTATGAATGTGCAAGCTAAGCTAAATGATAACAATGCAATGCTTGAAAAGAAATCTAATCTATGAAAGGAAAGTGCAAACTAAACTATGAAAGGAAAGTACGAGTCTTACAATCCCTCCTAATTAAGCTATGTGAGATTAATCTATTGCATAAAGAAAATCTATACTAAGAATGCCATGAAAATGAAGCTACTATGCAAGAAATGAAATCTAACTATGAAGCAAGAAAGCCATGATAATGCAAGAATGAAGACAAGAAGATAGAGTGTTGATGAAGATCTAAGATGAATGCCAACAATGCTCCAAATCTTCAAACCCTAGATGCAAGAATGTCTCCAAAAGCTCCAAGATGACCTAAAAAACCTGTAGCATAACAATAGCATAAAATATCGATCTGCAAGTGAAGGAGAGAGCTCTCCTTTTATAAGAAATGAGGAGAAATGGACCATGGAGATTAAGAGGCAAAAAGTCTTAATCAGCGGTGGAGGTTGAAAGAGGAGCAATCCATGTGCACAAATATCCTCCAATGAGAGTGAAGTGTTGACTTTTGAGCCTCATGTGAGACAAAAAGTGCTTTTTCCCTTTTTATAAAATAGGAATAATGCTTTATTTGTGCAACTTAGGATAAGAGGAAAGTGGGGCTTTTTTATTTAATTGAAAGGGGAGGAAATATTCCTTTTAATTAAATAAAGACTTAGGATAAATGGTTAGCCCATAGGATAAAAATCCAATATATGATCGAAATTAGGATTTGATCAAGAAATTGATATTGTTGATTATTGATAAAAATGATTCAGGATTGATAAATCAAATAAATGGGGCCCAAAGTCTAGGCGACCATTTTTGGGTGCATACAGTGAGATCAGCTTGGAGTTCCTAACAAAGTTAGGATTAAAGCCTTTAGGGTGATTTCAGTGAGTTCATTATTAGATTGTAATTTGATGATCATGTTTGGGAGTGAGGGGAGTAATAGGCAAAGCACTTACTCTGAGTTCATGTGTGTTTGAGTTAAGGTTTAGTTGATATATGTCATCAAGTGACTCTTTTCCCTGGTTAAGGCATTGATCCCTTCTCTAGAGGTAGTCCATCATCTTCAATGACACACACACAAATTCAAATGATAAAATCTTCAATCAATTAGTAAGGGGTATAGTTGTATATTATTTTTTGATTCCTTTGAAGAAGTGAATCAAGGGTACACCCACCTGAGCATTAAAGCTCAAAGTGTAGGAGGATCTCTTTTGATCCTTGTTAATTGGCCCTCTTCCTTGTGGACTTTGGAGTGGTGATAGAGTCAAAGTTTTATTAGAGTTATCCATCAAAGTATAAATTCCCAAGTTGAAGATCAAAGGGAACTACCAACAGTTCCACTATATTATTTTTAAGCTCATGGTTATCATTTGATCTTTCTAGCTAGTTGGTTTTCTTTTTTAAGGGGTTCTAGTACCTTCCAAACTAGTTTTCCTTTAATAAAAAAATACACTTGGATGGGAATGGTACTTTATTTGAGATAATTTTTATTTATTTGAGGTATTAAAAATATATCCATTTTTACATGACATTTATAGGTTCTCATTTATTGAAGTATCCATGTATATTTTTACTAACATGTTATTATTTTTTAAATATAGATTATTTATAAACAATTAATAATATAAAAGTATGTCAATAATAAATATTTTTTGCATGAATAAGTATAGAATAATTGAATGTTATACAATGACTAGCTTATTTCCCTTACAAAAATTTAAACATGTTTCCCTTCAAAACATAAAATAGTTTAACTCCAATAGTCTCATGTGGTGTATCCAATTCATTCATCATGTGGTCATGGTTTAGAAATGCCAAATTCTTCTATTTTGACAAGGGACTCATTGAATTTAGGAAATATATTATAATAGACATTTGGATATGTGGTTGAATTGAAGCATAACAATTATTCAATACAAGATTAAATTGAAGTATGATGGATATAGAAAATTGGAACTAGCATTAGGAACACATGAAATTTAGGGTAAGAAAGGTACATTATAAATGTAACTTTCTCTCGAAAGAGTGAAGGCTAGATCACATCTTTAAGAGTAGTTGATTTCCTTTTTCAATTTCATACACTTATTCGTACAAATAATGAATAGAACGTCAAACTTGGCTCTGTTGGATTTTGATAGAGATAATTTTTGGAGGTGTTTAGCCCCTCAACATCATGTACTTATAGAAGTGGGAAATGGTCACTAAAAATCATTTTGTCAATGTATTTTTATTTTTTTATATATATGAATGCTAAAATATAAATTTGATTTCACTAATGCCTATCTTCTTATGCATGGTTTATTTGCTTGTATCATTTTACAGTTCTCTTCCCTTCCTAAAGCTTTAAAATGGAAGATTGGCTACAATGTTGAGCTCAAAATGAAAATTTGGTTTCATTTGGTTGCTATTGTTAAAGTCTAGAACACATCCATTCCCAAAACTATGAAGTTTCTAGCGAAGGATCATGTGCATGTTATTATTGGTGAAAAGAAATATAGTTTCTCATAGAAGTATTTTTATAGTTTCTCATATAGGTTTTTTTATAATACTTCTTTTTTTAATGACTTTTTGCAGCTCAAGAATTTGTCTGGCTATTCTTTCAAGACTTGTTCCTTAAAGACATCTTCTTTGAAATTTATTTATTTATTAATATAAATGAATTTTTCAACTAAAAAAATTAAATATAAAAATTGAATGGTGATGGATATTGAACAATGGTTGTGAATGATTTTGGTAGATAGAATTTCCTTTTATGTAATTTACATACAATATAAAATTATTCTATGTAGTTTGTATAATTTGACTTCTTTAGAGAAATAAGAGTTATAAATGAAAGGAAGCCAAGTGTGGAATAATACTTCCAAATGCTAAATCTAACAAGAGAGATGATGTAGAAAATTTGTAACAAACCTTTAAGCTATTTCAAACTAGATAAACATATATAGAAAATCAGATTTAAGAAAATAAACACATGATACCAAATATACCTGGGAAAACCCTTTTGGTAAAAACCCCACCACTCCAAAACCAGACCTAATTGTATTATTATCAACAAATCAGTTAGAATACAATTTCAAGAGGCAATTATCTCCAAGAGTAATCAATTGTGATATCTAGATCAAGAATGATTTTGGCAACATAACAACGCTTTTACAAAATACTTCTCTCCCACTATTCTCTTGAGAAACATATTGTATTTATAGAGTTTTCATGCAAGAGGAAATTATTTCTAAAGCATCTACATTTGATGTATTTATAAAATATTTATAGAAACTTTATTTATGCATAACTATTTCATAATACTAATCCAATAGAATAGGCCAAAAGATAAACTTTCTAATTTTGCCTCCATGTCTATCGTTGTAGAAGATTTAGTCCCTTTGAGCATCTTGCTAAAAATGCATAAATATTTAACAAATAAAAAACTCCTAAGGTTGAGTCACCTTATCCCAACAATCTCCCACTCGACAAAGACCTTACAGGAGTCATTGTATCATAGCTTAGGCCCAAAGCCTTATAGAACAAACAAACCATCTGAACTTCACAATACTCACTAGCTTCATCAATGCATCTGGAACATTTTTGACATTAAAAACCTTTTCCAATTTCACCTTTCCATCTTGCACCATATCACAAACAAAATGATACTATACATTAATATTCTTTGTTTTGGCATGGAAAGTAGCATTCTTTACTTAAAAATAGCGCATTGGCTATCACAACAGATAGTAGTCTATCCTACATCAAAACTAATATCAGAGCATGATCTTCTTAAGAAAAATGACCTCTTTAGAAGCATGAGTAGCTGCCATATACTCTTCTTTCATAGTGGACAAAGTAGATACCACCTGCCACTTACTCATCCAACTAATTGCACCACCAAACATTGAATAAACATATCCACTGGTGGATCTTCTTCCATCAATGTCACCTCCCCAATCAGAATCCACATATCCACAAATACAATCTAAATATTGAGGTCTAGTAGGAGCACCTTAAAAACATAAGGAATACTCACATGTAGCCCTCAAATACCTAAACACTCTCTTAATTGTATCCAAATGGACCCTTCAAGGATTAGCCATATATTGAGTAAGGACTCCCATTGATTGGAAAATCTATGGGATTGGATAAACTATAGTATACATTAAGATACAAATACATCTCACATAAGGTACTCTAGACATATCTTCAATATCAATAGGAGATTTTGGACAATCCTCCATAGAAACCTTCATGCCTTGTAACACTAGAACAAATAAATTCTTGCAAGTTATCAGGTTAAATTTCTCTAACATATAGTTAACATACTTAATCTATCTCATCCAAATATTTTTTCCATCTCTATATTTAATGATCTCCATCCCAAAAATATATCCAGCTGCACCTAGATCTTTCATTTCAAACTCTGCTACTAGTTAAGCCTTCAAATTTGAAATCAATCTTTTACCATTCCCAATAAACAACATATCATACACATACAAGAGTATGATAAGAATGTGACCATTTTCAGATTTATAATTTACACAATGGTCAAATTTAGAACTCAAAAATAGCAAAGACAACACATAGGTGTCAAACTTTTGGTACCACATTCTAGGAGACTATTTCAAACCATTCAAAGATTTCTTCAATGAAATACTTTGGTTGTGACATATAAATTTCCTCCCCCAAATCACCATGAAGGAATGTTGTCTTCACATTTATTTTGTCAACTTCAAAGTCATAAATTACTACAAGTGATAACAAGAATCAAATGGATGTCATCTTAGATATAGGAGAGAATATTTCACCATAATCGATTCCCTCCACTAGTGAATACCCTTTTGTGACCAATGGTACCTTATAATTCTCAAAACCTCCATCTAGACCTTTTCTTTTTAAGATTCATTTACATCCAACAGGTTTCTATCCTTTAGGAAAACGTACTAGATTTGATGTAGCATTCTTCTTCAATGCTATCATCTCTTCATTGATGGCTTCCATCGAGGAATCTACATCATTGATACCCATAGCCTCTCTAGTAGTCCTAGGCTCATCATCATTAGTAATCAAAGAAAAAATACAAATGGAATCAAACAAATAATATCCAAACCTTTTAGCTGAATAACCATATCTATTAGGTCGTCATCTTTCACAAGTAGGAATCCTTAATGGTTGAGGTTGAGGTTCATGCTATTCTTCATAACTTTCACTACTATTTGATATCTCCTCATTATCACGTCCAACAGAAGCTCATAGTACATTTCTTATAGGAGTAGATGGTATCTAAACTACCTCCCTTTTCTATTTCTCTTCTTTCACTCATTGAAAATCAACTGTAGAAGGTTTTAGCTCACCAAATATCACACTTCTACTATAACACACCTTCTCTACAATTCGATCCCAAAACTTATAACCTTTCATGCCAACACCATAGCTAATGAAGATACACTTAATATGCATGTTCTGTAATTTTGATCTTTTCTCACTTAGCATAGAAGCATATGCCTCACAACCAAAGACTCTGAGATATCTTAATGCAGGCTTCTTGCCATACCATGCCTCAATGGGTGTCTTTTCAACAAGTATTGAAGTAGGAGATATATTAACTAAATAACATGTAGTGGCTATAGTTCTTTAACCAGAATTGTCTTTCAAGCACAACACCACTCAGCATACTCCTAGCCCTCTCCATCAACGTTCTATTCATACTCTCTACAACTCCATTTTATTGTGGAGTGTATGGAATTTTCTTATGACGCAATCAAGGATGGAGGATCCAATTAAGGACTATCCAAACTTTTAGCCAAACCACCACACAAAGGAATTATACAACAATAACACCTGATCTGAGAGAATACAAGTATATGTATTCATCAACAACTGATTACATGCAATGTGCTAGGCTATAAGGCCTTCCTGGTTACAACCAATTACAAAGAAAGAAATAGTTCCACAGGATCATGTAGGATCCAATATACCTCATAGCTAGTCCAGGTCTGTAGCACAATAGGACACTAGTAGACACTCCAAAAAAGATCTAAACTTGTGAATACAGACCACAAAGCAATCTTATTGTGCCTTAGCTCACAAGCTACTAACTCTGTTATCTTCTATCTTTCAAATATTAACTCTAGATCTATTGATCCAGCTCCCAACTGATCACTCCAAACTGATGCCTAAACAACTACCCAGACATCTTCTTAAAAACTAATTCCCTGCCACAAGTGGACTTTACAAAAATTAAATCCCATAACCCAGTCGGCTTCCAAAACATACAAATATTAAATGTAATACATGGTCAGCTCTCAAATAGCCTAACAATAATTAAATTATGCATATTGGCCTCTGGATACACATAAGAGAATACAATACACTAGATCAAGGTCCTCACAAATCCAACAGTCAATCCATAAGTCAAGGAACATGACCCAAACTAAATGCACCAGTCAGCCAAGATGATTCATCCAAACAACCAAGTTGGTAAGACCGATTACCGAGCATCAGAGAAATAATCGAGTGTCGGGAGTAATCGATGTCTTTAGTTATTGAGCACCCTGGTAGACATTGTACCCGAGCAACCATACTCCAAAACTAAGAAAATAATTCACTATCTAAGATCAAAACTACCAATCTTCCTTTCAAAACAAACGTATTTTTGGTTTGTTACAAGATTGCCAAGAATCCTAGGAGGCTCATGCATCAGATGCCCCAGGAAAAGAAGATTTTTTCATAAGGAAATCAAGAATTCCTTAAGGGAATTAGAACATGTATTCCATATCTAATCTTAACCCATATCTCCTCTTGTCCTTCATTCCAAGTTATCTTTACTTCATTCATTGTCTCCTGGAGCAAGTTTTCCTACTTCTTTTCTTTCCTATCTATAACTGATAACAACTGAATCTGACCATCCCTTCCATTGCTGATCACAATAGTACCTTGATAAATACCATCCTCTCCAAGCTCTTTAATCAAATTGGTATCATTTTCATCTCGCTATGTCACTAATGTCATTATCTGTTGTACTATTTCTGTCAGAAAGACTATATCCCTCTTAATCTCAACAAACTCTTTAGATATATCATTCTCCTTCTCTTTTAAACTAGACTTTGTAGGAATAGGTTCATCAACCTTCTTATCCTGAGGTTTGTCACATATTCAACCCCTGATAACTCCACATGCCTTAGTCCTAGTCTCCTCTAAAGGTAAAAAGTTATGCCTAGATCCTTCATGCCTAACCACATAGGTGTTTTCATGACCATCAAACAAAACATTTGTGTCAAATTTCCAAGGTCTTCCAAGAAATAGATGACAAGCATCCATAGGAAATACATCACACAATATCTCCTCATGATAATATCTAATCTGAAAATTAACCAAGCATTGTTCTTCAATCCTAACCTTAGACACATCTTGTATCCAACTAATCTGATAAGGGTTATGGTGTTTCTTTCTTTCCAAATTCAACTTATTAATCATCTCTTCTAAAATAAAAGTTTTCAGAAGTGCCAGCATCATCTATGACATTACATACCTTTTCCTTGCACTTACATCTATTTCTGAACAAATGTCTTCTTTGCACTAGTTCCTGCACACATGTAGCTAACCTCCTAGTGATAAGAAACTCACCTTTTTTCGCAATATTCACAATGTCTTCTTTGATAGTTAGTGCAACTCTTCTCTTAGGACATTGAAAACTTCTATGAAACTCTTCACCACATTGATAACAAGTACCAGTGAACTCATTCTTCCACCTTCCTCTCTATCCAGTATTGAAATTCTTTGTGACTTGACCACTACCAGATCCCACATTAGTCTTCTTAAGATTCTCTTCAGCAACTGTCTCATGAGTCTTACCACCTTTATTCCTATTTTTTTGTCTTCGTTAAAACTTCTTATTCAACTTCTCTTCAATCTTTAATGCCATCTGATAAACATCTCCTATTGTTGTCATCCGAACTGTAAGTAACTCTTCTTGAATACTAGGTCCCAAACCATAAACATACCTAACAACCTTCTCTTTATCAGCTTCAGAATGACTAGTCCTAATTAGGATTCTATAAAACTCCTTAGTATACTCCTACACTAATTAGTTGGTCTACTTTAAGGCTTGCATCTTCTTAAACATATCTAACTCATAATCCACCAAAATGAATTGCTTCTTCAACTTGTCAACCATGAACAGTTCTACCTAGTGATCTCCTTTCGTCTTCTACTTCTTTCCAACTGAGCTTCCCTCCACCAAATATTTGCATGACCCTTTAGTTTAGTCTTTACAAATATAACTCTGGCAAGATCTTCTATTTCTTCATACTCAAAGTATTCATGTATCTCATTAATCCAATCAATCAACTCTTCTAGCCTAAGGCTTCCAAAAAATGTAAAAACTTGAATCTTAGGTCTTTTTCCAATTTTAGACCTAGCCTTCAAGATTCTATTTTCTTCTGGATCCCTAGCTTCTTCTACAACTTCTTCAAAATGATCTTCTTCCTTAGATTCATCATCATTATCTTCTTTCGATGTAGTCTTATTTCTCAATTCCTCTTGCAGATCTTGCACTTGTTTTTGCAAAGCCCTAAAATCATCAAGACTGAATTCTCTTGCAGCTTCCTCCTCTAAGATCTCACAAGCTCTCCTTGGAGGCATCTTCAATCCAAGGTTTTGGTTCAAACTGCCTCTCCTTCAGCCATCTATCTACACATTCAAGATTGACTCGCTCTGATACCACTTGATGTAGTCAAGTATGGAGGATCCAATTAAGGACTATCCAAACTTGCAGCCAAACCACCACATAGTAGAATTACACAATAATAACACCAGATCTTAAAGAAAAAAAGTATATGTATTCATCAAAAACTAATTACATGCAATGTGTCGAGTTGTAAGGCCTTCCCGGTTATGGCCAATTACAAAGAAAGAAATAGTTCTACAAGATCATGTAGGATCCAATACACCTCACATCTAGTACAGGTCTGTAGCACAACATGACACTAGTAGACACTCTAAGAAAGATCTAAACTTGTGCACGCAAGATACCAAGCAATCTTCTTGTGCCTGAGCTTGCAAGCTACTAACTCTGCTATCTCCTATCTTTCAAATCTTAACTCTAGATCTTTTGATCCAACTCCCAACTGATGCCTAAACAACCACCCAAAAATCTTCTTAAACAATAATTCCTAGCCACAAGTTGGCTTTACAATAATTAAATCTCAAAACCCAGTCAGCTTCCAAAATATACGAATATTAAATGTAATACATGGTCAGCTCTCAAATAGCCTAAAAATAATTAAATTATCCATGTCAGCCTCCAAAACCACATAGGAGAATGCAACATGCTAGATATAGGTCCTCACATGTCCAACGGTCAATCCATAACTCAAGGAATGCGACCCAAACTAAATGCACCAGTCGAAAAAGATTATTCATCCAAACAACCAAGGTGGTACAACTGATTACCGAGCATCAGAGAAATAATCAAGTGCCAGTGAACCGACCATGCCTAGGATCACCAAGCAATGTAGTTATTGTCAAGCAGTAGGAGTAACCGATGCCTTTAGTTATTGAGCACCCCAATAGACACTGTAACTGAGCAACCATACTCCAAGATCGAGTAAATACTTCACTAACTATGATCAAAACTTCTAATCTTCCTTTCAAAAAAAATATATTTTTGGTTGATACAGGATTGCCAAGAATCCTAGGATGCTCTTGCATCATCTTATGTCTCTCAATTCAATGATCCCTAAAAAACCTATAAAATTATAATGAACAAAACTCACCACCTTTATCACTCCTTAAATACCTAATTTTTCTATCAATCTAATTTTCAACCAAGGACTTAAATTCTTTAAAAGGACTAGAAACTTCTGATTTACTTCTATGGAAATAAACAAATCTCCTTCTACTATAGCTATCTATGAATGAAATAAAGTACACAGATCTAGATATTGAAGGAACATTAACTGGACCAAAGATATCTAAATGATTATAATCCAAAACCTGAGAAGACTTACGATAATTGGAATAAAAAGAAACATTCTTTTTCACCATAAAAAAAATGTTCATAGAAGTCAAACTCCAAGTTACAATCAATAAGGACTTCAACAAGGCTCTTATTCTTTCAGTTTCTAAGACCCTTCTCACTAAGCTAACCAAGTTTTTTAGATGGAAAAGCATTATCTTCTTAGCTGGGATCTCCATCTTGAAATAATTTTCACCCTTAGGTACCTAGAAAGCATGACCATCAGATGTAGAAAAAACCTTCTTCTTCTTTGCTTGATCTTATGTTGAGGATGAAGAATCCAGATCCCTTTTCCTGGACTTCACAAAAATACTATTGCAGTAAACTATACATACATCCATCCTAAACAAGGTGTCAATCTAGACACCCTTAAAAAGCACCATAGAGCCTTTGTCATCTTGCATCCACCACTTGAGAAAACAACTTTCACACTCAAATAACCAAGCTTGTTGATTGAAAGTTGGTTTCCTACCAAACTAGGGATATGTAGTACACCATCAATATCCTTCACTCTACCATCATGAAATCTAATCTTAACTCATCCATGAAAAAGAACATTCAAGTGAGAGTTATCACCTAGATACACCTTGCCATCAGCAAACACTTCATACTTCAAAAACCAATCTCTATGAGATTTCATGTGGAAAGGAGAACCTGAATCAATCAACCAAATATCTTCTATTGCATGTGTTTTCAAGGCTAAGACACAAGCATCTATAACATCTTGAGAGGATTTTTTAGAATCAGAATCAGAATCAAAGAAATACTTTTTCCGTTTCTTTTTCTTCTCCTCCTTGCACACTTTTTGGAACTAACCAAGATTTTCGTAGTTCCAACATTTTTCCTTGGACATTTTACCACGGGATTTAGATCTCCCCAGAGACTTGGATTTACACTTCTTTTCCTTCTTCTTGCCTTTCTCCATTGTTTTACCATGAGTAACTACGGCCTCCAAGGCCATCTTAGAAGATTTTCTTCATATTTATTTAGATAACAGTGAACCAACCACATCCTCCAATTTGAAAGTGGTTGTTGTGCTTCCAATGGCCATAATAGTGTGACCCCATGAGTCTGGAAAAGAACATAAGTAAATCATACATTTATCTTGATCATCAATTTTGTCACCAATAGAATTCAAGTCAGCAATTAGCATATTAAATGCATTCAAGTGATAAATAACAGGCCCTCCTTCCTTCATCCTCAGAGAATACAACTTCTTTCTCAAGAATAACTCATTTACCAAATATTTCCCTTGATAAATATCACCAAGATTCTTCCAAAGTTCAGCTGTAGTCTTCTCTTCATGAACATTCAAGAGCACTAAATCAGTCAAACAAAGTCTTATCAAACCCTTGGCTTTTTGATCCATTTTTTCCCACTCATACTATGGTGTAACTCGGGGTTTCAATGAAGAAACCATGGCCCATAGATCTCAATCTACAAGCATGTCCTCCATTTTGAGATTCCACAACTCAAAATAGTTCCCATTAAATTTATCCATCTCTACTTTGCTAGATGTGTTTGACATATCTAACTTACAACAAGGTTATGAAATATTCCTCTACAAAACTATCACTGAAACTAGATTAGCACTAAAAATTTCTTCTACCCAAAAATAATAATAAAGCTGGTTAGGATCTAATACCAATTAGAAGGAAGCCAAATGCAGAATAATGGTTCCAAGTGATAAATCTTGTAAGAATTTGCAAATAGCAAAGATTGAACCAAGAATCTAGAGGTTAAAGAAAAGCACAAGAGAGATGATATGAATGCAAAGATGATATTGAATAGATCTAATGAATTCACCTTAAATGATTGATGAATGATTACATAATAGGCCTCCTTATATAGGAAAGGCAATAAGAGAAAGATAAGGAGCTGATAAGATATCACCTATGCTAGGTGTAATCACATGTCCAACAAATGTGGATCATCCTCCATTATGCAATAAAGTATGTGCAATGGGATTAGGATGATAATGTGATAAGAGCACTAAAGGTGGATCTAGCACCAAAAGTGGAATTTGTCCTACACCATGTGCTTAACGAATGTGCAAACTCCTAGGTGTCTCAATCACAAACTACTATGCAATGCATTAACCTAAGTAAGATTAAGTAAAGTGTAATTAAGAATATTTAATTACACCAACACCTCCCCTTAAGTGAAACTCAGGGGAATGCACTTAAACTCACAATGCAAGATGGGTCCCAGATACTAGGCCATGTTAGGTACCCATGTACAAAATGCAATACATGAAATGCAATAACTCTCATAAAGTGGAGAAAGAGGAAATACCTCATGGGAAAAACCCTCTCTCAAAAAGAAAGAAGAAAACAAGATGCATGGATGGATGGAGTACTCAAGACCCCCCAAGAACTACATACATCATGTATAGACAAAGAATTATCCCTCCATAAGAAGGATAGTTGGAGACATAATATCCCCCCTATAATGTAGAAGCTCTCATGTTGATGAAGAGTACCTACAAACAATAGATCAACCAATGCTTACAAGAAACATGTCTCCCCTTAGGAAGAAATAGATACATCAACTGATGAAGAAGCCAATTCATGTACAAATGGAAGGAGGAAGAATATGAAGGTCTCCATGCATGAATCTCTAAAGACTGAAGAGGAATCTCCAAGCTCAAAGAATCTATCACTTCATGTGACAAATCAAATGAAGAAGGAGAAGAATCAAGAGTACCAATCTCCAAAGAAGGTGAAGAAGTTTCCCCAGCTATGATGAAACTGTCGTCAAAGGAAACATAAACCCCCTCAAGTATGTCTTCCAAATCTGCATCATGAGAATCAACAAATGCTGAAGATGCATCCAAGTAGTCATCACATTCTGCAAGATCTGAAACACTATGATCATCCTGCCAAATAGTAGATCCCATGTCTGAAGAAGCAGGAGGTGGAGGAGTAGGAAGATCAACACTTGCCTCAACAAAAAAATGATTCAAGTACCCAAAATTCTCCTCATGATTATCCCTTGGCAAAGGGATGGGTACATCATGAATATCATTATCATTATCAACAAAATTTTAAAAAGAATACAAGCGTGATGTATGATCAACAACTCCCATAGATATGACATCTCTAGTCTCCATGTCCCTAATGTAGACAAAATCAGGAGTGAACTCAACAATTTTACCTTGTGCCCCATGTGTAATTTGGTAAATGGAAAGGAGATTAGTCAAGGATGGTACACAAAGAACATCATTAAATGTCCCTTCTCCCATAGGAATAGAACCTTTCCCACAAACTCTCATGAATGTGTTGTTACCCATCAAAATATTAGGAGAATTACAAGGCTCAATAGAAGAAAACATATCCAGAGAAGATTCCATATGATGGGATGCACCTGAATCAAGAAACCATTTGCCTTACTCAGGATGTGTGGAAGGCAAGAGTGCTTGTCCTTTACCTTTATCTATGGATGATGATGTAGATGTAGAAACTGCCAAATGTGTAGAAGGAGTAGACACTAATGAGGGCAACTTAATTTTGTGTTTCTAAATAATGTGAGTTAGCTCATCAATCTTCATTTGAAAACACTTATGCTCATCATGTCCTAGATTTTTACAATATGCATATTTATCTCTCTTTCTTCTAGATGATTCCTCTCTTGAAGAGGACTTGGATTCAGTAGTATTCGGTGAAGAAGATTCATTACCTTTTTCATGAGGCTTAGGATCCTTATGTTGTTTCTTTCCTTTTCCATTAGAAGCCTTTGAAGTAGACTCACTTGCAATCGATGCTTGATGTGTGTAAGGCTTCAATTGACCCATGTGTGGCAACTTTGCTTGTTCCCTTGTGATTTGGGCTGCAAATTAATCAAGAGATGGAAATTTGCATGCACTATCAAGAGCATCCATAGTAGCATAGCATGTAGAAATAAAGATAAAATAATCAGGACCAAGCTTGGAAAGAATAGAAAAGATCAATTGTTCATCACCTTTAACAATGCTACATGAAGAAAGCTCCAATCTAATAGAATTGAGCTTAGAGAAAAAATATTGAATATTGTCAAAATCACTAGGATCTAGACCTATAAAATCATTCTCTAATCTAAATTTTCTCATTCTATCAGGTTTACCAAAGATTCCATCCAATATGACCCAAGCATCATGAGAATGTGTGCAAGATGCAATATGAAAGTGCAAGTCATGAGAGATGGATAATCTAAGAGAGCCAAGTGCTTTATCCCTTCGATCAAACCATTTTCACCTTTCTGCAACACCTGTTATGGGTCCTTGATCCTACCCAAGAGTCATTCTAAGAAATCCAATGCTCAACAAATGATCACTTAAAGATACTGTCCAGTTATGGTAGTTATATGGAGTGAGTATTTTAACCTTTGAATTATCCATAATAGCACCAAATAATGACTGATAACTACTGATAACTTCTTCAAATGACTGATGCAAATCATAAAACTGAAATCCAAGGATTAACCAAGTGCAATTATAGCCCCAAAATGACCTATTTCTAAAAGTGATGTCTACCCAAAATTATTGAAATCTAATTACATATCTAAAAAGTAGACAAAAAATCATGCACTTTAAAAAAAAATTCACCTCAAAATGTTACCGTATGTACCCAAACGAAGCCCTGCAAGTTGCAAAAATTAGGAACAGATAGGTACAAATAACAAAATTAAAAATTCTGATAAATGTGGCCACCAAAATGTAAAATCAACACCACCACTAGATTCTTCAGAAAATTCTACCCAATTTCAAAAAAAATTGCACCCGATTTGGAGCCCAGATGACCAAGTTATGGCCTCCTAAAGTCAGACTGTCAAATCAAAACTGCATATGGTGAGGGCTAGAGAATTTTCAAATCTGATGATGTCAGCAAATAGCGGGGTTAAATTTTATGGTCATATGGTCATTGCTAAAATCCCAATTTGCCCTATTTTGATGGCTAAACGACCATCAATTTTAGGCTCTTTGAAGGGTGATGTCAAAAAATAAAATTGCTCTCGGTTAACGTGGCAGGTGACTGGATTTCCATATAGGTACAGATGTTGACTAGGTATATGACATGGCAGACTGTACTGGTGGTGTAGGTGACTGAGGGGGCGTTGACAAACTGATGATGTGGCGTGGTCTACAGTGCCCGTATGGAGGTGATGTGGCCGCGTCGATAGTCAGAGGGCGGCCACGTGGCGGTCTGCTTGCTGTGCTAACTTGAATGTTGCATGGCAGTTGGAGGGTGGCCGCATGGCAGTTTGATGTTGTCGCATGGCGCTTGACTAGGCCACTTCGAGCAGTGGTGTGGGCACTACAACAGACGAAGGGTGGTGGTGGGAAGGGCACCACTGGAGCCGGTTGTCGGATTTAATCCCACATTCGCTGTGGATGGGGTTTTCAACCCCTTTAAATATGCTAACGCCCACTAACTAAACAAATAAGAAGTTTCAGGCCAGGGCTCTTCTGGGGGCCAAATTTTGGTATGATGCGTTGACGAAGTAATGACATGACCGTTTCTGATTTTGGTACCAATAGAGAATATTCTCTGAAAGATCGAGGGCATATACCAGGCCCGAAAACAAATTTTTGCAAGAATTAAATTTTTTTTGAAAAATAACAGAATAAAAAAATATTTTTTTTTTACAAAATTGTACCGCAGAGGTGTAGATTGGGTCGTACGACCCGATTTGCAAAAAAAATTACCTCGATTTTCACTTTCACCGAATATAGATAAATTTATAGTCGATCTTAACCAAAATAGCCTCCCGGATGCAATGGTGATGTCAGATCTACTCCAAGACC
The DNA here is from genome assembly GCA_027943335.1 of Chamaecyparis obtusa. Classification (NCBI taxonomy): domain Eukaryota; kingdom Viridiplantae; phylum Streptophyta; class Pinopsida; order Cupressales; family Cupressaceae; genus Chamaecyparis; species Chamaecyparis obtusa. Next base: position 91,263 of record BSBK01001710.1, read on the forward strand.
CCTCTGTCGCATGCTAGTTCCTAGATCTAAGATTTGGACCTTCAAAGCTTGCATCAAGAGCTCTTCAAATCAGCTAATCAAAAAATGTTCCAATGGCTCTGATACCATGTAAAAATTTGCAAATAGCACAGATTGAACCAAGGATCTAGATGTTGAAGAAAAACACAAGAGAGATGATATAAGTGCAATGATGATATTGAATAGATCCAATGAATTCACATTAAATGATTGATGAATAATTACATAATAGACCTCCTTATATAGGAAAGACAATAAGAGAGAAAGATAAGGAGCTGATAAGATATCACCTATGCTAGGTGTAATCACATGTCCACCAAATGTGGATCATCCTCCATTATGCAATAAAGTATGTGCAATGGGATTATGATGATAATGTGATAAGAACACTAAAGGTGGATCTAGCACCAAAAGTGGAATTCCTCCTACACCATGTGCTTAATGAATGTGTAAACTCCTAGGTGTCTCAATCACAAACTACTATGCAATGCATTAACCTAAGTAAGATTAAGTAAAGTGTAATTAGGAATATTTAATTACACTAACAAATCTAATAGGAAATATGATGCAAAAAATTTATTACAAACCCTTAAGCTATTTCGAACTAGATAAACACATATGCAGAATCAGATTTAAGAAAATAAACAAATGACACCAAATATACATGGGAAAACCTTTTCAGGAAAAAGCCCACAATTCCAAAGCCAGACCCAATTGTATTATCAACAAAAAATTAGTTACAATACAATTTCAAGAGTCAACACTCTCTGAAAGTAATCAGCTATGACATCTAGATCTAGAATGATTCCGGAAGCATAACAACACTTTTAAAAAATACTTCTCTCTCACTATTCTTTTCAGCAACACATTGTATTTTTAGAATTTTTATGGAAAATGAAACTTTTTCTAAAGTGTCTACATTTGATATGTTTACAAACTATTTCTACAAATTTCCTTTATGCATAACTCTTGCATAAAATACAAATCCAAAAGAATATGTGATGAACTTTCTAATTTTCTCTACAAATCTATCCTTGTAGAAGATTTGGTCCCTTTAAACATCTTTCTAAAAATGCATAACCAATTAACCAATAAAAGGCATCGTAGGTAGGTTGAGTCACCTTATCCCAACAATAAAGACATCAACTTGACATAAGAATGCAAGTGGCATTTAGAAAATAATATAATTCATCAATAGGGACTACCTAATTATATTGTGTAATAATTGCATGTCTACATGCATGTAATTCTTTATCAAATTTTATAAATAATGGATTAATGGCAATGTGACAGTGGGGTAAGCAGTAATGAAACTCTGGTTGATAGAATTAAATAATTAGAATAGCTTGTTAAAATGAGTGGTCGAGCTTTCTCGTACGAGTGCCCCGACCCCATGTTGCTGAAGTTGCCAACGCCGCTCGCCACAATTCCCTGGCATGTCGACGAAGTATATGAATATCCCTGTCAAGCTTTTTCTAGACCATGGTTTAAAATATTAATAACTGGTTTTGTTTTTCTTTTACTATTATTTTGTCGTTGAGATTTCCTAGAACACGTGCTCACCCAGTAATCTGTTGGATTAGTGAATACTCCAGAGGAGACTTAGTTTTCAGTCCAATTTAATATAATTTAGGGTTTTATTTTTCTTCCCTTTGCCTGTTTGAGCAATTTAAAATGAATATATTGTTCAACAATTCGTTCTCTTTTCCGGATTGATGTGGAGTCGCATTGTCATGGTATACAATAATTGTATTACAAACGATCAAGTCATGCCCTTACGTTACTTCATCATATTTGACTTCAAAAACAGAATATTAAAAATATGGTAACAAACAATGCATTCCTGAGTGTACAAGGCAAGTTGTCTTTATTAATTATTTGCAATCTATAAACACTGCATGTCCTTGTATATTTTATTTGAAGTGTCTCTTATTAAAGAAGACAGATTCTCCTCTCGCATTTTCTTGTTTTAGTAACGGATCATGTCATTTCTAAATCATAATATCCTAAAATGTGAAATTTTAGGAGCCAGCCTGTTTTGGATAAAAATTCAGTTCACGATTATTCAATTTATTTTTTGACAACTTTTTCAATGAATAGTTATATTATCAGAATTTATCATACACTATGTTTTAACTCTGTTTTTTTAAATGTATTTAGAAGTTGAACAGATGTGAAATTTTGGTTGTAAATTCATTTGAATCTCAATATAGAATGTATTGATTAATATGGCTTTTAATTTATAAACCTAATCAGAATTGTTTTATGGCTGAATATTATTATTAGTACTTGTCGATAGGCTAGTAAGTACTATTGCATCACTTTTTGCCTTTTCTTCTATTAAGTAGCGATTAAAACCAATTCTTTGCACCAATTATAATTTAGTATTTTCTTATTTTGTTAAAAATAACACATATTCTATAGTTTAAATGTTAATTTTTTAAGTTTATAATTTGTAAAAAATATTTTTTGATGATATGATTGGCTAATACATTTGAGCTCTTATTACTGGAGTGAACCAATTAAATGTACCACGTTTGTTATTTATTGTACATGAAAATCATCCATTCAAATAATACAATCTAATTTATATATCATCTGATTTTATTTGGTTTATGGTTTACAACTTTTTAGATACCTATTAAGAGATTGATAAGTTTTTCCTTATATTAAAATAATATTTCTATTTTTGTTGTGTTATAAAATATTGAATTTTTTTTATTTATTTTAATATATATTATATAAATTTAGATTTAATAGAATAGCATTATAATATTGTTGAAAAAGAGTTATTTGGAATAAATAATTAATATTAAAATTAATTATAAGTAGAACTATTTTACAATTTAAATTAATTATAAATGATGTTATATAATTATATATAAAAATTTATTTATTTTTATTTTTTTTTGAGAATAGTTCATTCTCTTTGGCTAAGAGCCAAGGACTGAGGGGTTTCCATTCCGCCAAATTCGCCCAGGGCACGATCCCGGCCTCATCCCTTATCAAATACCTATTAAGAGATTGATAAATTTTTCCTTATATTAAAATAATATTTCTATTTTTGTTGTATTATAAAATAATGAATTTTTTAAATTTATTTTAATATATATTATATAAATTTAGATTTAATAGAATAACATTATAATATTGTTGAAAGAGTTATTTGGAATAAATAATTAATATTAAAATTAATTATAAGTAGAACTATTTTACAATTTAAATTAATTATAAATGATATTTTATAATTATTTATAAAATTAATTTTTTTAAAAAAAAATTATCAGTAAAGGCCGAAGCCAAGTTTTTGTATTATGCAGAAAGAAAGTATACAGAATCTAACATCTAGTAATCAAAATAATGTTCAAATATGGAGAATAAATAATATGGAGCATAAGCTCTCTCCATGAAATACTAGTATCAACCATGAAGAAAGAAAACTGAAAGCTACTTATCCCTGCCAGTAATAGACAGTTTCAAGCGGTCAACATTCAAACTGGGATCAAATTTATATCAGCACTATCAGATCTTCATTCTTCTCTTGGGCATCGGCAAGATTAACCGCAACAAGAACCTCATTTACATTTGTGCTTGGTCACATGATCGCAAGGCACCATACTAACCTCTGCGATCATGTGACTGCAACCTCTTAACTGCGCAATGCCGATCAAAACCCCTCCCAAAAGTCTTCGGCCACATCACCAGTCAACAACCAATTAGAAATAAGTACGTGAGCAGCACCAACACCGGACCCTCCTCACAACTCTGCAATGATGATGTCTCCACAGCTGTCGCATGGTCGCATAGGCTGGGAAAATTCCATGCGATCATGCGACAGCTGTTAGATCTAGAATCTTTCCCTTCTGAGACACTAGGCCTACCTGCCAATCTGCCACCTTATTTCTCAGACCAACCAGAGACCGCCACAACACCACCTTCCCTGACAGCAAGATCACTTCATATATCCACCAACGGGTCCCATGCGATAGATGTCAACCGGTCGAATGATCGCATGTCAGAAATTTCTCACATGCGATCATGCGACAAGCAATAAAATCACCTGCCTTCACTTTCTTTTTGACGCCCACCTGCCAATCTGCCACCCTGTTTCTCAAACCAACCGGAGACCACCACAACACCACCTTCCATGATAGCAGGACCACTCCATCTATCCACCAATGAGCCCCATCTGACAGATGTCCACCGATCGCATGATCGCATGTCAGAAATTTTTGCATGCGATCATGCGACAACTAATAAAATCATGCACCTTCGCTTCCTTTTTGACACTGGGACCACCCCAAAACCTTGTGTAGTCGACACTGACACCCCTCCACCATGCACTGACACGACCAATGAGAGGACACCAAGGTGGCGTGACAAAATTAAAAATATTATTAGAACTATAATTATAGTAAATTTATAATTTTTTATAATTAAATAATTACTTTACATATAAATTAAACTTACTTATAAATTATTATAATTAAAAATTCACTGTACATATAAATCAAAATTAAAATAAAATTTATTTATACAACTGAAGGCAAGTACTTGGCCACTACGTGGCACTTGTTTTATTAGTAAAATAGTTTTGTGATTGAAGTTGTTGAGACTAAGTTGAGAAGGTATAGATTGGATGATTAAGCCATGGACAAATATAGATTGTGATTATAGGTATAAATCTATAACTTCAACTATAAAAAGAAAAGTAAGGACAATTGACATGGCCTAGCAATTAGAACCTTCAAAATAACGTTCAAATTTCCTCACACTTATATATTTATATAAACAATTATTTATAATTTTTTGAAAAAATAAGTTTATTACTTTACAATGTAATAACTTCCAATTTATTATAGATAAATAATCTATAATTTGATATATATCAAATTGACCTTGTTGATGTAGTGACCTACATTTATCGATGCAAATGTGAAAAGAACTCATATGTTAAAAAAAATAGGCATTATAGTTACTATATTAAATGATAATTTAAAGAGAAAAAATATGTAATGACAATTTATGAAGTTCTATTTTTAATTATTTTAATAAATCATATTAAACAAATAAAACATTGGTATGAATTTTAACATGTATCCAAATTCTTACTATTTTATGAATTCAATATATGTTTTATGTGAAGATTCCTTATTCTTCAAATGAAAATAACTAACACAAATGTAAAGGAATACACTTATAAATATCTCTAAAATACTAGAAATTAATTAATATGTTTAAATAATATTTATTTAAATGCAAATTTCACTATTAGAAATTAAAAAATATATATGCAAGAAGCAAATTTTTTTATTTTTGAAATAAATTTGAATTATAATATTACTTTTATAATTACTAGTTTTTATATTTAAGTATTCTAAAATTTAGAAAATTGAAGATTAAGACTTAGCTAATCAAGGATTAACTAAAATATAAGAAAAATGTGTAATTTACTGATTCATGCAGTATAGTACACTATTTCTAACTGTGATAGAGCTTATATATCATACATAGTTCATAGCATTACAAGGACAAAAGAAAAGTATTCCAACTGTTAAATATAAGCTTACCCATCAAAGATCAAAATAATATAGTTTGTAATATAATAGTTTTTTTAATAAAGATTAACTATAACACCACTTTTGAAAAAATCTTGATAAAAAAATTAATTTAATCACTCAATTTTTACTCTAGAGATAACCTCTTCCTCCCATGCAAATTTCTTTTTCCCTAATTAAACTAAAGGTTTCTTCTACTACATAAATAGAGGATAAAGGGAAAGATATATTGAACACCATTTTATAGCTAATATAGAGAAAGGTAAAACCACTCTTAAGATAAATCTATATATTTATAAGGGATTAAAACCAAGGCCCTACTAAATATGGATAGACCTACAACTGTAATACCCCAAAATTGGCACCTTACAATTCTATTCAATTTTGGTGCATTCCTTCAAATTTCTACATCCTTAAAGTCTTATTGTACTAGGTAATTCTGTCTCCTAATTGACTTTATTTGATTTGGTGTCAAATGCAAAAAACTTTAAATTTGCATTAATTAAACACTATATTTAATTCCTAAATATTTGACATTTATTGGCTAAATGATCCCTATGATTAATAAATTTAATTATAAAGTCCTAGTACTTCTAATTAAATTAATACACATCAAAGGAAATAAATGTTATTTGATTATTTAAATGGATTATCCCCACTTCAATTTAATAATTCAAGCAATTGGAAAAGCCGCCCAAGTGGCAATAATTCATATACTTAATTAAATAATATCTCCAATTTGTCTCAGCTTCCTCCATGGAGATGAAGAGCCAATTGTTTCTTTCCAAGAAACTCTTCATTCTCTGCCCAGGGTCTTCTATATTATGAACCTCTTTTTCCTCATTTGGGGAGAATTGTTTTGAGAACACTAAAACTATAGCATTTTTTTGTCTCACTTTCATATTTCTTAAGCTATTTTCTCATTGCAATTTAGAGTAAATTTCATTTATTAGTATAATATTGCATCGTCAATTTAATCTAGTTTGCTTACTATATGCTTAGTTTAATTCTCATTTAATTTCAAGTTTCTTAGCTTAATTTGCACTTTCCTTCTTAGACTAAGTTAAATTGCATATTCAGTCTTAGTTTAATCTCATTTTGTAACCATTTCCAAGCATTTAAATCCTCCATTTTAGAGTTGGTCTATGGTTGTTGGGCTCTCAAATCTAAGAGTAATTCAAGCACCCCACCTAAATAGGAGGCAATAGGTTGCTTCATTTATATTTGCGAAATGAGTAATTCATACTCATCTTCGTAATTTGGCTTATGATCAATGACCATTTGAGTGTATGGCTGAATTAGAGGTCAACATTTAGGCATAAACATTTCGGGGCCCACCGTGGGGTAGAAAATTCATTTCTAGCCACATTATTTTTAGATTTTCTATCAGCATTTAATACTCTATCTGTACAGTCGTACGACTGTATATGGAAATCTCACGCGAAGCTTCTCATAGTGCCGCGTGAAGTTGTTCTTTCATTAGCACTTTCCTGCATGAGAAAAGTACTATCTCGCGCACGACCCTACATTTTCTCACATGAAGTCTTGCACTCCCTCATGCGAGTCTTACCATCAGATTTTTAAAAAATTTAGTTTCTACAAAATTTCCTGCACTATTTTTTGACATTTATTACTCTATGTTGTTTTTCACATCTCTTTCTTTCTGACAACATAATAGTGGGTTGTAGGACACTTGACAAAGACATAAACTTGCTAATGGTTTGCTTAGAGGATGGTTTTCAAAGACTATTTTAAAACGTTGTGGTTGTTTACTATTTTTACTCACATAGTATAAGTAGGGCCTTGTTAAAATTTCTTGAGTGTCTTGATATTAGGATAGGGTAATAGGCTCTTCATTACATGGAAGTTATGCCCATGGATGAATCTAAGACCTAGATATTTCTAGCATGATAAATACCTGGGGAAGAAAGAAAAGGTAACAAATCTTTAGCACATCTACTTGTTAGGGAATTATGCTCTTCTCTCTTTGAGAGAACCAGAAACCCAAAAGCTTGTGGATTGGTTGAAGAGAAGCTAGCTTGGTGATAGACATGTCTTGTGTGTTTGGGTAAGGTGAAGAGGTAGAGAAGTATGCTCTTCTCTCTTTGATAGAATCATAAAATCTAACCCTTCGATCCAAGCCAAAGTCTGTGTCACCTTTAAAGGGCATGGCAGAAGTTGAACCTCTGAGAAAGACCCAAGTGAGTACATACCTATTGCCGGTGATTCCACCTCACTATAATAAAGAAAGCTTTGTTGAGTCTAAAGACTCCAAAGCCACGTTAACTTATTTCTCTTGATTTCGACTATCATCTTGAGAAAGCTCTATCTTTTCTACTGAGCGGCGCCGCTCCTAGCCCTACTTGTGAGGGTGTATGACTTTCAGGTGTCAGTGTGGTTGGGAGGCCCCAACCCTGTATCGGGGGCACTGAAGGTTAGTGTGAATAAAATCTCACTAAATAGTCTTTTCATTAATTGCATACCTAGATCACCTCTGAAAGGAGACATAATCTTTGCATAGGGAGGGGGAAGAATCTCTCCCCTAGATTCTCACCATAGGCATGCACTTGGACATTTGAAGGTGGTATATGACACTGACCCCTACTTCAATGGTAACCTTTGAACATATATTATTGAGTCCTTGAAAAAACCAAAAACACGGGCACCCTCTAGCGGGTGACACGACTATGTGATGTGAACGCATGAACATAAGTTGTGAGGCATGGATTTCGTCTTCTCTACCATTTGTTTTTGTAGTGATAATTGAGTGTTTGTTTCAAGTCTTAAACTGTCCATCATGATTAAACTTTCCAAAGACTCCCATGATTCTACCAAGTTACTTTGTCCTTGGTAGAACTATTTGTGACTACTGCTTATGTCACTATTGCTTGGTTCAAGATTCTATGCATGTAAACGATTGCTTGCAACATTAAAAATGTCCTAAAACTATCCAAAAACTAGATATTATGTCAGAGAATCATCCTTGCTATGTCTCAAAATCTGATTTTTGTCTCAAAAACTATGTCGATCTATCAAACCCTGGTATTTTACCACGCAAGATTTTAGGAACTTGTGCATTTCCTCATGTGACACTTCATTTCCTCTTGCAAAGTTTGTAATTTCCTCGCATGAACCTATACCCTGATTTCCAAAACATCGAGCTATTGAACCCGTTGACTGGTTAACTTTTTACCTGATCTGATTCTTGTCTGTGATTTATCTGTCTATTTTCTTGTCATCCACTATTTGAAACTAAGTGTCTCGATCTGAGAGCTGAATGATTACTTCTTAAACTTGCATTATCTCTCTACTATTTGTCCTATATTATTGTGATTTTGTACCTTGTGACATGATAGTCAAATCTCGGCTATTGTAGCCATACTCCTGACGATTCGTGATGGGTGCATTTCACATCTTAGTTGTTCTAGCCTTACTCTCATTTTACCTATTCTTAGAGATAGAGTTATGAGCATAATTCTAAGTTCCTTCTTGTTACTTAATCTTTATCTATGCCTATTACAACTAGAAGTAGCAACACATTCCCCATCTGTGGTATCAAAAAAGGTAGAGGTAGATCTTGTAATCAAGGAAGAGGTCATTCAGAACCCATTATCCAACCTGAGTCTCAAGAGGGATCCTCACGTCCCCCCTCACCAGAAATCTTAAGAGAAATTTCACCTCAATCTTCATCTCCTATCAGTCGACCTAGCATCAGACATTTGTTCCATTTAAACCTTAGTCCAAATCAAAACCTAGTGTTCGAAGAGCATTAAAACTTATTGTTTCAAACAATCTTAACCCATTGTAGGAATACCAGGAAGACTCTTAAGGGTCACTTTCTATAATTAATCCTATTGATCCTTCTAAACCTATCGACCCTTTTGATCCTATTTTCATGACTTCTCATAATACTACACATATTGGTACTAAGTCCGTGTACTTCGCACACTTGCACACCAATAAGATGGGAGACCCATTCCATTTCATAGAAGGTGAATAAAACAAAAGTCATGATCAACCTTGGAATGATCAATCTTGAAATTACCAACATCATGATCAATCTCAAAATGACCAACATCACGATCAATCTTGAAATGACCAACATCATGATAAATCTCAAAATGATTGACAATAACATCATTATCACTCTCAAAATGACTAGAATCAAGATCAAGCTCCAAGCATTTTTGAAACTTTGGGTAATGACTATGAGACGATAACCCAAAATGACATAGATGCTACAAATTCCAGTAAGGGTCTCATCAAAATGATGGAAATCATCCTTCTAGAGGTAAAGGAGAAATATTTTCTAGAACTGGCTAAGCAAGGAGCCAAGTTACCCCCAGATTTTAAAGTAGAGACACTTGTGGCCAAAGAATAAGAGACTGAGACCACCAAGTTGCAAAAGATGATTTGACACATGCAAGACCAAATTGGCCAACTTGTGAAGGATAAGGATAGGCCATTACAAAAATTCACAGTGGAAATCATCTTTCATTTTGAACCATTTGATAGGAGTCTTCACATGCCCCCTTTTCCCAAAGGTGTGGAACTCCCCAAGTACGAAAAATATATGGGTACTAATGATCCCCAAGATCACTTGAGATATTTTGGCACTCTATCCATGGAGTTCAAACATGATCAAATGTATCTCATGCACCTCTTTCCTCGTACCTTGGGTGGGTTAGCTATGGAGTGGTTCTCTCGATTACCCACTCGTATCAAAACTTTTGAGGAGATTTCTAATTTTCTCACCCAACATTATTCACACAATATCCAACATCCAGTCAATATCTAAGATCTTTGTAATCTGAAACAGTGGCAAGGGGAACCTTTCTTGGCATTCCTCCAAAGATGGAGACAAATTTGCAACAAATATCCTCGTAAGTTACCTGAGTCCAAAAAGCTTGATATCTTCTTAGCTAATCACGTCCCTAATTTTGGATATCAAGTACAGTTGCAAGGTCCCCTAAATTTTGAGAATATGATTAAATAAGCTACAAGGATAGAAGCATTCATGGTTAAGAAAGGGGAGTTGACTTTGAACAAGGATAATAAGCAAGGGCCTTCCTCCTCGAACAAAGACAAGGGTAAGTTTTTTCAACAAGAATAGAGATGTTGTGAATGATGGAGTTGTAGAAAATGTCACACCAAAACTTTAAAAAATAATAATCTTACCTCTGTTAGGAATGGGAACACTAAGAGGCGGGGTGAATCAGTGTTTTGCTGTCACTAAGGATTGCACCCTATTTTGCTAAGTATTGAACCTAGCAATCCTGTGAAACATGGGACTATTCTCAGGCTATGGGTAACCTATCCAAGAATAGACCTCTGGATTAAGGGTTGACTTCCCTATGGATCACTTGAAACTTATCTAAACTTGGAGGGAAAAGGGAGAGAAAATGCATGAAATTAAACAACTGCAACTGAAATGAACTAAAGGTGATCCACCAAATTTTGAAGAGAAACCACAATTGAGAATAAGCTTACTCCAACAAAAAAATAAATCTAACTCACAACTCAATCCCACTTTCTCAACTCTTAGTGAAACAAGATACTTAGAACACAAAAAAGGAAGAAAACTTCACAAATCTAATATTCTTGATTGCACACAAATCACACTACTGAATCGGGATAAATCCCTAAACACCAACTTGAATTTGAAATGTAGGTTAAGGATATAGAAATATCACAATAATCCAACATATGACTTCAAAATAAAACCCAGAATTATAAGAGAACAAGAAGGATCAATTTTATTGCTGAAAAGAAATAAGTACAATTGTGTCTCTCAGAGCTATAACACTCATATTAGAGAGAAAGAATGAAGAGCTAACCTTAATCACCAAAAGTGAGAGGTATAAAAGCTAAAACTAAGAATCTTCATTCCAACTCCACTACCTCCTAAGAATAGAAAAGTCAGAAAATGGACCCATGAGGCTGCATCATGGTTTGAATGCCAGGTTCATGGATTCCTAGGGTTGAGGAAAGTGGGACCTAAAAATGGATAGTCAAACAAAGACTGCTCTATCCACTAAGTCATATTTATAACTGATAATCTGATAATGGTTTATAAAAACACCACTTACCTGATATCTTACAATGAGTAATGAACCATGACTTAACAATAAGAACCTATCCCACTATGACAAAAAGTGGATCTAATAAACTTTTAAATGATTTCAACCCAAAAATGGGGAAAAGCATTTAAAAAACAATAATATTTCTAAAGACTCCACATATGCCTAAAAAAAAAAGACATGGACTAAGATGTATTTTAAATTCTCAACCAAGAATGGGGAGAAAATAAAAATAACTATAATCACAACAAAATCCACATCATATAGCATATATCCTAGCAAAATATAACCTCAATGCAAAAAATTGGGGCAAAAATATTAAATGGCTATTGAAATGAAAACCCCTTTTCAAAACTGGGAAGGGAAACTACTAGCATTGGCATCCCTCTCTGATGGCATCTGGCAAGATGCCATTCCCACTGGCACTCCTCCTTGATCCTCGATCCAGATTTGGAAACATCAGCTTTCAAAAGCCCCCTGTCACCATAATATGATTTTGAGGTAGGCATTTAAAGTATAGTTTTTCTGTTACCACATTTTCTTTTTGGATAGGGCACAATACATGCCTCATTTGCTTGAATTTCTTAGCACATTAGTGATGTACCTCAAGTCTCATGGGCTTCGAGGGCATGTATAAACAATGGCACATTGCTTCTGCATTTAATTCCTTAGATAATGTCCTCTCTGTATTCTTTTATAACAATGGATTGGTGTTATTGCACTTTCAAGGACACCATGTTTATTTCATATGCACTGTTGACATTCCCATCTCCATTATTTGGTCACCACTATTGGGTTATTCTTGAGGGCATAGCTGCTTCATCTATTTGTTATTTTCCACATGAATACTCTATATTTGATATCCCTACTATTTGTGTATTTGATGCTAGTAAGTGTGGCCTTTGAAACCCTAGATCATTATTGTATTGTCTCCTACTAAATGTTTAGTCCCACTGGCTAAGGCATGGGTTTGTATTTTATCTGATGCTCTCAAATTGTTACTACTCACTGGCATCAAATACATTTTATGAGCCCGAGCCTGTTGCTATTGGTGGTTTTGTATCATTTTATATGTGTTGTGACATACTATAGGCTGTGAGTAGCATGGCTAGGGCATCATTTTGTGTTGTTGATGTCTTTGTCCTTATTACCATGCTTACTCCTCTATTTGGATTGCGACTGAGCCACGATTTGCATCATTTGAACCATGGTGTTGTATTGAGCTTTGATATCAAGCTAGGGCATGGGTGGATATGCACACTGTTGTAACTTTAGGGCACCATTTGAGTTTTGGTTCAGCTCTCATTGTGCTTGATTCACAAACCATGATATTTTTCATTTGTTTCAACCTAGTATAGACTCCATCACACCAAATGGAGTATGATGCATCATTTATTTCATTGTTTTCTCTACATTTGGTGTACCATGCCATGGTATCTATTTGTTATCTTGCACCTTACCTCTCTCAGCCCTGAAGAATGTGCTAGGCATCAACCTCTATTATTTATTACAATGTCTAAGGCTCATGAGCCTAGCATGATTCTAATGTCCATTGAGTCTAGGGCCCATGAAAGCTTCTTGATGGTGTGAGTGCTTGACTGAGCTTGTTGTTGATTCTATTATGCTAGCCCATGAGCTAGATGTTGTTGGTGCCACTGAGACCCAAGAGCTAGTAAACATGTTTGCAAGTACCTCTGTTTGGATACTGTTTGACCTTTTGGTGCCTCTATTTTGGTTTCTCATTAACTACCGCTGTCACCTTACCATTGTTATTGATGCCTCACTTTTTTAGTAGTGTGTTCACTATGAAATCTACCCGAGGGTAAGGCATGTGTTGTCATGACCACCCGTGGCTTAATCCATGCTTAATTCTTGGTACATTTGATTGCATGCATGTGCTTTTGTATCATGCCACCTTGTGGGTGCCTTTTGAGGTGTCTCAATGCTTACTCTACATATTAATGGAGCACTTATGTATTCATATCTTAATGGTGTGTATGATTTCCTTTTTACCTTTGGGGGCATGATTCCATGATGCACTACTTTGATTGGCTATGACCTGTGAAGCATGACCTACATTACTATATGTTTCTTTTATGCAGTATCCTTTGGTGTTTGTAAGGACCGATGACCCTCTTAAACAATGACATAGCCACTGTTCTGGTTCATGAACAAGCCTAGGAGCTTTGTCTCATTATCTATAAGTGCACACTCCACTGTATTTGTTTCTTTATGCCGTGAACCACGACCAGCAGGAAACCAGAGTGCATGAACTTATCTATTTGAGCTTATTGCTACATTGATTTTGGATCTAACCACTAATTATGTCTTGAGAGTATATGTTCATTTGGTCGATTAGTTCATTGTTCCATATGATGGCATGCACATTGTCACTTTTAGATGGGCCTGTCATGTTGTTCACTGATTGTAATACTTTGATACATTGTATCAATGATCATTTGATGTTCATCCTTGAGAATAGCTCCATCATAATGATTGTACCTCTCTTGATAGCACCATTAAAACTTCTTTTGAAGAAATGCTACACTCTATATCATACAGTTGTTCTCCTATTTGCAGCTTCTTCCCTTAGCCCAAGATTTAGAAATAAACATACCTCCATCAAAATATACTCTATTTCTCTATTTTGATATTGATTTGTTGCATCTTGCAAGCTCTTCTTACTAGTGCTTGACCATGCTTTATTGATCCTTATTGATGTTGCCCATCTGGATGTACTTTGCTTTTGTACAATGTGTGCTCTTGGCCCTTGATGCAATCATCGATAGAAAACTTGAGGTTTTTCTGTCATGATATGCATCAATGGCCTAGACCATTCATTGAATTCATTATTGGATTAGCTCCTCCTGTATCTGCACATGGAACAAACATGTCAGTGAAAATAAGGTGCCTCTTTTTCTTTCTGGAGCCCTATGCACATGCCCCAAGCACAACCTTTGTTAGAGGTGCACAACTAAGTGTATATATGCATTCTATAGATATTGTGATATCAGCCATTGCATAGATCCATTGGATCTAACCCATCTCCCCTCATTTCTTCTTCTAGGTTCTGGATCTCAGGAGCTCACTGGATAGGATCAGATCCAGAAACCACTACCAGGCAATGTCTAGTACCCTAGTATTTCATAATTTTCCTTTATGTATATGTATACTCATTCATTCAATTTTGATAATGACTATGCTCATGGCCTATGTGAGCTTAGATAGATGTTCTTCTTTCTTTCAGTTCTTTCCATTTTGTACAGTATACATGCATGTGTGTGTAGCTTTAGATGTAGTTCATTTCCTTTCCCTTTCATGTACTTTGCAATGGAATGAACACAAACATAAACAAAATCACCTAATAACACAAACTAGGGTACTATAGCATCATTTAGTAATTAGGTCTCCAAACTAAGAATGAGTAAAAAATATGACAACATTTTGGTGACCTCTTTGGAGTGCTTGCTTGCTAAGCATCCTGACTAGCTACCTTTAAAGATCCATTGGGCATAGAGTCTTATAAGCTTCAAAATGAACCCAACTCTTTGAACAATCAACCCTTCTTTAACAAAATTGTTAACTACTAGAAATAACTTCTCTTGCTTATTACTACTCACACCAATTGAAAACAAACTGAAAGCAACTAAAAACTAGAAAGAAACATGTGCCAGGCAGTTAGGGAACACAGAAAACTAGAAACCTCTAACTTACTAGTGTACAGGGTAGAAAAAGACCTCAGAAACAAGCCTTGAGGTGGATCCCATTAACTAGAATGGGCAGGTCCTCTCCATCAATACTTGCTAGCTGAAAAGCATTATGGGTTTCGCATCCAATCACCATGAAAGGCCCAGTCCATATGGCATCAAATTTAGTATGCCTCCCTGGTTTGTGCTTTGCTTCATCCCACCTACGGAAAAGGTCTCCCTCTTTTAAAATCCTAGGTGTGGCTTTCTTATCAAAGCTTCTCTTCATCTGAGCATGATGATCTTCCAAGTTGTCTAGTGCTAGCTTTCTTGTTTCTTCAAGCTTAACTAGCTCAGCAAGCCTGACTTGCATAGCATCTTCTTCCATAAGATCAATTTCTTTGATTAAGCTTAAAGTAGGCAGCATAGTAAACAAAGGAATCCTAGCTTCTTTTCCATATACAAGTGTATAGGGTGAGTTACCTATAAACCTCTTAGGTGTTATTTTGTCTGCCCATAAGGCCAACTTTAACTTGCTGTGCCAATCCCTTTGGTTTCCTTCTATAGTCTTCTTGATGATTCTCAACAATTTCTTATTTGTTGATTCTGCCTGACCATTACCCTAAGGTTAATAGTTAGAAGAAGTACTCAGGATGATATTGTTCTTGAGTGCCCATTCTAAAATTTTAGTCCCTAGGAATGCCAAAGCATTATCTAAAATGATAGAATCTCGAGTACCAAATCTAGACACAATGTCTTGGTAAAATTTTAGGACAAAGGTCTCATTTGCTTCCTTGAGTGCTACAGCCTCTATCCATTTGGTAAAGTAGTATGTAGTAGCCAGCATCCACTTGTTTCCAGCACTAGATGGCAAGTTGATATGTCCAATAAAGTCTAATCCCCATTTGGAGAAATGTTGCTCCACCTTGATGGGATGTAGAGGGAGGGCTGCTAACTTTTGTTTTCTAGCAAACAAGGCACAATTCTTACATTTCCTTATTGTTGTCATATTTTTACACATTTTGGAAACCTAGTTACAAGAGGAGCTCTATACCCTAGTTTGCATTATTAGGTGATCTAGATTAAAATTTGCGTTCTTTCATTGCAAGTACATGAAAGGGAAAAGAGATAATTACTGCAGCTAAGATTACATGTCATATCCTGAATATGTTGTACAGAAAGAAGAAAAGAACTAAAAGGAACATCTATCTAAGCTCACACATACTGTGAGCATAGAAAATGCAAGAATTACAGAAATGAGTGCAAGTATACATAAATTAATGGAGCTAGATGCAGGGGTACTAGACATTGCTTCGTAATGTGAGTTGATCTTCTATGTTCCTGGTGCGCTCCTGTGATCCTGAACCTATAGAGAGAGAAGAAAAGGGGTTAGATCCAATGGATCTAAGTAATGAATGGTGCCACAACATCTATGAGCATGCATACCTGTACTCAGTCATAAACCTCTAGCATGAGTTGTGCTCAGGGCATGTGCATCAAGGAGCTACCAAAGTAAAAGGCACTATGTTTTCACTGACATGTTTGTTTCATGTGCAGACACAGGGGAGCTGATACAATAATAATTCTGTGAATGACCTGGGCCCTTGATGCAAATCATGATAGGAAAAATTTAGGTTTCCTATCAAGTGATTGCATCAAGGGAAAAGAGCACACATAGTGTGTACAAATAGGGAACATTTAGATGATCCAACATTAGTCAAGCTAAGGAGTAACAGAGGGCTACATGGCATCAAGTTTTGAATAGAGCTAGTGGTAGAGTACACAGATCTATGAAAGAGATAGGGCACTTTGTTGCATAGGTGTTCACATGGCATATACCATCAACATGCTAAGGGAACACAATCAAAATGTCTGGAGAAGGTACAACAAATGATGTTTCAAAGATTAAACTCAATGCATTACATTATGGCATTTCAAATCTGCATTAATACTTTAAGTGCTAAAGTATGAATGTGATAAATCTGCATTATATGCCAATTGAAAGGGCAAAAAACACCATGGCATGATGTCAAAATGATAGAAATCCACAATGAATATGAAGGAAAATGAGTGCCCTGCCATTAATGATAGTATCAACTACAATGCAATAAAGAAACTCAAACAACAAGGCCTAGTGTGCTCTCAGGATATGTGCAAAATATAATACAAAGAGATGTAATATAAACCATGCCCTAGCTCTCAAATAGAAACTAGAATTAGTGCCAAGTCACAGGCCAGATGCAATAGAGGAATGCATATAACCAGTGCCTAGTTATACAAGCAATGAACATGATGGCATCCTACAACAATAGTAAGTCCAAATAGTACCCTTATCCATTTTGCAAGATGTGATACTTTAGATACGTTCTCAAGCTTTAGGGTTATGAAACTATAAGTTCACTTGCAACATCAACATGCCACAACAAGCATATTGGTAGACTGTATAATCAACAATATAACCAATGCTCAAGATATAAGGCAGTATGAATAGCGATGCCCTAGCATGTGGTTCATGATGCTACAATAGTTGAATCCAAGTATCAATGCCGAGAAGGATGATAAAACAATCAAAGGCATTTCCCTTATGTGTGCTCGGCCTCGAGGTGAAACAATAATGAACCAATACACATTGACGCCCCAGCAAGGTTTCACGGGTCCTTGATTTAGCAACAAAAGGAGTTATTTTTGATGCCCTAGGCTCAAAAAGGGATGCATCCTCCAATTGATAAGGCACGACGTTAACACGTGTACAATACCAAACATAAAAATAGAGAGAAAAATAATGGCATATGCAACTCGTGGGCTATGAGCAATATTTAGTAAATATATGGCAATGATGCCCTAGCTCATTGAGCTTGCAACCTTAAACATACATGCAATAGTAAACAAAATTGATGACCTCAGCAATGATAGAGGATATACAATTGTAGAGATATAGTGTCATGAATACATTGATTAAACGGTGAACCTCAATACATGATGCCATAATAAACACATAAATTCAAATTCAAAACAGTGCCCATGTTACATAATCAAATACATATACAATGATGCTAACATGATGCCCTCAAAATGCAAAGAGCAATGTCAAACAAATTAAAATGATAGTAAATTACAGTGCCTACCTCATCATTTTGCCAGTTTTAGAGGTGTTGTTTCTAAATCCAATGATGGGTTGCCATTCGAAGACTGGAGAGAATTTAGGAGTTGCCAGGTGCCAAGCATGAAGGTTGTGTTAACAGAGAAGATGTCATTTCTGAATGGGGTTTCCATAATAGCACATATATCTTTTGTCTCCCCTTTTAGGGTTGAGCAAATATTTAGCCTTCTTTTGATATGGTTTTCCACGGGCATGGATATATTTTGTTAAGATATTAATATAATTATCTTTCTTGAAGGCAATTATATTAATTTTGTGATGCCATAGGTTCCCATCATGCTAGTCAATGTTGACTTAGAGATGAATTTTAAAATCATGTTTAATGTATGGGGGGTGGAGCTATTATTTAGAATATTTATATGTAATGTGGATTTGATCATAATGTAAATATTTTAGATTTTCTCCTCATCATTGAGTTGAGACTATCTTAAAATATATATTTCGGATCCACATTTTTAGTGTGTGGGGTTATGTTATTATTTTTATAAGTCATTGCTCCTATTATTGTATAATTTTTGACATGTGGTGTTCCTATAAATTACTGTCAGAATATCAGTTACAACATGACTTAGTGGGTTTTGGGTCTCCCTTTTGACTATCTATTTTAGGGACCCCACTTTCTCTGTCTCGCTAGATTCTCAAGAATTGGGCATCCGAATTTTAGAATGGTATGATCATGGTCCTAGTGGCTCAGTTTTTCTATTCTTGGCAAGGAGTGGTCTTCAATGCAGATTCTACAGATTTCTTATATATGCCTCTCACCTTTGGTGATTAAGGCTAGTTCTTCCTTCCCTCATTTTCATGAGGTGAATGTTGTAGCTCTTGGAGAAGCAATCTAATACTTTGATTCATTTTATTGTAGTTAAGAGCAATTGTCCTTCTTTTCTACAGCTTTGTGAGTTGATTTGATGAATTTGATGTCGTGTACTATGATTGAAACTTGATCCTTTACTTGATATTTTGTTCATTTTGATGTTTGCAAGCATTGGTTTTTCTTGAGGCTTCAATCTGTGTGCATTTATATGTGTTTGAGTTGTGGAATCTATTTTCCCTTCTCATTTACAACCAGCACCTGATTATTTTCTAAGAGAAGAATCAGATTTGGAAGAGTTGTGGTAATCAAGTTATATGCTGGATTACATTGTGAGTCTATTTTGAGTTTGGGGATCTATCCAGTTTGGTGAATCACCTAAGTTATGTTAGCACATGCCAAAAATTTCATGGCTTTAGCAGTTTTTTGCCTGTCTCTGTAATTATTTTTAGGTCCCTAGCATAAACCCTAAGGCAAAAAATTTCAAGTTTCTAGCCGTTGGATTTAAAAAATTAAAGATACCCTAGCCTTGTTCTAATGTTGCATTTCCTTTTCACAGGCCACTTAAAACCTTATATTCTACATGTGCCATTTAAATGACCAATTTTACCATGTCACATGGTTAGGTTTCATGTGTTAGCAGGTCCCCTTTAAATATTTCCTAAGTCACAAGTTAATCTTTCCTAAGTTCCCAGCACCCATTGGTTTTAATTTTTCCTAAGTGCTAAGCTTTAATAGTTCCTAATGTTTCAGCTTTGTTTTTTCCTAGGCCCAGACTTCTGACAGAATCTCTATCTAATGGTCAACATAAGTTCTCATAGACTATGTCAGATGCTTGAGATCTTACACTGATCATTGATCTTTCATCATGATGTAGTCTTTCTTTTCTAGCGGGTCCATTGCCATGTTGGGATAGTTGGCATTCTCTCATTGGTCTGTGTGTTGCTGAGAGGGATCCTATCAGTGGGGCCTATAGTGAAGGCTTTTCAATCTATGGTCAGCACATGATCTTAAGGAATATTCTTCACCTTTGAGATCATGCACCATCTATTGATTTTGAATCCAACTAAGCATATGTCAGTGGGATGTGGTTTTTGGATGTGTCAATGGGTCCTGATCCTGTCAGTGAATCGACAGATGACGTATAATCTTATGAGTTTTGTCAGAAGCTTAAGAGCATGCACCATCCATTGATTTTTTTTCTTGTTAGTAGATTGTCAGAGATGGGAGGAGATTCTTCATTCGACAGTTGGCGTTTAAGTGCATAGAATCTTTTGAGCCTTTCAGATCTTGCACTAGCTGTCTGATCTTCCAAGCAGCTTAATGTTCTTAGTGGGGCCATTTTCCAGGTGGTGTGGGATTTTTCAATTTTTATTGGTCAACATGGATGATGTGGCAAGGTGGGGTCATTGTTAGAGAGATCGATGATGAGGATGTGATCTATGGTCGACATAAGTTCACATGAGTTTTATCAGAGCTATGAGATCTTGCACCTACCATCTGATTATAAGGCTTAGGTGAGTGGGTCCTATGTCAGTGGTGACCAAACATGAACTATGAATGATGTACTAACATGTGGCATATAGCAGGCCCAGGTGGGGTCTAAGGTCTTAGCAGTCTGGATAAGTAAAGTTAATGGTGCCGACAAGGTTTAAAAGGGTTCGCTCATTCACATGAAGATTTGGCGGTGTTCTAAAGAGTCTGGCGATTTGGTGAAGGAGAGTCACGTAATCGTTAAATCATTCAGTGAAAGTAAAAAGTGTTTTGTGAACTGGCAGAAACCTTTATTGCTAGTTCACTAAATTTGACTAGGGTCTTTTAAAAAGTAAATCATAAAGCCCGCAAAACATAGGGATTGGACGGTCAGGTTATAAAGTTGATCTCAAATTGAATTTCGACTGCCAATTTGCTGAAAGCACCATAAAGTAGACATTTGATTTCAAATTCAAATTTTTGAAAGGTTTCCTATGACCAAAAGGACTAGAATTCAATGCAGAAGTGACTGGTGTTGGTAAGAGATTATTTGTTTTCCATTCTAGTG
Organism: Chamaecyparis obtusa; assembly: GCA_027943335.1. Lineage (NCBI taxonomy): Eukaryota > Viridiplantae > Streptophyta > Pinopsida > Cupressales > Cupressaceae > Chamaecyparis > Chamaecyparis obtusa. The sequence goes on from BSBK01001710.1 coordinate 112,617, forward strand.
TGGTCCAGGGTGTTGAGTGATCATCTACAAGGTTTGTACTATGTGGTTTTGTGCTCAAGGCATGTTACAGGGTTGACATTTTGAGTGTTGTTCATGATTCTCAGTACCTTCATAGAGAAATTTTCATGATTGAGGATCATTCCAAGATTTTCTTTCTCCTGGTTGCCAAGGTTTCCACCCCTATAATAACTTTTTGACCATTTCCAGTTGGTTGGGTGGTTGAAACCCTAAACCTAAGTCATCTGTAGCTTGTTGCATTCTCTTTGAGAATTCCAAGATGACTAGGGAATATAAGTTGTAGAAATTTTGATTTTGAATGGGATATTCTGAGAGAGGAGTGGGATTTTGGGCATTTCCTACCTTAGTGTTGTTTTGATTGTATATTGATCCTTAATATGTTAATGAAAATACTATTGAATTCCAATCTTGCATTTGTGTATGTCTTCTTGTTTCAATTCTAAGCTCATATATGTTAATGTCACAAAGTGTGTTAGCATATGGTAAACAAAGAGTATTGTGAAGTCATCTCTGAGTTCCTAACAAATTTAGGATGAAAGTCTTTTGGGTGGGTTCAGTGAGTTTGCAATCAAGTAGGAATTTGATGTCCTTGTGTCTGAGGGAGAGGGGTAATAGGCAAAGCACTTATCCTAGATTCAGTTGTGTTTGAATTAAGGTATTCAGCTGATGTATGTAATTGGATGACTCTTTGCCCTAGGTTAAGGCACTGGTCCATCCTCTGGAGGCATTTCATTATCATCATCGACACACACAAACATTCAAATGATAAAATCTTAAAGCGGCTAGTAAAGAGTATATAGTTGTATATCATTCAGTGATTCCTTTCAAGAAGTGAATTAAGGGTACACCCACCTAAGAAATAAGGCTCAAAGTGTAGGAAGATCGCTCTTGATCCTTGTTAATTGGCCCTCTTCCTTGTAGACTTTAGAGTGGTGATAGAGTCAAAGTTATATTAAAGTTATCCATCAAAGTATAAATCTACAAGTTGAAGATCAAACAGAATTCCCAATAAAATGGCCACTCTATTGGGGAGAGTCTAGAGATAAAGGTTGTAAGTGCACTCTTGTTTTCCTATTGTATTTCAAGTAAAGATCTCCCATCTAGGTGGGTGGCAGCTCAAAAAGGTTAAGAACCAATGCTATATATTGTAAATCATGGACAAGAGGAGGAATACTAGGTCCTTTGTCAGAAAGAATCTGGAGGTCACTCTGCAGCAATTGCCTAGATAGGAAAAGAAGAGTTGGATTAGAAGGAATGGTGAGTCTACTAGTGCTCCCATCAGAGAAAAAAGAAGTACTACATGTAGAGCACCACATTTTTCCTCAAGTGAGGAAGGTTCACAGGATAGAGTTTTGAGATTAGATGGTGGTCACTCTGAAGATAGATTTTATGATACCCCAGAAGCTATATTTTAGGATAAAGGTCCATTGCATGCAAGTCAAGATGAACAAGCTAGAGAGATGGGTTTCAAGATTGATTTAGATCTTGATGAGGACAATTCCAGATGAGGACAATTCCAGAAGAGAACCCATGAGACCAAGGCAAGTCCACTTCCCATATCAAAATCTTCCTAATATGGTTGTGTCATCAGGTTCTGATGACATTATGGTAGATCCTGATGATTTAAATGCATTAAGATTACAGTTGGTAGAGTAGGATGCCATACATAAGAGGTTACAAGAGGAGAGAGAGGCTAAAATGGTGAATGCTCTGATAGAAAGACAGTCTCTCCTTAGAGAGATTAATGAAATGAAGGAGAGAAACAAGATGCTTTCTTCTGCTCCTAAAACTTTGTAGCATGATGTCTTTGGTGATCTTGATGCCTTGAGGAGTGAGCAAGAGCACTTAATGCAAGATCATGAATTTGATAGGGAGGGCCCTGTGGTTAGACATGTGCAAAGTTATGTTCCTTTGCCTAGAGATAAAGATGGGCATGAGATCACTAGGCCTGCTATTGCCGCTAGTGAGAAAGGAAAGCAAAAGATGGTGGGACATCAAACAAGTAAATCATTGACAATGCCCAGGGTCCCACCACCCAATTTAAATAAGGACATAGAAATGGATTCATCATCTAATGCTCTTGGCTCATCTACTACTGAACTAGGTATGTCATCTATGACTACTACTATTCCACTTAGTAATGCTACTAGTTCAATTCCTTCATCTGCTAGCATAGGTGCTGATCCTAGGTAGCAGTCAAATGTACAAATAAATGTAGATGCTAATGTTGATCCTAGGGTTAACACTAGTTCAAGTTTTCAAAGAAGACCTATGCAATTAGAAGGCTATAGGAAAATTAGTTTTGATGGAATTCCCGGCTACCCAAATGATTTTCCAAATGATATTAGAGATAAGGTACCTAAGTTTGCTGGTAATAATGCTATTAGTTGTGGGGAGCATCTTAGGTTATTTGTTGATATGCTTAATGATTATGAGGTAGAGCATGAGGATGTGGTCATGAACTTATTTGTTCAATCTCTAATGGAGGATGCTAGAAATTGGTTTAAGAGACTTTCTGACAAATGTATTAATACTTGGGATTCTTTTGAGAGATGTTTTAAAGAGCAGTATGGTGATAGGCCTAATGCTAGTTTCATGTTGAATGAATTCAATACCATAAGGAAAAATTAGAATGAGACTGCAATTGAATTCAACATGAGATTTCAGAAGGGTATGCATAAGTTGTTCCAAGTTATGTGGTTAGATAACAATGTCTATCTGACCACATACTTCAATGCATTTGATGGAAAGATGGGATATTTGTTGAGGGAAAAAGAACCAAGAACTCTTAGGGATTCTTTTAGGATTGCTGTCAATATTGAGAACAATATGAAAATATCAAGAAAATTGGGGGGAAAGAGAGATGACCCAAAGTTGTTTGGGGATAAGAAATACAAAAAGGAAAATGATAAGAATTTTGGAGCTAGGAGGCAAGAAGAAGATCAATTGGATAAGGTGCTCAATGCATTGAAGGATTTGAAGGCACCTGCAAATAGGAACATTAGTGCTCCTGCCAATGAAAGGCCTCAATTCAACAACAATTTTAACAAACAGAATAGATTGCAGAACTACCCCTATAACACCCATTGGAAGGATGGCAAGCCTATTGTCCCTACTATGAGAGGAAAAAATGATAGAGGTGTCCCTGACCCTCTAAAAAAGCCTTCAATAAATGTCATGGAGGACATACCTTGGTGTGTTGCATGCCAGTCCCCTCATTGTGTAGAGCATTGTGTGGTTGCACATTCTATGGTTGCAAATCAAGATTGTGGCAATGAGGAGATAGATCAAGAAGAAGATCAAGATGATGTTGGATGAAACATGGATTCTTCATATCTAGGATATGAAGATGAGTCTAATTTTGATGAAGAGGTAGATTTAAATGTAAAGAGGCACAATCAGGCCCTTTTTCATCAAGAAGTTTTTTCTGATAGTGAAGACATTGATAGGAAGACATGTAACATGAACTCTTATTCTGAGCCAGTAATTTTGAGAAGACCTTCTAGAGAAGAGATGGATAGGATTACTACAGAAATGATTTCCCAAGTGCAAACTAGAGGCATGGTGGCAAGGAATATAAATGAGAAGGCTGCAGGAATGTTTATAAAGAGTACAAACTCTGGAGAACCTAATGAGAACAAATCAAAAGGTGATCACATGGTGAAAGTCAAGAACGTAAAAGGTAAGAATTGTGAGCCTAAGGGAGTTGGAATTGAAAAGATTCTAGTGAGATTGAGAGGCCAGTTAACATAATGGCTAAGATTGAAAAAATGAGGGTGGCCAATACACCTAATGTGTCAGATAAGCGAAAGGATATTAAGGCAGTGCAGATTAAGATTCCTTCTTTTTCTCCTGTTGATATGTTATCTATATTGTCCCAAATTATAGTTAAGGTTCCATTCTCAGAATTGTTGAGGATCCCTAAACACAAAGACAAAGCTATTGCATGGGTAGGTAATGTTCATAAAAGTGATGTTGCATGCAATGGATCTTAGGATAAGGCTTTGAAAGGTGTTGTTGCTCAAGGAATTGTCTCTCAAATTCCTCCAATATACTTGGATAGTTCTGTCAATGCCAGCCTTGAAAATATTGATCAATTCTTTTTAAGTGTTCTTGTGAATGGAATGAACTTGAGAAATTGTATGATTGATAGTGGTGCCTCTAATACTATCATGCCTTTCAAAATCATGGAGAAGTTGGGCCTTAAAGTTGAAACAATGCAAGGTAGATGTTGTGTAATGGATCAGAGGGAGGTACCAATTATTGGGACTATCAATGCAATGCCATATAGGTTGGCAGCATATCCAGAGAAAGAGTTAACAATGATTATTTTGGTGGTGGATATCCCTCCTCATTATGGGATGATACTATCTAGAAGGTGGAGTGCTACCATGGGTGCACATTTATAGTGTGATTTTCCCTATGCCATTTTCAAGATTGATGATCAGTTTGTCAAGATTGAACGAGAGCCAAGAGTATGCCACCTGATTGAGAGAAATATTGATAATGAAACTACATGTTTTGTGGATACTGATATTAATTCTTATAGGGAAAAGATCCCTGTATTTGAAGAGGAACCTATTTTGTCACCTATCTCTGTTGAGGTAAGTGTTAATTCTATGAAGGGTGATTTGTGGGTAATGTACTTTGATGGTGCAAATTGCAAAGATGGTGCAGGAGTAGGTATTTTACTTATTTCTCTTGATGGAAACACCTACAAGTTTTCTTTCACATTGAATTTATTTTGTGCCAATAATATAGAAGAATATGAGGCTTTGTTGTTAGGATTGAGGTTGGCACAAAAGCATGGTATTAAGTGTTTAAGTGTTGTTGGTGATTCCAAGTTGGTGGTGTCCCAAGTCAAGTCAGTATATGCTTCCAAGAATAGGAGGTTGAAACAATATAGGAATGTAGTCTGGGATTTGATTGAACATTTTGATGCCTTCAATATTGAGTGGAAGGATAGGAGTAATAATAAGATGGCTAACTTGTTATCCAATATTGCAATCAATCCCAATGATATTACATTTTCTAGTATCTCCAAAGTTTAAATTCAGGCTAGGCCTAGCATACCAGAGAATATTAAGAATTGGAAAGTTTCTGATGATGATAATGATGTCTTGAAGTTTATGGGTTGTGAGGATCAGTATCATGGTTAGGAATTTGATTGTTTAGCCTTGGTTGAGTTAGTAGAAGGAAGGGAGGTTGTCTTTGGAAACGAGGTCATTCAGCTTAGAACTAACAAGGTGCCCAAGGGGCTTGTTGTTTTGGAGACTATCTTTGATAACCAGGATACAGTTCAAAAGAATATCAAAAGAGAAGATCATGCTGATCTAGAGGATAAAAATCTTGGAACACATGAGGCACCTAAGAAGGTATACATTGGTAGAGATATATCTCAAAAGGTAAAGAAATCTTTGATTGAATTATTGAGAAAATTCAGGCATGTTTTTGCATGGTCATATGATGACCTAAAGGTTTATAGAGAATATTTTTTTTAGCATATTATTCCATTGAAAGAAGATGCTAAACCTTTTCGACAAAAACAAAGGCCTATTAATCCCACTCTAGCACCCAAGATGCAAGAAGAGTTAATGAAGCTGAGAGATGCTAGAATTATCAAGCCTATAAGGCATTCTTCTTGGGTGTCAAACCTTGTTGTTGTGAGAAAAAAGAATGGTGACATCAGGCTTTGTGTGGACTTCAAGAATCTAAACATCAGCTCATTAAAGGATAATTATTGTCTACCCAATATGGAAGCTATGTTGTAGAGAGTAACCAGATCAGAATTGATGTCTATGATGGATGGTTTCTCTAGCTACAATCCGGTCATTGTCAAGGAATCAAAGCAATTGAAGACAACTTTCACAACACCTTGGGGGACATATGTTTATGTAAGAATGCCTTTTGGCCTCACAAATGTTGGCGCTACTTTTTAGAGGGCAATGGATGTTGCCTTTTAGATTTCATAAATGATTTCCTTGTTGTATATCAAGATGATGTAACTACCTATTCCAAGGAGGAAGAAGACCATTGCACTCATTTAGAAAGAATATTTGTGAGGGCCTTGGAATTGGCATTTCTTTGAACCCAAGGAAATGTGCTTTCAGTGTCATTGAAGGTAAGTTGCTTGGCCACTTAGTTGGGAAGCAAGGAGTGAGAATTGACCCTAAGAGGGTAGTAGCCATTGATAAAATTTAGAGACCAAAGAATGTTAAAGGAATTCAGTCCTTCTTTGGTCAGGTAAGTTTCTTAAGGAGGTTTGTGACAAATTTTACAGAGCTTACTAGACCTATTTCTAAGATGTTGAAGAAGGGATCTATAATCAATTGGGAGGGTGAGCTTGATGAGGCTTTCAAAAGTATCAAGCAGGCTATCAAAGATGCACCAGTGCTTAAGGCACCTAATTATAATGTCCCAATGCATATCTTTTCCTTTGCATCTTTTCACACTATTGGTGCAGTTTTGTTACAAAAGAATAAGGATGGTTTTGAGTAGCCTATTACATTTTTTAGTAAATCTTTGCAGGCTACAGAATTGAAGTATGACATAAATGAGAAATAGGCTTATGTACTTGTGAAGACAATCAAGGCTTTTTGGTGTTACTTGATGGGAGCAGTTGTGATTGCTTTTGTGCCAAGTGCATCTGTGAAGGATATTTTCTCACAGCAAGAGGTGTCTGGAAGAAGATGCAGATGGATCAATAGGATCCAAGAATTCAATGTTGAGGTCTAGATTACTAAGTTCATTAGAGGACAAGGATTGGAAAAATTGATGGCCCAATCCAATCTTGATGCAAATCAGGTAAATCATTCTAAAATTGATTACACATGTGATATGGATGATTGTATCTGGTATCAGGATATCATCTATTACTTGAGAAACATGAAATGTCCAGATAGTATGAATGATAATCAAAAAAGGACATTGAAATTACAGGCCATCAAATATGTAATTGTGAAGTGTAAATTGTATAGAAAGAATTTGGATTGCATATTTTTTAAGTGTGTAGTACAAGATCAAGGTAACAAGTTGTTGAAAGAAATGCATGAGGGAGTTTGTGGTGGGCATTATATGGGTAAAACAATTTCTCATAAGATCTTGAGAGAAAGATTCTAGTGGCCCGTAATCTTCAAAGATGCAGAATAGTTGGTGAGCAGGTGTGATGCTTGTCAAAGGTTCTTTGGTAAGCCTAAATTTTTAGGTAATGTTCCATTAAGACCAGTAGAAGTTTAGGCTCCTTTCCAATAATGGGGAATTGATTTCATAGGGGAGATACCAAACAAGTCAAGTGGAGGACACTCATGGATCTTAGTTGCCACTGATTACTTTACAAAGTGGGTAGAAGCTATACCTACAAGAAATGCAACTAGTAAGGTGGTAATTGATTTTATGATGAATAATATTGTTACAAGGTTTGGGTGCCCTAAGATAATAGTAAGTGATAATGCCACATGCTTCAGGTCTACTGAATATAAGGACTTTTGTAAAGGTTTGGGAATTCAGATTTCTAATTCCTCACCTTATCATCCATAAGGAAATGGTCAAGCAGAATCTACTAATAAGAGTTTGATTAAAATATTAGAGAGAATTCTTGAAAAGAATAAGAGGGCATGGAATTCAAAGCTACCATTACCTCTATGGGCTGATAGAGTAACTGTGAAGAGGGAAATTGGTTGTGCACCATTTGACCTAGTATATGGAATTCATGCAAGAATGCCTCAGAATAACTTATTGGAAATGTATAGATTTGTTTAGTTATATGATGATGACATAGATGATGAGATGTAGTTGAGAATTGAGGACATCATTAGGTTGGATGAGACTAGAAGAGAATTAGTTGCAATGAATGCCAAATTGCAGTTACAGGTTAAGAATTTATATGATAAGAAGATTGTTGATAGAAAGTTTGAACCTAGTGATTTGGTGTTAGTTTGGAATGCCAGGCTAGAGGATAAGGGGAAACATGGTAAATTTGATCCCATCTAGCTAGGGCCATATCTAATTCATGAGAAATGGGGCCAAGATTCATACATTATCAAAGAGTTAAATGGTGATATTCAGGAGTTGCCATTTTATGGACAATTCTTGAAGAAATACTTCAATTGAGGTATTCTATTTTCCATGAACAGTAGTTAGGTTTGTACATTTTGTAAATTCTTTAAATAAGTTGCTTGCCCCTACCCTATTTTCTCTTGGTCTGTCAGTTTGTGGTCTTGTTGCCTACTCTGCCTTGCTTGTTCCCTATTGTCTACATTTTTTTCCAGTGGGATAGTTTGCTTTAAACTAGTTACTCTAAGTCCTTGCTATGCCTGTAGGAGGCATACATCCCCAGACAGAGCCACTGTTAGCATGTGCCAAAAATTCCATGGCTTTAGCAGTTTTCTACCAGTCTCTGCAATTTTTTTTAGGTCCCTGGCATAAATCCTAAGGCAAAAAATTTCAAATTTGTAGCCGTTGGATTTAAAAAATTAAAGATACCCTGGCCCTATTCTAATGTTGCATTACCTTTTCGTGGGCCACTTAAAACCTTATATTCTACATGTGCTATTTAAATGACCAACTTTACCATGTGAGGCAGTTAGGTTTCATGTGTCGATGGGTCCCCTTTAAATATTTCCTAAGTCACCAGTTAATCTTTCCTAAGTTCCCAGTGCCTAGTGGTTTTAATTTTTCCTAAGTCCTAAGCTTTAATACTTCCTAATGTTTCATCTTTGTTTTTTCCTTGCCCTAGTCTTCTAATAGCATCTCCATCTGACGGTCAATGTATGTTCTCATAGACGGTCAGCGTAAGTTCCTGATGACATAGTCTTTCTTTTCTAGCAGGTCCATTGCCATGTTGGCATAGTTGGAATTCTCTCATTGGTCTGTGTGTTGTTGAGAGGGATCCTATTAGTGGGGCCTGTAGTGAAGGCTTTTCAATCTACAATCAGCACATGATCTTAAGGAATATTCTTCCCCTTTGAGATCATGCACCATCCATTGATTTCGAATCCAACTCAGCATGTGTTAGTGGGACTTGGTTTCTGGATGTGTTGGTGGGTCCTGATCCTGTCAGTGAATTGATGGATGACATATAATTTTATGGGTTTTTTCAGAAGCTTAAGATCATGCACCATCCATTGATTTTGTTTCTTGTCAGTAGGTTGTCAAAGATGGGAGGAGATTCTTCATCCAATCATTGGCATGTAAGTGCATAGAATCTTTTGAGCCTTTCAGATCTTGCACCAACCATCTGATCTTCTAGGTGGCTTAATGTTCTTAGTGGGGCCATTTTCTAGGTGGTGCGGGATTGTTAAATTTTTATTGGTCAATGTGGATGATGCAGTAAGGTGGGGTTGTTTTCAGAGAGATCAGTGATGAGGATGTGATCTACAGTCGATGTAAGTTCTCATGAGTTTTGTCAAAGCTATGAGATCTTGCACCTACCATCTGATTATAAGGCTTAGGTGGGTGGGTCATGTGTCAGTGGTGACCAAGCATCAATTGTGAATGATGTACCAACATGTGGCATATAGTGCACCCAGGTGGGGTCTAAGGTCTTAGCAGTCTAGATAAGTAAAGTTAATGGTGCTGACAAGGTTTAAATGGGTTTGCTCATTTGCATGAAGATTTGGCAGTGTTCTAAAGAGTCTGGGGATTCGGCGAAGGAGAGTCATGTAATCATTAAATCATTTGGTTGAAGTAAAAAGTGTTGTGAACTGGCAAAAACCTTTGTCACCAGTTCGATAAATTTGACTGGGGTCTTTTAAAAAGTAAATCATAAAGCCCATGAAACATAGGGATCGAACAGTCAAGTTATAAAGTTGATCTCAAATTGAATTTCCACCACCAATTTTTTGAAAGTGCCATAAAGTAGCCATTTGATTTCAAATTCAAATTTTTGAAAGGTTTCCTACGACCAGAAGGACTAGAATTCAATGCAGAAGTGACTGGTGTTGGTAAGAGATGATTTGTTTTCCATTGCAATGTGGTCTGAGGTGTTGAGTGATCATCTATAGGGTTTGTACTATGTGGTTTTGTGCTCAAGGTGTGTTTTAGGGTTGACATTTTGAGCATTTTTCGTGATTCTCAGTACCTTCACAAAGAAATTTTCATGATTGAGGATCATTCTAGGATTTTCTTTCTCCTGGTTGCCTGGGTTTCCACCCTTGTAATAACTTTTTGACCATTTCCAATTGGTTGGGTGGTTGAAAGCCTAACCCTAAGTCATCTATAGCTTGTTGCATTCTCTTTGAGAATTCCAAGATGACTAGGGAGTATAAGTTGTAGAAATTTTGATTTTGAAGGGGTTCCTGAAAACTTTCTTTAGTCCTAGCTGGTTGTTGATAGTGTTATACTGAGAGAGGAGTTGGATTTTGGGTATTTCCTACCTTAGTATTGTTTTGATTATATATTGATTCTAAATATGTTAATGAAAATACTATTGAGTTCCAATCTTACATTTGTGTATGTCTTCTTGTTTTGGTTCTAAGCTCATATATTTTAATGTCACAAAGTGTGGTAGCATATGGTAAACAAAGAGTATTGTGAAGTCATCTCTAAGTTCCTAACAAAGTTAGGATTAAAGTCTTTTGGGTGGGTTTAGTGAGTTCGCAACCTAGTAGGAATCTAATGTGCTCGTGTCTGAGGGAGAGGGGTAATAGGCAAAGCACTTATCCTGGATTTAGTTTTGTTTGAATTGAGGTATTCAGCTGATGTATGTAATTGGATGACTCTTTCCCCTAGGTTAAGGCACTGGTCCATCCTCTGGAGGCATTTCATTATCATCAACCACACACACAAACATTCAAATGATAAAATCTTAAAGCAGTTAGTAAAGAGTATATAGTTGTATATCATTTAGAGATTCCTTTCAAGAAGTGAATCAAGGGTACACCCACCTGAGCAATAAGGCTCAAAATGTAGGAGGATCTCTCTTGATCCTTGTTAATTGGCCCTCTTCCTTGTAGAATTTGGAATGGTGATAGAGTCAAAGTTATACTAAAATTATCCATCAAAGTATAAATCTACAAGTTGAAGAACAAAGGGAACTCCCAACAAGTTAAATTTTAGTTATTTCAATTTCATGCAATCGCTCTTAATTTCCCTTCAAGTTTAGTTGAGTTTAGGTGAGACAAATAGGGAAGTCGGCCCTTAATCCAGAGGTTGATTCTCAGTGAAGAAGTCCCACATCTTAAGAGTATTCCCATGTTTCACGGGATTGCTAGGTTCCATACTTAGCCATCACAGGTGCAATCCCTAGTGATAATAGTTTTTGGCATGCCTAGTGGGACACCTTTGTTTCCCATCATTCACTGAGATTTTCATGTGATCTCAGTGCAATCAACCTTCAAGAGGTGGTTTGTTTCTAGAAACATGGTGACTCTAAGAAAGATCTACTAGTTTAAGCAGTTCAGGTGTTGATAATTTTTAGAAATATCTTTTACGAGCTCATTTGATGAGCAATCATGCCAATGCCTAATGCATATTCTCCCTATCACCCCCCATATCATGAGAAAGCTACCCATGTTCCAACATTCATGCCATGTTAAGTTGGCCAAGAAATAACATATAATCAAAATGGCCCACCAACAACAAGTTACTAGCATGCACTACCATACCCTCCCACCTAGCATCCTGGCAGCATTCCTATCAACTGCCATATGAAAATTTTCCTAAGCCTATTTTCAATCCAAGCTACCATACTTCAGGAGGATATCAATATATTCAGTATGCCCCCAGTCAATATGCTCTTGTACAAGCCTATGAGAAGGCTCTCCAACAAGAAGGATCATGGGCATGGGCTCAAAGATGGAAAATTCAAAGTTACAACCAGAGGCAAGGAGATGATGAGGTCACTGCTGCCTGGGCAATGCAAGAAATCTCACTAGATCAACCAAAGAGAAATATGGATTTAATGTAGTCTTGGAGACCCTCATGGACCATGCATTTGGGCTATGTGATGCAAAATCTTTTTAAAGGGGAGATCCAGAAGAAGATGCCTCATGTTGCTGAAGAGAACCTACAAGCTTTGTAGACCAGATAGGAGACTCACAAGGTTCAGATCCCAATTTTCATGCCTGGTAAGTCCGCTAGCACTCCTATTGCAATTCCAAGCTTTAGGATTTCTCCTTCAGTTTAGAATCTTAGTCAACATGACCATGATCCCCATGCATTTTTAGAGCCTATTCATAACCCTATCTCAGATTTCCAACCAATTCATCCTACTCATATAGAGGGGACACCTGTGAGTTTTGACTTCCTATATGATGGTGAGCCTATCCTGCAGCAGATTAAGCCCTATGAGCTGATTCCTAAAGAGATCCCTATACCTCCTTGCATTTCAAAAAACTAGGAAGAAGATGAATTTTATCCTTTGGATGTACCTTTTCATGATGAAGTTGAGCAACAAGTAGATTTATCATGTAGTGATGGATTAGAGTAGCTAGATAGTGATCGGGGGGCAAATGAAGGTGAGACCCTAACTGATTTATTTGAAGAAATGCCTTTTTGTATTGAGAAAGATGAAATAGTATAGGATGCACTAGCTGAGCCCACTGATTATGAAAAGAAAGATAATTTGGTTGTTCCTAGCCTAGGCCAGAAAGAAGATTTTGATCCTATGATAAATTCTTTTTGTCCATTTTTTCTTTTAGTCCCTCATCTTCCTAAAATAAATGATAAAATGTATGTTCCTAAGGAAGTCCTTTCATTTCAAGTAGCTAATGCTATTCCAGTGATAGAATCTGAGCCTGTTTGTAGTAAAGCAGTGCATGAGCCTAAAAAATTATGTTTCCTAGATTATGAGATGGGACCTATAGTTGCTAAAGACCTGATGCTATTTGTTGGATTTGATGAACTCTCAGATGTTCTAAAAAATGAGGAGGATAATCCTCTAACTACAGAAGAAGAATTGTTGTGGAAAACTATCATGGAGCGGCAAAGTCCCAATCAGCATGCTATAGATGTTCATGAGATGCATACTAAGTAGCATGAGAGGCCTTGTTTCATGCTCTCAAGGGGATGTCCTATCAGATATCTAGCTTAGATGGGATCAAGCAAGGCATCTCTATGTAATGGTTTGATGGAGGGTGATGTCAAGAGTTAACTCATTAGTGACCCAGAGCTTATTTAGTTTTATCAGTCTCCCTGGGAAGGCAGCACTTATGATCTATTTGAGGTGAGTTGTCTGGACTACAAGTTTCAAGAGTTGATATGCCAAGTGGTTCAATACATTTTTGTATTTCATATTCTTCCTATTTGCATTAAATGTGAAAAGTATAGCATTTTGAGAAGAATGGGAAGTTATTTTAACAATCCAGTTAATGGATTTGTTTAACCAGTTTGCTGATACTGGTTAGAGTAGGGTAGTGTAGAAGCTTTGTTTCCTATTTCCCCTAAGTGCCTCAGCACAAGGTTTGCTTTCATGTTTCAATTTTCAGTTGGGTTTTTGTAGCAATAAGCCTGAGTAGTTTACCAAGCAGTCAGCTTCATTTTTTTTGGAAAAAGGAGGTTGTTTCTATTGGGAGCCAAGTTTAGTTTTTAGGCTTTAGGAATCTATTCCCAATGGATCTATCAAGTAGTTGGTCAGGATGCTTAGTAGGCAAGCACTAAATAGAGGTCACCAGAATGTTGTCATATTTTTACACATTTTGGAAATCTAGTTACTAGATGAGCTTTGTACCCTAGTTTGCATTATTAGGTGATCTAGATTAAAATTTGTGTTCTTTCATTGTAAGTACATGAAAGGGAAAAGAGATAATTACTACAGCTAAGATTGCATGTCATATTCTGAATATGTTGTACAGAAAGAAGAAAAGACCTCAAAGGAACATCTATCTAAGCTCACACATGTCATGAGCATAGCAAATGCAAGAACTACAGAAATGAGTGCAAGGATACATAAATTAATTGAGCTAGATGTAGAGCTACCAGACATTGCCTTGTAATGTGAGTTGATCTTCTATGTTCCTAGTGCACTCTTGTGATCCTGAACCTATAGAGAGAGAAGAAAAGAGGTTAGATCCAATGGATCTAAGGAATGAATGGTGCCGCAACATCTATGAACATAAATATGTGTACTCAGTCATACACCTCTGGCACAAGCTATGCTCAAGGCATGTGCATCAAGTAGCTACCAAAGTAAAAGGCACTATGTTTTCACTAACATGTTTGTTTCATGTGCAGACATAGGGGAGCTGATACAATAATGATTCTATGAATGTCGTGGGCCCTTGATGCAAATCATGATAGGAAAAATCAAGGTTTCCTATCAAGTGATTGCATCAAGGGCCAAGAGCTCACACAGTGTGTACAGATAGGGAACATTTAGATGATCTAGCATCAGTGAAGCTAAGGAGTAATAGAGGGCTACATGGCATCAAGTTTTGAAAAGACCTAGTGGAAGAGTACATAGATCTATGAAAGAGATAGGGCACTCTATTGCGTAGGTGTTGACATGGCATATACCATCAACATGCTGAGGGGACATAATCCAAATGTCTAGAGAAGGTACAACAAATGATGTTTCAAAGATTAAACTCAATGCATTACATTATGGCATTTCAAATTTGCATTAATACATTAAGTGCTATAGTATGAATGTGATAAATTTGCATTATATGCCAATTGAATGGGCAAAAAATAGCATGGCATGATGTCAGGATGATAGAAATCCACAATCAATGCGAAGGAAAATGAGTTCCCTACCATTAATGATAGTATCAACTACAGTGCAATAAAGAAACTCAAACAACAAGGCCTAATGTGCTCTCAGGCTGTGTGCAAAATGTAATACAAAGAGATGCAATATAAACCATGCCCTATCTCTCAAATAGCATCTACAATCAATGCCAAGTCATGAGCCAGATGCAATAGAGGAATGCATATAACTGGTGCCTAGTTATACAAGAAATGAACATGATGCCCTCCTACAACAAGAGTAAATCCAAATAGTACCCTTATCCATTTTGCAAGATGTGATACTTTAGATACATTCTCAAGCTTTAGGGTTATCAAACTATAAGTTCACGTGCAACATCAACATGCCACAACAAGCATATTGGTGGATTGTATAATCAGCAATATAACCAATGCCCGAGATATAAGGCAGTATGAACAATGATGCCCTAGCATGTGGTTCATGGTGCTACAATAGTTGAATCCAAGTATCAATGCCGAGAAGGATGATAAAACAATCAAAGGCATTTCCCTTATGTGTGCTCAGCCTTGAGGTGAAACAACAGCGAACCAATACACATTGACACCCCAATAAGGTTTCATAGGCCCTTGATTTAACAACAAAAGAAGTTATTTTTGATGCCCTAGGCTCAAATAGGGATGCATCCTCCAATTGATAAGGCACAACATTCATAGGTGTACAGTACCGAACATAAAAATAGAGAGAAAAACAATGGCATATGCAGTTCATGGGCTATGAGCAATAATCAGTAAATATATGGCAATGATGTCCTAGCTCATTAAGCTTGTGGGCTTAAACATACATGAAATAGTAAACAAAATTGATGTGGTTGACAATGATAGAGGATATACAATTGCAGAGATACAGTGTCATGAATACATTGATTAAATAGTGAACCTTAATACATAATGCCACAACAAACACATAAATTCAAATTCAGAATAGTTCCCACGTTACATAATCAAATACATATACAATGATGCTAACATGATGCCCTCAAAGTGCAAAGAGCAATGTCAAAAAAATTATGATGATAGTAAATTACAGTGCCTACCTCATCTTTTTGCCAGTTTCAGAGGTGCTATTTCTAAATCCAATGATGGGTTGCCATTCAAAGACTGTAGAGAATTTAGAAGTTGCCAAGTGCCAAGCATGAAGGTTGTGTTAATAGAGAAGATTCCATTTCAAAATGAGGGTTTCCATAATAGCATATATTTCTTTTGTCTCCCCTTTTAGGGTTGACCAAATATTTAGCCTTCTTTTGATATGCTTTTCCACAGGCATGGATATATTTTCTTAATATATTAATATAATTATCTTTCTTGAAGGTAACTATATTAATTTTGTGATTCCATAGGTTCCCATCATGCTAGTCAATGTTGACTTAGAGATGAATTTTAAAATCATGTTTAATGTATGGGGGGGGGAGGGGTGGGCTATTATTTCTAGAATATTTATATGTAATGTGGATTTGATCATAATGTAAATATTTTAGATTTTCTCCTCATCATTGAGTTGAGACTATCTTAAAATATATATTGAGGATCCACATTTTTAGTGAGTGGGGTTATGTTTTTATTTTTATAAGTTATTGCTCCTATTATTGTATGATTTTTGACATGTGGTGTTCCTATAAACCGCTGTCAAAATATTAGTTACAACATGACTTAGTGGGTTTTGGGTCTCCCTTTTGACTATCTATTTTAGGTACCCCACTTTCTCCGTCCCCCTAGATTCTTGGGAATTGGGCATCCAAATTTTAGAGTGGGGTGATCATGGTCCTAGTGGCTAGGTTTTTCTATTCTTGGCAAGTAGTGGTCTTCAATGCAGATTCTACAGATTTCCTATATATGCCTCTCACCTTTGGTGATTAAGGCTAGTTCTTCCTTCCCTCATTTTCATGAGGTGAATGTTGTAGCTCTTGGAGAAGCAAACTAATACTTTGACTCCTTTTATTCCAGTTAATAGCAATTGTCCTTCTTTTCTACAACTTTGTGAGTTGATTTGATGTCATGTACTGTGATTGAAACTTAATCCTTTACTTGATATTTTGTCTGTTTTGATGTTTGCAAGCATTGTTTTTTCTTGAGGTTTCAATCTATGTGCATTTATATGTGTTTGAGTTGTGGAATCTATTTTTCCTTCTCATTTACAACCAGCACCTAATTATTTTCTAAGAGAAGAATCAGATTTGCAAGAGTTGTGGTATTCAAGTTATATGCTGGATTACATTGTGAGTCTATTTTCAGTTTGTGGATCTATCTAGTTTGGTGAATCACCTAAGTTAAATTTTAGTTATTTCAATTTTATGCAATCTCTCTCCCTTTCCCTTCAATTTTAGTTTAGTTCAGGTGATACTAATGTGGAAGTCAACCCTTAATCCAGAGGTTTATTCTTAGTGAAGCAATCCCACATTCTGAGAGTATTCCCATGTTTCATGGGATTGCTAGGTTCCATACTTAGCCATCACGGGTGCAATCCCTAGTGACAACAGTTTTTGGCATGCCTGGTGGGATACCTTTGTTTGCCATCATTCACTAATATTTTGGTGTGATCTCAATGCAATCATCCTTCAAGAGGTGGTTTGTTTCTAGAACCATGGTGACTCTAAGAAAGATCTACTGGTTTAAGTAGTTCAGGTGCTGATAATTTTTAGAAATATCTTTTACCAGCTCATTTAATGAGCAATCATGTCAATGCCTAATGCATATTCTCCCTATCACCCCCCATATCATGAGAAAGCTACCCATGTTCCAACATTCATGCCATATCAAGCTGGCCAAGCAGTAGCATATAATCAAAATGGCCCACCAACAACAAGTTACTAGCATGCACTACCATACCCTCCCACCTAGCATCAAGTATCCTGGCAGCATTCCTATCAATCGCCATATGAAAATTATCCTAAGCCTATTTTTAGTCCAACCTACCATACTTCAGGAGGATATCAATATATTTAGTATGCCCCCACTCAATATGCTCTTGTACAGGCCTATGAGCAGGCTCTCCAACAAGAAGGATCATGGGCATGGGCTCAAAGATAGAAAACTCAGAGTTACAACTAGAGGCAAGGAGATCATGAGGTCACTGCTACCCCAATTTAAGAAATCTCACCAGATCCACTTGAGAGAAATACAGATTTAATGCAGTCTTGGACACCCTCATGGACCATGCATCTGAGCTATGTGATGCCAACTTTTTTTAAAGGGGGGATCTAGATGAAGATGCCTCATGCTACTGAAGAGAACCTAGAAGCTTTGTAAAACAGACAGGAGACTCACAAGGTTCATATCCCAAGTTTCTTGCCTAGTAAGTCCACTAGCACTCCTATTGAAATTCTAGGCTTAGGATTTCTCCTTCACTTTAGAATCTTAGTCAATAGGACCCTAATCCCCAAGCATTTATAGAGCCTATTCATGACCCTATCTCATATTTTCAGCCAAGTCATCCTACTCCTATAGAGGAGACACCTGTGAGTTTTGACTTCCTATATGATGGTGAGCCTTTCCTACAATAGATTAAGCCCTATGAGTCGATTCTTGAAGAGATCCCTATACCTCCTAGCATTTCAAAAAACTAGGAAGAAGATGAATTTTATCCTTTGGATGTACTTTTTCATGATGAAGTTGAGGAACAACTAGATTTATCATCTAGTGATGGATTAGAGCAGCCAGATAGTGATCAGGAAGCAAATGAAGGTGAGACCATAACTGATTTATTTGAAGAAATGCCTTCTTGTATTGAGCAAGATGAAATAGTATAGGATGCACTAGTTGAGCCCACTAATTATGAAAAGAAAGATGATTTGGTTGTTGCTAGCCTAGGCCACTAAGAAGATTTTGATTCTATGATAAATGATTTTTTGTCAACTTTTCTTTCTATCCCTCATCTATCTAAAATAAATGATAACATGTATGTTCCTAAGCAATTCCTTTCATTTCAAGAAGCTAACACTGTTCCAGTGATAGAATCTGAGCCTGTTTGTAGTAAAGTGATCGATGAGCCTAAAAAATTATGTTTCCTAGATTATGAGATGGGACCAGTAGTTGCTAAAGACCTGATGTAGTTTGATGGATTTGATGAGCTGTTGGATGTTCTAACTGATGAGGAGGATAATCCTCTAACTACAGAAGAAGAATTGTTGTGGCAAACTATCATAGAGGGGTAGAGTTCCAATCAACATGCTGAAGATGTTCATGAGATGCATACTAAGTAGTAGGAGATGCCTAGTTTCATGCTCTCAAGGGGATGTCCTATCAGATATCTAGCTTAGATGGGGTCAAGCAAGGCATCTATACTTAATGATTTGATGGAGGGTGATATCAAGAGTTCACTCATTAGTGACTTGGAGCTTCTTTAGTTTTATTAGTCTCCCTGGGAAGGTAGCACTTATGATCTATTTGAGGTGAGTTGTCTGGACTACAAGTTTCAAGAGTTGATATGCCATGTGGTTCAGTACATTTTTGTATTTCATATTCTTCCTATTGGCATTAAATGTGAAAAGTATAACATTTTGAGAAGAATGGGAATTTATTTTAACAATCAAGTTAATGGATTTGTTTAACTAGTTTGTTGATACTGGTTAGAGTAGGGTAGGGTAGAAGCTTTGTTTCCTATTTCCCCTAAGTGCCTCAGCACAAGGTTTGCTTTCAAGTTTCAGTTTTTAGTTGGGTTTTTGTAGCAATAAGCCTGAGTAGTTTACCAAGTAGTCAGCTTCATTTTTATTGGAAAAAGGAGGTTTTTTTGGATGGGAGCCAAGTTCAATTTTCAAGCTTTAGGACTCTATGCCCAATGGATCTATCAGGCAGCTGGTCAAGATGATTAGTAGGCAAGCACTCCATAGAGATCACTAGAATGTTGTCATATTTTTACACATTTTGGAAATCTAGTTACTAGATGAGCTCTGTACCCTAGTTTGCATTATTAGGTGATCTGGATTAAAATTTGTGTTCTTTCATTGCAAGTACATGAAGTGAAAAGAGATAATTACTATAGCTAAGATTACATGTCATATCCTAAATATGTTGTACAAAAAGAAGAAAAGAACTGAAAGGAACATCTATCTGAGCTCACACATGCCATGAGCATAGAAAATGCAAGAATTTTAGAAACGAGTGCAAGTATACTTAAATTAATGGAGCAAGATGCAGGGCTACCAGACATTGCTTGGTAATGTGAGTTCATCTTCTATGTTGCTAGTACGCTCTTGTGATCCTGAACCTATAGAGAGAGAAGAAAAGAGGTTATATCTAATGGATCTAAACAATGAATGGTGTCGCAACATCTATGAGCATGCATACATGTACTCAGTCATACACCTCTGGCATGAGCTATGCTCAGGGCGTGTGCATCAAGGAGCTACCAAAGTAAAAGGCACTATGTTTTCACTGACATGTTTGTTTCATGTGCAGACAGAGGGGAGCTGATACAATAATGATTCTATGAATGACTTGGGCCCTTAATGTAGATCATGATAGGAAAAATCTAGGTTTCCTATCAAGTCAATGCATCAAGGGCCAAGAGCACACACAATGTGTATAGATAGGGAACATTCAGATGATCCAGCATCATTCAAGCTAAGGAGTAACAGAGGGCTACATGGCATCAAGTTTTGAATAGATCTAGTGGTAGAGTACATAGATCTATGAAAGAGATAGGGCACTCTATTATGTAGGTGTTCACATGGCATATACCATCAACATGCTGAGGGAACTTAATCCAAATGTGTAGAGAAGGTAAAAAAAATGTTTTAGAGATTAAACTCAATGCATTACATTATGGCATTTCAAATCTGCATTAATACTTTAAGTGCTATAGTATGAATGTGATAAATCTGCATTATATGCCAATTGAAAGGGCAAAAAACACCATGGCATGATGTCAGAATGATAGAAATCCACAATGAATGCAAAGGAAAATGAGTTCCCTGCCATTAATGATAGTATCAACTGCAATGGAATAAAGAAACTCAAACAACAAGGCCTAGTGTGCTCTTGGGCTATCTGCAAAATATAATACAAAGAGATGCAATATAAACCATGCCCTAGCTCTTGAATAGCAACTACAATCAGTGCCAAGTCACGGGCCATATGCAATAGAGGAATGCATATAACAAGTGCCTAGTTATACAAGCAATGAACATGATGCCCTCCTACAACAATAGTAAATCCAAATAGTACCCTTATCCATTTTGCAAGATGTGATACTTTAGATACATTCTCAGGCTTTAGGGTTATCAAACTATAAGTTCACGTGCAACATCGACATGCCATAGAAAGCATATTGGTGGACTGTATAATTAGTAATATAACCAATGCCCAAGATATAAGGCAGTATGAACAGCAATGCCCTAGCATGTGGTTCACAGTGCTACAATAGTTGAATCTAAGTATCAATGTTGAGAAGGATGATAAAACAATAAAAGGCATTGCCTTTATGTGTGCTCGGGCTTGAGGTGAAACAACAGTGAACCAATACACATTGACACCCCAGCAAGCTTTCACGGGCCCTTGATTTAGCAACAAAAGGAGTTATTTTTGATGCCCTATGCTCAAATAGGGATGCAACCCCCAATTGATAAGGCATGACATTAACAGGTCTACAGTACCCAACATAAAAATTGAGAGAAAAACAATGGCATATGGAGCTCGTAGGCTATGAGCAATAATCAGTAAATATATAGCAATGATGCCCTAGCTCATTGAGCTTGCAGGCTTAAACATACATGCAATATTAAAAAAAATTGATTCCCTTGGCAATGATAGAGGATATACAATTGCAGAGATACAGTGTCATGAATACATTGATTAAATGGTGAACCTCAGTACATGATGCTACAACAAACATAGAAATTCAAATTCAAAATAGTGCCCATGTTACATAATCAAATACATATATGATGATGCTAACATGATGCCATCAGAATGCAAAGAGAAATGTCAAACAAATTACAATGATAGTAAATTACAGTGCCTACCTCATCTTTTTGCTAGTTTCAGAGGTGTTGTTTCTAAATCCAATGATGGGTTGCCATTCGAAGATTGTAGAGAATTTAGAAGTTTCTAGGTGCCAAGCATGAAGGCTATTTTAATAGAGAAGATGCCATTTCCAAATGACGGTTTCCATACTAGCACATATTTCTTTTGTCTCCCCTTTTAGGGTTGAGCAAATATTTAGCCTTCTTTTGATATGATTTTCCACGGGCATGGATATATTTTGTTAAGATATTAATAAAATTATCTTTCTTGAAGTTAATTATCTTAATTTTGTGATGCCATAGGTTCCCATCATGCTAGTCAATGTTGACTTAGAGATGAATTTTAAAATCATGTTTAATGTACAAGGAGGGGGAGGGGCTATTATTTTTAGAATATTTATATGTAATGTGGATTTGATCATAATGTAAATAGTTTAGATTTTCTCCTCATCATTGAGTTGAGACTATCTTAAAATATATATTTAGGATCCACATTTTTAGTGAGTGGGATTATGTTTTTATTTTTATAAGTTATTGCTCCTATTATTTTATGATTTTTGACATGTGGTGTTCCTATAAACCATTGTCAGAATATCAGTTACATCATGACTTAGTGTGTTTTGGGTCTCCCTTTTGACTATCTATTTTAGGGACCCCACTTTATCCATCCCCCTAGATTCTTGAGAGTTGGGCATCCCAATTTTAGAGTGGTGTGATCATGGTCCTAGTGGCTAGGTTTTTCTATTCTTGGCAAGGAGTGGTCTTCAATGCAAATTCTACAGATTTCCTATATATGCCTCTCACCTTTGGTGATTAACGCCAGTTCTTCCTTCCCTCATTTTCACAAGGTGAATTTTGTAGCTCTTGGAGAAGCAATCTGATACTTTGACTCCTTTTATTCCAATTAATAGCAATTTTTCTTCTTTTCTATAGCTTTGTGAGTTGATTTGATGAATTTGATGTCATGTACTATGATTGAAACTTGATCCTTTACTTGATATTTTATTCATTTTGATGTTTGCAAGCACTAGTTTTTCTTGAGGTTTCAATCTATGTGCGTTTATATGTGTTTGAGTTGTGGAATCTATTTTCCCTTCTCATTTACAACCAGCACCTGATTATTTTCTAAGAGAAGAATCAGATTCGGAAGAGTTGTCGTATTTAGGTTATATGTTGGATTACATTGTGAGTCTATTTTCAATTTATGGATCTATCTAGTTTGGTGAATCACCTAAGTTAAATTTTAGTTATTTCAATTTCATGCAATCTCTCTCCCTTTCCCTTCAAATTCAATTTAGTTCAAGTGATACAAACAGGGAAGTCGGCCCTTAATCCAGAGGTTTATTCTCAGTGAAGCAGTCCTACATCCTGAGAGTATTCCCATGTTTCAAGGGATTGCTAGGTTCCATACTTAGCCATCATGGGTGCAATCCCTAGTGATAAAACTTGCCTAATCAAATGCATCTTTGTATAGGATAGGCCAAAATTACCCAACTCTCATCACTTTCAAAGTAGTGGTCCTAGCTGTAAACTGTCCTCCAGAACCTCCATCATGAAACTCCTCCAGTATCTTATTCACTTGGTTAGTTTCAACACATCTCAATAGGACACCACTATGATCCCTTCTATATAGAACATTATCAATAACAATAAATGGAATGGCTTGTAGTCTAAAGTACCTTCTCTTACTCCTTTCAAGGCCTTGAGGGTATTGACCAGTTGAGAGATAATGTCTCATCCTTGCTATCTAGCTTGTGCTCTACTCTACATTCTCATTCACTAGGACAACCTCCTCCTTTTGCTAGTTTGAGTTTTCTATTCCTTCATTTAGCTACTCACACAACCCCTTTCTTCTAACTAGCTTGGTCACTTTAATATAAATGTCATACTCCATGACTTTGGTGACCCAACGAGCCCTCTTATGACTTAAGTCGTTGTTCAGTATGAAATATTTTATGCAAGGGTGAGAAACCATCAGGTGCACTATGTTATTGGAGAAAAAGTTACTAGATTTTTTCAAACTTCTCACAATTTCTAGGACATGTTTTTCTATAGGACGTAGTTTAGCTCATAACCATCTAGACCCTAGCTGTAGAAAGCTACTAGTTGTTGTTTCTTCTCAGCATTTTGCTAGACTAACATTGTAGAGATACTATCAGTGTCCCCAAAAGAATATAAGATAAAATCTTTAGAAAATTCAAGGTTTACCAGAGCAGGAGTAGATGCAATGGCTTCCCTGACTTCTTCAAAACACCCTTTTCCTTCATTTGTCCAATGAAAGGTTGAGTTCTTCTTCAGCATTTGGGTCATAGGCTTTAGAAGTGCTGCAACATTTGGAATGAACCTTCTCAAGAAGTTGATTCTTCCAAGAAAACTCTACAATCCTTTCTTGTGAGCTGGCAAGGGTAGTTCCATAATGGCTTTTACCCTCTCAGGATCAATGGTTGTCCCTTGTTTAGATACAATGTGCCCTAGTAATTTTCCTTAATGGACAAAAAAATACATTTCTTAGGATTTTGTGAAACCCCAAACTCTCTGCACCTCTCAAAAATCTACTTTAGATGAACTAGGTGATCCTTAGTGTCTTTTGTAAAGAAGGTTATATCATCTAGGTAGACAGGAACAAACTTATTCATCAAACTAGAAAATGCCATCTCCATGGCTTTTTGGAATGTAGCACCAATGTTAGACAGACCAAAAGGCATCTTCTTGTATACCATGGTGCCCCATTTGGTGGTGAATGTTGTTTTATATTGATCTTCCTCCTTATTGAGAACCTGGTTATAACTAGAAAAGCCATCTAACAAGGAAAATTTTTCAGACCCTGAGATGTACTGTAAAATGTACTCCATGGATGGCAATGAGTGATGATCTTTGAGTGAGGCTCTGTTAAGATCTCTAAAATCTACACATAATCAGATTTCACCATTCTTCTTCCTAATTGGTCCTAGATTAGAAACCCAAGAGGTCTGTTTAATGGGAAAAATAATAGTGGCCTCAATCATTTTCCTCAATTCTATTTTCATCAAGATTTCTAGCTTAGGATTGATAGGTCTCTATTTTTGTCTTATTTGTTTGGCATGGGGTTCTAGCTCAATGGTGTGTTGGGCTAAGTGAGGATCAAATCCTTTCAGATCATAGTATTCCCATGCAAAAACATCACTAAATTCTTGACATAATGAAATAAAGGCTTGCTATTCTGGCTATGTGCATACCTTTCCAAGCTTAAGGAATTTTCCCTTCAGAACCTCCATAGACTAGTAGTGTTCTTCTTTGACTATTATGCTAGTCTCGTCTCCTTTGAGTTCATCATCAGAGTTAAATATGGACTCAAGAGTGACCAGTCCCTTAGTTAGCTTATTAATTTTCAACTGTAGCCTCTAGTCACCATACTAGTGAGCATGCTTGTTCTGGTTAACTTTAGAGAATTCAGCCTCTTCTATCAAAAAGTTAAAAATTTGTTCATCATTCTCAAAGACTTTCCAACTCACATAATTGTCTAGTATGGATGGTCTTACTAGAACCTTTACATGCTATGAGTTGGGACTTGTGATCTCTTTTGCAATATCATACTTTGCTCCCATGGCAGCCAACTTGTCTGCCTATTTGTTTTGATTTCTTGGAACAGCAACTAGATTAAAAGCATGAAAATATTCTATTAAATCCCAAACCCTATGCTTATACATCTTAAGTGTATCATTCTTTGTGAGATTAGTGCCATGAATTTGATTGACCACTAATTCACTATCACCTATAACTTCTATGCATTTGATTCCTCTTTGTCTAGCCCATTCTAAACCATGAATCAAAGCCTCATAATCTATTGTATTATTAGTACAGCTAAAGGAAAAATGAACTACAGAGTAATACCTTTTCCCTTCTAGAGAAATTAGGATAGCTCCTCCTCCTAAGACAACTTTTCTCTTGGAACCATCAAAGAACAACTGCCACAAATCATCATTCTGATGTTTAGAATGTTTGTCTTCCTTTTTCATCAAATCTAGAATCATAGCACATTCTTCATGAATGATATACATTCCAATACCAGAAATCTTCATATTTCTAAAAGGTTCATCCTGCTCTGAATCTCTTTCAGCCCATTCATCTAAGACAACATCAGGAATCCTTCCAATAGTGATCTTAGGTTTAGAATCACTTGGGTCTTGTTCATGAAACATCAGATTGGCATTTATAGGGCTTGGGGAATAGGGTTCAACATGACTTTTTGCAAAATCCTTAGACTTGATTCTAACCCTAGTCTTGTATCTGGTTTTGAAATAAAGATGAGACCAATCAACTAAAAGACATCCCTCCAACCTAGCAGTGAATTCTCTACTTAGGCATATAGCAAAGTGAGGAGGTAGGTCTATGATATAAACATCTTGGGGAATGGAGAAATTGGGGCATTCATGTAGAGTGAGGCTCAAGTCTTTAATGACTCCCAAGGTACTAACTGATGACCCATCCAATTGAACATCAAGCTTGTCTATTAGCTCACAAGACCATCCTAGTAGGTCTACTAACTACTTAGAAATCACAGAACTACTAGCTCATGAATCTATCATACAATTATGAACCAGGAAATCTCCAACAATAAGAGTTACATAGAAAGGAGGAGGCTTAACCTATGGGGTAATAGTGGGCTGCAAGCTGGCTTCTTTGGTTAGTTTCTCCTTTTGAGGTGTTTCAACCACTAAGACCCTAGGTTGCTCTGAAACACCTTCTTGATTTGATGAAATCTTAGCCAACTCACTAAGTATTAGCTCCTTTTGACTAGGGATCTCCAGGGTGTCCATTAAAGGCACATTGATAGAGGTCTTCTTTATTTTCTCCATAATATTAAAAGACCCCAAACTTATTTTAGACTATCCTTTTGGTGTAGCAACCTCTATTTGTGTAGACACAACCTGTGTAGCTTCCTTGACTAGTTCTTTAGCCTCCTTGGGCTGGTTTAGGACTGGAGCTTGAACTGGTTCAGGTTGTGGATTCACAACAAGAGCTTGCTGACTGGTAGAGGCCACTTGTTCAACATACAAAGCCTTCTTCTTAGACCTTGTGTTGGCTACAATTGGGATGTAGTTTGGATTATCACTTGGTGAAAATTTCATCCCGCAAAAGTATTCTTTCTAAAAATTCACCAGTGCCACCTAAGGTGTCTGCAACTCGTTTGGCATGGCAACTAGACCTTGTCAAATTTTTGGCTCTTGAACCATCTTCTATGGTATCATCACATTGTTCTATACCTTGAGAGCCTAAGCATAGCCATTAGGACACATCCCTTGGATGTGTTGTTGATTGCATGGGCAGCCCCATTGGTATTCTTGTGCCATATTATTTTGAGCTATAGGAACTAGCTCCCTAGAAGCACTAGGAATGTTAGGATTACAAGGCTAGCTCATTTTTTGGTTATAATTTCTTGCTTGACCTTGCTGGCCTTGTTGGTATTAGGGCCTATTCTACTGGTAATGATTTTGATAGGGCTGCTTATAAGGTTGTTGATAGGGTTGTTGGTAAGGTTGGGACTGCTATTTCTTTAGACTAACTAGCTCATTATTAACACTTTACAAGGCTCTTTTGATCTCATTCAACTCTTAAGATTGATTTACAACTAGGCTAGCTACTTGTTGAGCAGGAGCTAGGAGGGGTGGAATAGATGCCATGGTTAGAATTGCTTTAGGAAAATGATGAAGCTTAGGGAAAATAGGCATTGGAGGCCTTGGGGCTATCTTTCTAGCTTGGATTAGGCTATTTTCAGCTCTTATGGAAAGATCATATGCTGCTAGTAAATTAGTCCCTCCCATGGATTAAATCATAATAGAGATATCACTATTAAGGGCTCTTAGATAGTATAGAAAAGCATGTTGTCTTGAAGGTCTAACCATGGTTGGTATTCTATTACATGTCCTTTGAAATCTAAAGTTAAAATACATCATGTATTCTTGAGGTGCTCTTTTAATAGTAGTCAAATGATCAACTAATGAGAGGTGATCTAATTTATTCTCAAATTGGTTGGTCAAGGCTTGACCCAACCCATCCCAATCGGCTATGGAGCCAATTGCTAAGCCTCTAAACCATTGCAATGCTTTGCCTTTGAGGGAAGCTGCCAACAACCTCATAGCCACATTATCCTGAGTTATATTATGAAGGGTGCAAAGGGATGCTACATCTCTTATGTGTTCAATGGTTGAGGTCTGATCCTCTCCTATAAAAATAGGCAAACTCTTAAGGTCTGATATAGGTATTTCATTATGTTGCTACAAATTCAAGGGGCTGCCTTGATCAAAAGCTACAAAAGGATGCAGTCTAGGTTGAGCCATTGGAGGATTTAGGGGAACTTGAATTATAGTTGTTTCTTGTACAGGTAGTAATACATGTATTGAATGGATTGGGGAAGCACTTGTAGGAATGTGAGTAGGCTTAGGAGTAGGACTGGGAGTAGGATTTATAGATTTTGATGCACTAGCTTGGGTTGCTTTAGACCCCTTTTTGATAGATGGCAGCTCTGCATACACAAAAGGATTCTTACTCTGCCTGGTTGGGATCCCACTCATAAGCTTATATACTGATCTACATAAAACACCATTAGAGTCACCAGGTATGAATTCAAAACACTGTTACTACTCATACCACACAATAACTTGCATAAAACTTCCAAAAAATTGACTCACTGAGTCGTCTATCCCACCCGGCATGCCAAAAATTGTTGTCACTAAGGATTGCACCCTATTTTGCTAAGTATTGAACCCAACAATCCTATGAAACATGGGACTATTCTCAGGTTGTGGGTAACCTATCTAATAATAGACCTCCAGATTAAGGGTCGACTTCCCTTTGGATCACTTGAAACTTATCTAAACTTGGAGGGAAAAGGGAGAGAAAATGCATGAAATTAAACAACTACAACTGAAATGAACTAAAGGTGATCCACCAAATTTTGAAGAGAAACCAAAATTGAGAATAAGCTTACTCCAATAGAAAAAAAAATCTAACTCACAACTCAATCGCACTTTCTCAACTCTTAGTGAAACAAGGTACTTAGAACATAGAAAAGGAAGAAAACTTCACAAATATGATATTCTTGATTGCACACAAATCACACTACTAAATCAAGATAAATCCTTGAACACCAGCTTGAATTTGAAATGTAGATTAAGGATATAGAAACATCACAATAATCCAGCATATGACTTCAAAAGAAAACCTAAAATAATAAGAGAACAAGAAGGATCAATTTTATTGCTGAAAAGAAACAAGTACAATTGTGTCTCTCAGAGCTATAACACTCATATCAGAGAGAAAGAATGAAGAGCTAACCTCAATCACCAAAAGTGAGAGGTATAAAAGCTAAAACTAAGAATTTGCATTCAAACTCCACTACTTTATAAGAATAGAAAAGTCAGAAAATGGACCCATGAGGCTGCATCATAGTTTGAATGCTAGGTTGCTAGATTCCTAGGGGCAAGGAAAGGGGGACCTAAAAATGGATAGTCAAACAAAGATCCCTCTATCCACTAAGTCATGTTTATAACTGATAATCTGACAATGGTTTATAAAAACACCACTTACCTGATATCTTAAAATGAGTAATGAACCATGACTTAACAATAAGAACCTATCCCACTATGACAAAAAGTGGATCCAATAAAGTTTTAAATTATTTCAACCCAAAAATGGGGAAAAGCATTTAAAACACAATTATATTTCTAAAGAATCCACATATGCCTAAGAAAAAAAAGACATGGACTAAGATTTATTTTAAATTCTCAACCCAGAATGGGTAGAAAATCAAAATAACTATAATCACAACAAAATCCACATCATATAGCATATATCCTAGCAAAATATAACCTCAACCCAAAATATTGGGGAGAAAATATTAAATGGCTATTGAAATGAAAACACCTTTTCAAAACTAGGAAGGGCAACTACTAGCATCAACATCCCTCTCTGATGGCATTTGGAAAGTTGTCATTCCTAGTGGCACTCCTCCTTGATCCTTGTTAGAGTTTTAGGTGACTCTACAACACCCCCAGGATTGAATGCAAGACCAAGATAACTTCCACAAGAGATTGGCAACACAATTACATTAAGATGCAAGAATGATATTATTGATCATGGACATGATTAAAATATACATAATAGGGCTCCTTATATAGGAAAGGAGATAAGAGACAATGATAAGAAGTTGAGAAGCTATCACCTATGCTAGGTGTAATCACATGTCCACCAAATGTGGATCATCCTCCAATATGCAATAAAGTATGTGCATTGGATTACGATGATAATTTGATAAGAGCTTGAAAGGTGGATCTCACACACAATGAGGTATGTGAAGACAAAAATCACACCAAAAGTGGAATTTCTCCTACACCATGTACTTAATAGATGTGCACACTCCTAGGTGTCTCAATCACAAATTACTATGCAATGCATTATCTAAGTAAGATTAAGTAAAGTGTAATTAGGAATAATTAATTACACCAACACCCCCCCTTAAGTGAAACATAGGGGAATGCACTTAAACTCACAATGCAAGATGGGTCCCAGCTACTAGGCCATGTTAGGTACCCATGTACAAAATGAATAACTCTCATAAATTGAAGAAAGAGGGAAAACCTCATGGGAAAAACCCTCATCCAAAAAGAGAGAAGAAAACAAGATGCATGGATGGATGAAGTACTCAAGACCCCCCAGAAACTACATACATCATGTATATACAAATAATTATCCCCCCATAAGAAGGATAGTTGGAGACATGATAACCCCCCCCCCCATAATGAAGAATCTCCTACAAAAATGGTGAGTGCTTGAAGACAAATTATATTCCAATGACTACAAACAACATTTCTCCACTTGGGAAGAAGATATACAAAGTAAAAATGTAGGAATGCTTCTCATTACAGATAGGAACTAGGAAGTGGAATCTAAATGAAGTATGATGATGATGCCATTAACCAATCCATATCCAAATGAAAGAAGGAAGAAGGTCTCCAAATATGCATCTTTGAAGACTGAATAGGCCTCTCCAGTCTCAAAGAATCTATCACATCATGTGACAAACCAAGTGAAGAAGAAGAATCGAGAATGTCAATCTCCAAAGAATGTGAAGAAGTATCTCCAACTGTGATGAAACTATCATCAAAGAGAAGAGAAACCCCCTCAAGTATGTCTCCCAAATCTAAAATATGAGACTCCATAAATAATGAACCACTATTTGGCAAGTAAGAATCCCAATCAAGAAGACAAATAGATATCTCTTGCAATGAATCACTAGAATCACCAACAAGAGATGATTGTGTGATCTCAACTAGAGAAGTAGGAGCTACAGGAGGAGCCACTAGATCATCCTCACTCTCAATTACTACAAATTATTCAATTGCATCTAAAGTATAATCATCATAGGGAATATTATCTGCATCATCAAGAGGAATGAGGCAATCTGAAGCAAGATCATCTAGGAATGGAGGAACATGTGGATCACCCAAAATCTCTCAAATGATTCTCCAAATTATGTGTGGATATTGAACACCTCTAAATCTGGGGTAGATGTCATAGAAGAGACACAAACTAATGCTACTAATAATCAATTTTATAATATGAGCATTTTTTTCTCCCCAAACATATTTCTTCCCTTGTGACTTTGGCTCAGGAATGAGTCCATAAAGATGAGGCAAGAGATTAAGCCATTTACAATGTGTGATGATTCCTTTTCCCATGATTACATTAATGATACACTTCTCTCATTACAAATTGAGATCAATAAATTATTACACTCCAAAATTAGGCTATAATAGACTTAGATCATTATGCAAAAGACCAAGCTAAGGCTTATGCATTACAAATGAAAAAACTAAGCCAATTTTTGAAAGTACAGTTTTTGGTCACAGTCACTAAAATTTGATTCCAGATCTAGAAAATACAAAAAAAATTGCACCTAAAAAGGAGTTCGTATGAGCTCATATGAGGCCTTGGAAGTTGCAAAAATTGAGATTTGCAATTTTTAGAAAAATTTAGGAATATAGATCAGAAACCACCTGAACCATTGTGTAGATCATGAAATTATACCCCCCCAAAAAAAAAATTTCTCAAAAAAAGTAGTCAAGATGATTGAGATATCATTGTTTGAAAATTGCCTCTGAAATTATTATTTTTGAATCGCCATCGCTGCACTTCCAAAATTCAAATAGCTCTAGATTTGGCCTCGAGTGTCTAATTTGGATGAAACAAAATTTGATTTAGGGGTTTTTGGACCTCCTTAATATGATTCCAACCTCTGATTTGCACCAGCAACCTCCAGTATTGACTTGCAATAGAAAGCCATCAAATACAAAACCCCAAATTTTCTCCAAATAGACTATGCAATGGTGATGTCCAACTACCTTTATTCTACACCCACAATAGAATCAAGCCAAGATTGCACTTCTTGAGAAGAGGTCTTCACACTTTGAGAGCTCTGATACCATGTTAGAGTTTTAGGTGACTCTACAACACCCCCAGGATCGGATGCAAGACCAAGATAACTTCCACAAGAGATTGGTAAGACAATTGCATTAAGATGAAAGAATGATATTATTGATCATGGACATGATTAAAATGTACATAATAGGCCTCCTTATATAGGAAAGGAGATAAGAGACAATGATAAGGAGCTGATAAGCTATCACCTATGGTAGGTGTAATCACATGTTCACCAAATGTGGATCATCCTCCAATATGAAATAAAGTATGTGCATTGGATTAGGATGATAATGTGATGAGAGCACAAAAGGTGGATCTCACACACAATGAGGTATGTGAAGACAACTATCACACCAAAGGTGGAATTTCTCCTACACCATGTGCTTAATAGATGTGCACACTCCTAGGTGTCTTAATCAAAAATTACTATGCAATGTATTATCCTAAGTAAGATTAAGTAAAGTGTAATTAGGAATAATTAATTACACCAACAATCCTTGATCTAGATTTGGAAACATCATCTTTCAAAAACCCCCTGTCACTATAATATGATTTTGAGGTAGGCATTTACAGTATAGTTTTTCTATTACCACATTTTCTTTTCAGCTAAAGCACGATACAGGCCTCATTTTCTTGAATTTGTTAGGACATTAGTAATGTACCTCAGCTCTCATGGGCTTTGAGGGCATGTACAAACAATGGCACATTGCTTCTACATTTAATTCCTTAGATAATGACTTCTCTATATTCTTTTATAACAGTGGATTGATGTTATGGCACTTTCGAGGACACCATGTTTATTTCATATTCACTGTTGACATTTCCATCTCCATTATTTGGTCACCACTATTGGGTTATTCTCAAGGGCACAACTACTTCATCTATTTGTTATTTTGCACATGAATACTCTATATTTGATATCACTGCTATTTGTGTATTCGATGCTAGTGAGTGTGGCCTTCAAAACCCTAGATCATTATTGCATTGTCTCATACTAAATGTGCAAGCTTGTGGGCTAAGGCATGGGTTTGTATTTTATCTAATGCTCTCAAACTATTACTACTCACTGGCATTGAATACATCTTGTGAGCCTGAGCCTATTGCTATTGGTGGTTTTGTAGCATTTTATATGTGTTGTAACATACTATAGCCTATGAGTAGCATGGCAAGGGCATCATTTTGTGTTGTTGATGTCTTTGTCCTTATTACCATGTTTACTCCTTTGTTTGGATTGGGGCTAAGCCATGGTTTGCATCATTCGAACCATGGTGTTGTATTGAGCTTTGATATCAAGCTAGGGCACTAGTGGACATTCACACTATTGTAACTTTAGGGCACCATTTGAGTTTCAGTTAATGTCTCATTGTGCTTGATTCATGAACCATGATATTTTTCATCTGTTTCAACCTACTATGGACTCCATCACACCAAATGGAGAATGATGCATCATTTATTTCATTATTGTCTCTACATTCAGTGTACTGTGCAATGGTATCTATTTGTTATCTTGCACCTCACCTCTGCCAGCGATGAAGAATGTGCTAGGCATTGACCTCTATTATTTATCATAATATCTGAGGCTCATGAGCTAGGCATGATGCTAATGCCCATTGAGTCTACAACCCATGAAAGTTTTTTGATGGTGTGAGTGCTTGACTGAGCTCGTTATTGATTCTATTGTGCTAGCCCAAGAGCTAGATGTTGTCAGTGCCATTGAGACTCGAGAGCTAGTTAGCATGTTTGCGAGTACCTCTGTTTGGATATTGTTTGACCTTTTGGTGCCTCTATTTTGGTTTGTCATTAACTGCCACTATGACCTTTCCGTTGATATTGATGCCTCACTTTTTTAGCAATGTGTTCACTATGAGATCTAACCATGGGTAAGGCATGTGTTGTCATGACCATGAGTGGCTTAATCCATGCTTCATTCTTGGTACATTTGATTGCATCCATATACTTTTGTATCATGCCAGCCTACAAGTGCCTTTTGAGGTGTCTCATTGCTTAATCTAGCTATTGATGGAGTGCTTATGTATTCATATCTTCATGGTGTGTATGATTTCCTTTTTACTTTTGGGGGCATGATTCCATGATGCACTACTTTGATTGGCTATGACCCGTGAAGCATGACCTACATCACTATTATGTTTCTTTTATGCAGTATCCTTTGGTGTTTGTAAGGACTTGTGACCCTCTTAAACATTAACATAGCCATTGTTCTGGTTCAAGAACAAGCCTGGGAGCTTTGTCTCATTACCTATAAGTGCACACTCCACTATATTTGTTTCTTTATGCTGTGAACTGTGACCACTAGGAAGCTAGAATGCATGCACTTATCTATTTGAGCTTGCTGTTACATTGATTTTGGATCTAACCACTAATTATGTCTTGAGAGCATATGTTCATTTGGTTGATTAGTTCACTGTTCCATATGATGGCATGCACATTGTCACTTTTAGATGGGCCTGTCATGCTCTTCACTGACTGTAATACTTTGATACATTGTATCAATGATCATTTGATGTTCATCCTTGATAATAGCTCTATCATGATGATTTTACATCTCTTGATAGGACCATTAAAACTTCCTTTGAAGTAATGCTACACTTTGTATCATACAGTTGTTCTCCTATTTGTAGCTTCTTCCCTTAGCCCAAGATTCAAAAATAAACATAGCTCCATCATAATATGCTTTGTTTTGCTATTTTGATATTGATTTGATGGATGTTGCAAGCTCTTCTTAGTAGTGTTTGACCATGCTTCATTGATCCTTATTGATGTTGCCCATCTGGATGTACTTTGCTTTTGTACAATGTGTGCTCTTGGCCCTTAATCTGATCATCGACAGAAAAATTGAGGTTTTTCTATCATGATCTGCATCAAGGGCCCAGATCATTCATTGAATTCATTATTGGATCAGCTCCTCTTGTATCTACACATGGAACAAACATGTCAGTGAAAACAAGGTCCCTCTTTTTCTTTTTGGAGACCTATGCACATGCCCTTAGCACAACCTTTATTAGAGGTGCACGACTAAATGTATATATGCATTCTATAGATATTGTGATATTAGCCATTACATAGATCTATTGGATCTAACCCATCTCCCCTCATTTCTTCGTCCAGGTTCTAGATCTCAAGAGTTCACTGGACAAGACTGGATCTAGACACCACTACCAAGCAATGTCTAGTACCCCAATATTTAGTAATTTTCCTTTATGTATATGTATACTCATTCATTCAATTTTGATAATGGCTTTGCCTATGGCCTGTGTGAGCTCAGATAGATGTTCTTCTTTCTTTTAGTTCTTTTCCTTCTATATAGTATACATGCATGTATGTGTAGCTTTAGATGTAGTTCATTTCCTTTCCCTTTCATGTACTTTTCAATGAAATGAACACAAACTTAAAGAATATCACCTAATAAAACAAACTAGGGTACTATAGCATCATTTAGTAATTAGGTCTCCAAACTAAGAATGAGTAAAAAATATGACAATATGTTCACTTTATTTTATCTTTTATCTTTAATCTTTATACTGAACTTAAATGCTTAAGTACTAAAAGAAATGTTTACATAAACATGAAACATGAAACATGAAATCAACACATGACACCAATATGGTTATGGGGAAATGTAAATAGGTAAAAACACCTGTGGGAATTGACACCCACTAATATTCTGCACTAGTGTTTTGTGATCCTTGTTAGAAGATCCTTAACCCTATTAGGAGTTTCTTTACAATGCATTAAGTATAGTAGACATTGTTAAGGATCAGAACCTATTAGGAGTCTTTTAAAATAGTCCTTGTTAGGAGAGAGGATTCACTATCCTAGAGCTCACTACTCAAGTACTAAAGGCTACAACCTTTTGATCTCAGATACACACTATATTTGCAGGATGAACTGTCACTGTGAAACTACTTGTCATATCAGTTCCCTTTATGCATTGATTCTTTGACCTCTTGAAATTCACTAATACATCTTATACATTCTTTTCACACTTTTTCTCTTCTTATCACAACTCTATCCTCACTTCCATATCAAATACAATAGGTCCATCTTATATCTATACATGCATACAAAATAAACAACTAGGTCGGCCCTTAAACCTATAACATATAATGCTTCCAAATGAATTGGATTAAGTGTGTTTACAATTAAACATATATACATATCGGAAACCTAATTACAATAGGCACATAGCCTTTACAACATTAGAATATAGTCACAATACAAAATGATAACTATCAATTCCTTTCTCTGTTCTTCACTGGTACATACTGGCTATGCAACTTCAACTAACTGTATCTTTCTCATCCTTGCATATCTGATTATGCACTCATAGAATAAGAATGAATATATTCTAACCAAATTAACTTCCAGGGTGCATACCATAATTTTTCCATATGCACGTGCACTGATGATCTGAGTTGGAGGAACTTTGTACACTATCGAGTCTTCAACACTTAACCAATTTTTGATCTTCTCATGAAGTGCACTGACTCCAAACTACTATATGACTTTTTTTCCATAATGAAAACACTATATTGAGTCATATACATTAGTATAGCCAACTTTCAAATAATCTCCCCCTTTTTCATTAATGGAAACAAAGGAATATGGCCAAGTTGCTAATTGTCCTTAATATAAAAAACTTTTGTCTTCTATACATATACTTATATCTCCCTATACATATTATGATCCATATTCTATACACAACTCCCCCTTTGACATTAATGAAAAATGTGTTACAAAAACTATATTTATACATACTTAATTTTGGAAAACATCCGGCTATGCAATCTTTAGGTTCTAGATCTCCTTCTTCTAAAATGTGATCAAAGAGTTTATTATCTGATGATGGGTGCATAATGTATACTATAACTTCTCCATCTTTTTCAATTCTATGAAAGGACCTTGATCATAGGTTATCATGGTGGCATCAATCTCTTTGATGTTCTAATTTAGAATGTCTAATGAGAGCTCAAGAGCATTCTTCAACTAAGTCTATCTAGCCCTTAACATTGTCATCTCTTTTTTCTGCCTTCTCAATTTTGTCTATTTGACCTTGGTAGACATTATTTCACATGTTCACATCTATCGCTATGTCTTTCACTGAACTCTTCACTTTCTCAATTATAGCTTCTGCCTCTTTTATTTTCTTGAAATGAGCATCAATAAGTTTAGCTTGATCCATGCATTCTATAATGATTTTTCTTCCTTGATCTACAAATTCTTTCAAGGATGCTTGACCAGTCTTGAGTGAGCTAAGGTCAATTGAAAAGCTCTTCACCAATTCATTCAATCTCTTCTTTAGATACTTTTCTTCTGCAACTAGGGATGCAAATTCTTCAAGGCTTGAGAAATTACTTTTGAACTATGAGATGACTATACTCACATCATCAACATAGTGTATCTTTGACACTTTCTTATCCTCTAGCAATAAATTGTTCAAAATGTTTACTGATTCTACCAGGAGGGGATTCTCATATGTTATATTTTCAATCAATACCTCTTCTTGATGAATGGGAGGCATGTTGCTACATAAAATTTCAGCTTCTTGTGTGCTCACAAAAGCTTCCTCAAACTTGTCCAACTTAGTGCTAGTGGCCACCATGGCTATCTCCACATTATCAATGAAAATGGTGATGTCCTTGAGTGACCCCATCATGGGTGCAAACTTATCTAACTTTGTTTGTGCTTCCATTGCAGGTGTTGAATCTTGAGGACCTTTAGATTGTACCTTGATGGTCTCTAAACCTTTGGTAACCATTTTGGGTAGATGTGCTATGGGTGCAGTAGGTGGATACATGTTTTTGTTCATAAAAACCTTCTCAAAGGCTTTCTCTATTTCTTTAGAAATGAATTCATAGTTTTTATCCATTACATTTAGAGTTCTTGTCTTGGTTCTAAGGTG
Source organism: Chamaecyparis obtusa (assembly GCA_027943335.1). Lineage (NCBI taxonomy): Eukaryota > Viridiplantae > Streptophyta > Pinopsida > Cupressales > Cupressaceae > Chamaecyparis > Chamaecyparis obtusa. The sequence continues at coordinate 150,672 of BSBK01001710.1, forward strand.
AGGTTTCATCAGGTCTAATAGCTAATTTTTTTCTTCTAGCTCACATATAGGAAGATTTTCATCTAAGATCTTTTCCCTTATTTGTAGATCTTCTTCAATAGCCTGTCTCTTTAAGAATTCTAGGATATTCCATACATTGTCAAGGATCATTGTTTTTAGTTCCAAGACTGTCCTCTTGAACTTGATCATGTGATTTATGATCATGCTATGAATTTCTAATTTATCTATTTCACTATATTTATCATAAAACTTATTTACTTGATCAGTTCTTCCCTCATCAATTATTCTGATACTTATCACACTGAGACTAGGTTTGAAACTTACTTTAGGAGGTGCTTGAGTGTTCTTTCTGCTTCTTATTACTTGCGAGGATGGATTACTAGTGCCAACCTCTTTCTTCCTCTTTGGCATTGCCTTATACTGAGGAGGAGTAGTAAGGCCAATGGTTTCCTTCGGTGCAAAAGGATTATCATTAGTTATATCCTTCTATTCATGCAATTTCTCTATCTTTACCTTCTTTAACTTGGGATATTATGATTTTGCCTTTGTTGCATCTGCGCTCTTTAGTTCCAAATAAATATTTTGTTATTTTTATTTTTCAAGATCTACTTGAGACACATCATATATTCTCAAGATCTCTAATGTGACTTTAGAAACCTTTCTTTTTGTTTCTGTGCTATTTAGCTTGGCATCTACTTCTCTTGTCTTCTCCTCATAAGTTCCCCACCTAGGTTCATTAAGATCTTTGGGGGCTAATAGTAGAACCTACGCATATGCTTCAAGGACCTATTCATCTACCTCATAACCAAGTGGATGAATCCACTTAGTTCTTGGCTCAACAACTACCATACAAGTTGTGTCTATCTCTACCATAAAGAAAATAGTATCCTTATACTTTTCCATAATGCTCTCTGTAATTTTGAACCTCATTTTCATCTTGACCCTGAAGGTCTTCACATCCAATGTTATGTAATCTCTCAAAGTACTTTCAGTGGATGCTTTGTAAGACATATGTGGCATGGTTGGAATGGACTTGTCCAAATATGAATCTGATACTTTCCCAAATTTATGTTGAAACATCTAAATGATCAAAGACCCAAACCTAAATATTCTCATCTTGTCATGCTTGATTTCCTTGATGTTATCAATAAACTATGTATGAAAGATCTCAGTGAGATTGAACTCCTCATCTTCCTTCACAAGTCTAATGGATGCTAGAATTATGCCCGCAAACACACTATTCACCTTGCTAGTGTGATGAAACTTGTATCCAAGTATCATAGACATCAATTTGATGTCTTCTTGCTCAATAGGCTCTATTTTCATCCTACACCTATCACTCCTTGACTTACATGTTTTCTCAAAAAATTTCTTGACATCCTTGCCCACATGAAGGATGACAACTATCATACAAAGGCTTGTCATCTCATGTATTAGGTCACTGGTGATTCTTATTGGCATCTTAATCCATTCAGTCTCATAAAATTCATATGTCGTAGCATACTCAACTATACGGTGATCATTCCACTTAACATATTCATCCATGAATGTTTTATCTAGATTCAACATGGTATCCATGTGTGCCCTTAACCTATCCAACCCTATTGGTTCTTTCTTGCAGTAGATGTAAGCCCTAATGTCCTCGACATGCATAACGCCCATAGGCATGTGGGAGAATGCTCCCTATCAATCATCTAGGGTTGACTTAAATGGATACTTCTTAAATACATATCTCTTCTTCTCTGCAACATCAAAAACTATAGGAGTGGCCATGAATTGATTAATCACTTTCCAACTGATCTCTGAGATAATCTGAAGACTTTTGAATTGGTGCGATGAACTAGGGTTTCTGCAACTGACCAAATGCACTTCTAATTACTACAAATCATTGATAGATCACTCTAAAAGTATTCACAACAACTTCTAAGGATCTTTCTACTTTTTAATCCCACTGAATTTGAATGCAATGAGTAATCAAACAACTTTATGTGTACTTAAAGTGAAAATTTTGCCATTAATGCTTGCTATGTAAACCAGGCTATCAATTAAAAAATTTCAACTTGATTTTTGCCAATAATCAATATGTTCTCTCTTACACGAAGGTTCCTTTATACTCCAAAAGCTTAAGTTCAAATCCACATACTCTGAGAGTGAGTATACTAGTCATGTAGGGGTCTAGAGCTAAGTTAGCTCCGCCTATGACCCTAAGGGCCATTCATCTAGATGTAGAGGGTGCATCAACTGTGGATGCATCCGATACATTCTCATAAAATTTGTCCTTCTTTCCTTCTGTCCAAATCAAGCTCACATCCTATGAGGCTTTCACAAAATTGACTTCTCCTTCGGGATCCAAAACTAGTTCTTCAGCCTTTTTAGGGCTTTCCTAACCTTGCATCCTTGATCTACATAAAGTTGAGATATGTCTAGCCTTGTTACAAGAGTGACAAATGACTGGAGGTCTTACATTCCTCGGTGCATTGACATGGGTCACCATTCTCCATTGTCTCACTGAGTGACCATTATAGTTACATATTTGACATGTAACATTTTGAGAACTTATATTTGTCTGATTATGATTTCTCTAATCATGCTAAATCCTGTTCTTCTTACTAGTCTTGCAATTCATAGCTCTATGACCAAATTTATTGTAAGAATAATAGTAACCATTAAAAGGTCTTACCTTTGTACAGTTCCTTGCTATGTGTCCATGCTTGTTACATGAAAAAAAAGTGTGGTCTACTAGCTTGCACTCATTCTTAGGTGGTTCACCATTATCTTTGGTTTGATCTTCACTCTTCTCAATATTAGTAGAGTCTTTTTCTGTATCCTTTCTTCCTCACATGTTGTCAATCTGATTGTGTGCTTCATTATATCCAATACAACTAGTGTCTCCTTTGGCTCTTCTTGCATACAACTGAGATTCTATCAAATCAAAATTGGTGTGTAATTTGTCAATATGATTCTTTACTTCTTTCAATCCAGACTCCAAGCTTTCTTTTCTATTCCTTAGCTCCAAGATTTCCATGTTTTCTTTCCTTAGTTCTTCACTGAGTTGAAGGTTCTCTTTGACTTGTTCATTATAGACTTCCTAATTGTTGATCATCTTATCATCAAATTATTCAAGTAGTTCTTTCATTGATGCATTCTCTTCATTCATCTTCTTGACCTTTTCTCCTAGATCATTGTTAAAGAATTCTTTCAAATCCTTTCTTAGTCTTTTGATAACTAATTGAGCATCACTGACTTTTTCTTTTAGTTCTTCAATTTCTCTTTCTGATTTGTCCAGGTCTTCAAGAGTAGCTTCAAGATTTGTTTTCAAATGTTTCATTTCTTCTTTTTCCATGATCTTCTCAAGTGGTTAAACTTCTTTACTAAGGACCAGAGCTCTGATACCAATTGTGAGGAGTGGGAACACTGAGAGGGGGGTGAATCAGTGTTCACTGTATTTTTTCTTTTTTCTTTAATCTTTATACTGAACTTAAAAGCTTAAGTACTGAAATAAACATACATAAACATGAAACTTGAAATCAACACTTGACACCAATATTGTTATGGGGAAACCTAATTAGGTCAAATCCTTGGTGGGAATTGACACCAACTAATTTTCTACACTAGTATTTTGTGATCATTGTTAGAAGATTCTTAACCCTGTTAGGAGTTGCTTTACAATGCATTAAGTACATTAGACCTTATTAAGGGTTAGACCCAAATAGGATTCATTTACAATAGTCCATGTTAGGGGAGAGGATGCACTATCCTAGAGCTTACTACTCAAGTGGTGAAGGCTACAACCTTTTGATCTCAAATACACACTGTATCTGTAGGATGAACTGTCATTATGACACTACTTGTCAGATCAGTTCCTTTTATGCGCTAATGCTTTGACCTCTTACAAAGCTCTAATACATCTTATACTATCTTTTCACACTTATTCTATGCATATCACAACTCCATTTTTACTTTCACATTGAATACAATGGGCACATCTTATATTTATATACGCATACAAAATAAACAACTAGCTCGACCCTTAAACCTATTACAGACAATGCTTCCAAATGAATTTTCTTAAGCCTATTTACAATTAAACTTATATACATGTCAAAAACCTAATTAAAATAGGCACATAGCCTTTACAACATTAGAATATAGTCACAACAAAAAATGATAAGTATTAGTTGCTTGCTCTATTCTTCACTGGCACATACTGGTTGTGCAACTTAAACTGATTGTATCTTTCTCATCCTTGCATATCTGAGTATGTGCTTGTAGAATAAGCATGAATATAGTCTAAAAAACATAACTTCTAGGTTGCATAACATAATTATGTTGTACACATGTGTGTTGATGCTCTGAGCTATAGGAACTCTGTACACTATCCAATCTTCAACACTTAACAGATTTTTGATCTTTTCATCAAGTGCACTGACTCCAAACTACTATATGACTTTTTTGCCATAATGACAACACTATATGAAGTCATATACATTAGTATAGCCAACTTTCCAGCAACCTCTAGTATACAGGTGGTCAAAGCTATTGAAAAGGCTACAAAAGCCACTCAGCCACCTTCAAGATTTTCTAGAAACAAACCTTGGGCCTCTCGACCCAAGCGTGAATTCACTTCCTTAGGAGAACCACTTGATGTGGTTTACAATATGCTTTTGAAAAACCAAATTCTCACTCCTTTGGTGAAGCATCTTTATGACTTGTAACTGCGGCCTCATTGGTGGAGTGACAATGTATACTATGATTATCACCAAAATAAGGGTCATAAAACTTCTACTTACCTCCAGTTGTGCCATAAGGTCCAAGATTTGATTGAAAATGGTAACATTGTTGTTGAAAACCACAACAACAATTCAAACCATCAAGAATTTAAAGACCCCTTTCCTCTTCATGAGAAGGGCAAATCTTCCAAACTCAAGAATGCCAACAACAAGGTTAACTATGTTGGCAATTTGGCTAAAGTGAGTACATAGATGTTGTCATTATGGAAACATATGATCCACATGAAGATCACACAAGTCTGAGAGCAAGTATAGTAGAGTGCATTGCAAATTTGTCTAAGTGTAAGACAGTGTTTTCACCAATGCACCAGGCTACAATTTTTGTTGCGATGTTGACTGGAGTAAGTTCTATGCTTGCGCACTTGAAGATAGAGTCTATGATGACTAGTGATGACCCATCTTAGAGTGCAAGTTAGTATGGCATGTACAGAATTAGTTATGACAATTTTACCAAAGATAGTGTTAAGCCAACAGTACAAATTGGTAAAGAGTTAATGGATTATTTTGTTTATTAAAATAATGACTTAACAATAAAAAGGGAAAACATCCTAGATGTTAACTCTTGGATAAAGATATATGGAAGCCAACCATGTAAAGTTATTATCTTTAATAACTTGTATATATGTAATATGTAATTGCAAGAAGAAGATATAGAAGTGTAATGAGATGAAAAGATTGTAATAATATGATGCAAATGTAAGAGCAGCGAAAAGACATTGATGCAAGAAGCATAAGGTTATATACCTTAATCTATTTTTGTAATAAGTATACATTGTACATTACTTGTTTGGGTAGTGGGCTCATCTGGTAATCAGATTTTGTATTGACAATTCCTACCAGGATTGAGGCATCTAACAAGGCCTATAGTCCCTTAATTAGGACTGATACACTATATTCTTGTAATAGACTCCTAACAGGGTCAACATCCTTAATAGGATACTTTTGATTAGTGGATCTTTGTGGGTACCATCCCCACTGAGGTTTTCCCTTGGCCAGGGTTTCCTGGAGAACATATAATGTGTTATGAGTTCTTTATTTCCATTGCTATGCATATTGTTTAGCTTCTTATGTTATGCATGGATAAAGATAATTTGTTATATCCGTAATTGGGCAAAAGATAAAGTTTGTAGAATAATGATTCACCTCCCCCCTCTCAGTATTCCCTATTTCTAACAATTGGTATCAGAGCTTAGTTACTCAAAGAAGAATCATTCAAGGAAAGCCTAGCAGCTTGAGTAAGATCTCTATGGATATGGATCAACTTCAGAAAAATCTTGAAGAAGCTCTTGAACAGATTGATATGCTTACTAATGAAAGAAACACTCTAAAAAGGAAATATGATGATGCAAAGAACCTTATTGAGAAACTGGAAAACAATGTAGAAGATCTAAAATTTGAAAAGGAATCCAAAATTCTTATTGAAGATTGTGATGACAATTTAGAAAAAGAAAATGTGATCCTTAAGCATGAACTAAAGATAGTAAATCTAAAACTTAGTTTGAAATATGGAAATGACAAAAATGAAGCAAATTTGAGATCTGAGAATGAAAGGTTGAAGATTGAGAATGAAGAATTAAAATCTAAACTTGGTAAAGTAACATTTGAATTCGAGAAAGTAAACTTGCAGCATGCAGAACTTGAGAAATACAATAAGATTGTGAAAGGAGAATTGACTCAATCCAAACAACAACTTGAAAGGCTATATTCAAATAGTGAGAAGATCGATGAACAATTATTTTATGGAAAACCATCCTATGATAAGACTAGACTTGGATTTAATATATTTAGAACAAATGATGAAAGCAAGGAACTAGATCTGAAAGAATCTGAAAGCATAGATAAGAAAAAGTCAGATGAGATCAACAAATCTAAAGACACATCTAAAGAAGAAGAAACATCTAAAGGATAAGAACCACCTAAAGAAGAAGAACCACGAAACCAAGAAGAATCACCCAAAGGTATGCAAAGAGAATTCAAAGGTAGATGTTTTGGTTGTACTACTATTGGTCACATGAAGAGAGATTGCATAGGTAAACAATTTAAACCTCTTAATGGTTATTGTTATAATTGTCATGGTTTTAGACATAGAGCTATTGAATGTAGAATACCTAAAGTTATTGAGAATAATTATGGTAGTAGAATGTTTAGAAATACTAACAATGTAGATAAAAGACCTACTAAAGATATGAACAGAAGAAATGAAGTAGTATGTTATAGATGCAACAAGATTGGACACATTGCTAGAAACTGTAGATCACAAATCAATCAGCAAGGACCAAGATATGGGACCAAAGGAATTTTTTGTCAGATATGTAATAAGATTGGATATACAACAAGGTTTTGCAGAATGAACAATGAAGTTTTTCATCCTAACCCTAACCCTAGAAATCATGCAAGAAGAAATGAAGATGCAGGTAATAGATAGAAAGGTTGCTATAGTAATGCTAATGAAGTAAAGTTTGTTAAGGGCATAGATAAAGGAAATATATTCAACATTGAAGGTAATTAGAAACATGAAGTATCAAGTGGTAAGAATGAATCCTTACTTGACCTAACTCAAAGCACTTAATTTATGATAATTACAGTAGATTAGGAAATTAGAATTAGTGTAGAAGTAGATTTTCGATGAATTAAGTATTGTGTAGTTAATTTAAGGTATTTTATGATGTACTAATACTATGGTTAAGAGCACAAAAGAAAATATTATGTTTTGTGAGATCGCAAGAAGTTTTAAGTTTTGCAGGATAACAGAAACAACTTTTTGGAAAGAAGCAGAAAAAGAATTGAATGCGATGTCAGATCTAAGTGAGATTGAAGTAATAAAAGGTTATGATCAATGTTATTTGATTATCAAAGTGAATTGAAGTGTTTAGGAGAGAAAATAATAGAGATTGGAAGCACTTTGCAGTGATTTGGTGAAAGATTTGAGCGCTGAATCTATGAAAGCCCTAAAATCGTGAACTTGAGGTATTTGTCTTAACAGATCTTTGAATCGGTATAAGGAATTTAAAGTAGTCATGGATGTATCCTTAATTCACAATATCAGAGACAAGAATAGACCTAGAATGAAGAGGGAACTAGTAGAACCCTTGGAAGAAGATGATCCTAGGTTAGCATTATCATCCGTACCAAATGAAGTTTTTCATTTAGAAAATGTGAGAAGTTATCTTGGATGCAAGTCAGAAACTATCAGTGATAGTGATTTTACCAATGAACATATGAATATTTACAATCAGGATATGTGATTAAAACAAGGATATGAACATTTGAAAGATAATGAGATTGTTCAGTATGCTTTGAAGTATGAGTTTGACAATGAAGAATGCACTAAGATCATTCTGAGTAGAATTCACAATGGGAAGTTTTGGCTAGAGGATAGAGTGATAGACATTACAGCTAACTTGATTCATGAAGTCAAAAGTTTATCTAAAGTTGGTTCTATTCCTTTAAATGAGAAAAATAGTCATAGACAACATAGGTTCATCCTACAATGGTAGAGGAATTGTGATTAGCAAGATCAAACAACATGATGTTAGATATTTATGCAAGTACCTAACAACTAAGTTTTGTGCAAATTCTAGAGAAGATGATATGGCAGGTGGAATGGTGCATATTGCCTATTTAATGTGTGTTGAAAAAGTAGCAGTTGACATGTGTTAATTTTGAGAATTCAATTGTTTGAAAACTTGGAGAAGATAAAGAAATCTAAGTATGCACAATTTAGATTTTCATCCTTAATCACATACATGTTTTTCCACTCATTGAGAAGACTTCCATACACCATTGCACATGATTGGAATGATGGAAAAAATGATATGGAAAGGATAAATACAATATATTTGAGACATGTTATTGACAAAGTAAATGAGAGTGCTATGTTAGTAGTGAAGACATTTCAAAACATGGTAACTAGCAGATCAAGAATTCCATAGTCACTTGTGAAGAAGTATAAGAATGATATATGTTTTATGGTTGACACTGATTTTACCTATATTGAAGTAGTGGAACCTAGAATTGAGTTCATAGACCCTCTTGGCTATGAGATATCTGAGGCTGAAACAAAAGAATATGTTGGCAGATTACTTAAAAGTAAATTGGACACTCAGTACAATAGATTTGGAACTTTTGAAGAGAAATTCAACTGGGAAAAAGCTATAATTGAAGAGAATCAATCTAAGAAGAGAGTTTATAGCACTATCAGAAGAATACTAAAAGATAGAAGAATGTTAGAACAAGAATTCTTAATAGCAAAATAGACAGTAGCAACAATCAAGGATATAGGATAGAAACAAGTTTTGATTGTACCACCCTTATCATCTAGTGTATCACAGCAAGAACCTACACAAGTCAAGGTGAAAGTAGAGGAACCAAAAAAGGAACAAGTAACAACTAGATCCACTTCCTCCATAGCTAGAGAGAGAATGAAAGAAATTGCTACTAGACTAGGAAAGAGATAGAAGACTTTAGTTCAACCAGTACCAAGAGAAATTGTAGAAATAAAAGATGATGACACTATAGTTAAGAAGAAAGCTTGGAAACCTAAATTTGAAAAGCTTAATGAGCAGATTATTGAAAATGGAGACTTTACTAGAATGAAAAAATACTATAGTCTTTATGGTTATTTAGACAAACTTAATTTGGAGAATTCTATTGTGAAGCAGATGATGTTGGCAAACAAGAAATTTGATTCTATTCAAGGTCAAATACCTGATGAGTTGTACACCAAACTGCTAAATAGAAAGTAGAGAGCAATTGAAGAAGACACCAATATCAGAAAGAATCTTGTGAAGAACCTTTATGATGTGAGAGATGATGAACAACTAGAGAAAATATTAAAGGCCTTAAGCATCCATTTGAGAACCAAAAGGAGAACCATTTTGATTATGGGAGGCAAATATGAAGAAGTTAATTCAGATACAGAGTAGGAAATAATCAAGGTCATGGCAGAAAACATTGGAGAGCCATTAGTTGTAGTAGAGCAAGTAGTTGAAGCTGAACAAGAAGATATTCCTTCTCCTTCAGCTATTAACATTGAAGATGAAACTATAAATATAGAGGGTACTAAGGTCACCTTGGATACTGATGACAATGTATTCAAGAACTTAGCAAACATTGTTGACAATTCGGCTCTTGATGAACTGGATAGAACTGAAAAAGTAGAGCAGACTCAATCTATCAGTGAAGAAGCTAAGAAGATAGAGATTCAAGCACCCATTCCTACCACAGAAGACATCAATCTTACTCCTGAGACTGGAAAGAAGAAATTAATTGGATCTTTGTTTGAAGATTTAGGAAAGGAAGTTGATGATGATGACAAGTTGGAACTGATCACTTCTCTGAATAAAATCATTGGCAAGAACAAGAAAGTGAAAAATCTTGAAGGAAGTCTGAAGGACCTTATTGAGAAGTTACAAAGCATTGTAACTACACAAATCATAGTGGCAAACCCTTTGGAGAAAGCTAAGAAGGTAATGAGCACTTTTGACAATGAATTCACTAACCTATCTGATATTTCAAAAGTGAGAGCTCAAGTAGCTTATGAAGCTTAAATACTTTTGAACATAAGTCAGAATATGAGGAATGATATTAACAGTCTTGATATTTTTATCAAGAACTTGAGGAAACATTTGGAGATAGGAAAATAATTGTACATACAGTGTACAAAACTAGAGATTTTGATAGCAGAAGAGGAACATAAGATCAAGTTGAAGGAAGCTGAGATTCAAAATGAATGTAACCTTCTTTCTAGACCTAATGTAAAGGTATGTGATGCTGAAAAGAAAGTTTGGAAGCTTTATGATGAAATTAGAATATTGTAAGATGAGAGGAATAGAAAAATGAGGAGACTCACTCTTCTAAGAGAACACATCTCTATGAAGTTGAGTATCAATGAAGAGCAGCTAGAAGAATGTCTTATAGCTAAGACATCCTTTCAGAAATTTAAATTTGACAACCTCCAAGCTTGTCAAATAGCTGCTTATAGACTGAGCACATTACTCAATGTGGTAGATTCCATCATGAATTCATGGGAAAAGGAGATAGAATCTATGAAATTTGATTTTGTAGATTGTGTTGCAAGCCTACCAGCTTTGTAATAAGAAAATGAAGGTATAATCTTTTTTGGGATACAATTTTGTAATTTTCCCTACCTTATTTTGTCATTGTTGTCAAAGGGGCAGAGATATCAGAGAAAAAAATTGATATATTTGATAAGGATTGACACTCTTAGGGGGATCATTTTATTAGAGTTTATATTTTGAGGACTTATAAGGATAGTATACATATTCTATACTATGGCCACAATTTTCATTCAATTTTGTGATTTTGACTTGTACACTTAGCCAATTTTCTCATACGTTGCCACCAATGACAAAGGGGGAGATTGTTGGAAATTTGGTTGAAGTGAGTACATAGATCTTGTCATTATGGAAACATATGATCCACAGAAAGATCACATAGGTCTGAGAGTAGGTATAGCAGAGCGCATTGCAAATTTGTCTAAGTGTAAGACAATGTTTTCACTAGTGCACCAGGATACAGTTTTTGTTTGTGATGTTGACTGGAGTAACTTCTATGCTTGCACACTTGAAAATTGACTCTATGATGGCTAGTGATGACCCATCTTAGAGTACAAGTTAGTATGACATGTACGGAATTAGTTATGATAGTTTTACCAAAGATAGTGTTAAGTTGACAAGACAGAATATGAAGGTAGAATTGGTAAAGAGTTAAGGGATTATTTTGTTTATCAAAATAATGACTTAACAATATAAAGGTATGACATCCTAGATGTTAACTCTTGGATAAAGATATATTTAAGTGAAACATGTAAATTTATTATCTTTAATAACTTATATATATGTAATATGTAATTGCAAGAAGAAGATATAGAAGTGTAATGAGATGAAAAGATTGTAATGATATGATACAAACGTAAGAGAAGTGAAAAGACATTGATATAAGTAGCATAAGGTTATATACCTTAATTCATTTTTGTAATAAGTATACATTGTACATTAGTTGTTTGGGCAGTGGGCTCATCTACTAATCAAATTTTGTATTGACAACTCCTAACAGGGTTGAGGCTTCTAACAAGGCCTATAGTCCCTTAATCAGGACTGATACACAATATGCTTGTAATAGACTCCTAATAGGTTCAACATCCTTAACAAGATACTTTTGATTAGTGGATCTTTGTGGGTACCATCCCCATCAGGGTTTTCCCTTGGCCAGGGTTTCTTCAAGAACATATCATGTGTTATGAGTTCTTTATTTCCATTGCTTTCCATATTGTTTATCTTCTTATGTTATGCATGTATAAAGATAATTTTTTATATCCATAATTGGGAAAAAGATAAAGTTTTTAGAATACTGATTCACCCCCCCCTCTCAGTATTCCCTATTTCTAACAAACTACACATATGGCACCAATGAAAATGTCATTAACATGATTAAACCTATGGAGGTTGAATATTGTGATGTGATCACCATCAAGGGGAGTGAGGATGCTCCTAAACCTAAGACTATGTTTGTCTTGTGAGGCCCTATGTCTCATTCTCCCAAACCTGAATCATCTCAGGATTGCACAAATGTTGTTACTCACTCTCTTGCAAAAATCATCATTAAGGGTCCTGACCCTTCTACATCCGCACCTAAGCAACCTGTAGATAAAGCTATTGTTGGTCCTACCAACAAGAACTCAAAATTGGTCCCTACACCTATCATGAGTAATTATAGCATTCCAGACCATTTGCAATGTACCAACACTCAGAACACTATCTTTGAGTTTTTGAAGATCTTGCCTACTCATAGGGAGATTCTTGATAAAGCCCTCACTAAGGTGAATGTCCAAAAAGATTTGGATCTTGATTGGTTTCAATCCATGATGGGTCACCTGGCATCACCACATTATTTTTCCTTCTCTGAAGAAGATGACCATTCACTGAGCCATTCGAATAATGCCCCTTTTCATAAAGAAGTCATGATAGGTCCAAAGTGCATCCACAATGTCCTCATTAATAATGGTGTTGGCCTCAATATTTTCTCTGCTAAGATGCTCACCCAATTAGGCTATGATGAAGATTTCATAGATGCTCACAAGAAAATTACCATTAAGCCATATGATGAAGAAGAATAGAAATCCAAAGGTCTGGTTGTGCTATGAATCTGAGTTGGACATATAGAGAGGGATGTTATCTATCAAGTTCTAGACATTCCCCTCGCCTATTGTATGTGGTTGAATGTGGACCTCTAATCCAACTACACATGCAACATAGTCATTACTCACACAATCAAATTATGAAAGAGAGTATTGATTACTCAATTCAAAATTCATGGTGAAGTGACCTATTGCCTCCTACATGTAGATGGGGTGTTTGATTTACTCTCAGAATGAGAGTCTAAAAACCATTAGACTAGTACTACAATGGAGGATTTGAAAGCTTATGAAGACAATGAAATTGAAATTAAATTAGAATGAAGTGCAATTAATCTAAGATCTTGAAAGAAATATAAAATGTAGATTTACTATAAAGAACTTGGAATACAGATGAGATTAAGCTATGAGAAAGTAAGCAAACTAATTATAATTAAGATGCAATATTAAACCAGATAAAATTAATCTAAGATATGCAATGAAAGTTTGAAAGATATGAAATTGAGACAAAAAAATGCTATGGTTTAGTTACTCTAAAAATTGATCCCCTTTCAAACGAAGAATGAGGTTCAATAAATAGACAAGCCTGGGGAGAGAATGAAGAGGTTCTTGAAAATGAACGGTTGCCTCTTCATTCCCATTTGAGACAAATATTCAAATATTTATTTAATTAGAGAATGGATTATTGCCACATATGGGTGACCATTCAAATAATTTGAATTATTAAATTCAAATAAAGAGGTGTCCATTCAAATAACTAAATAAGATTAATTCCCTTTTTAAAGTGTATTAGCTAAAGTGGGTGGGTTTTAATTTAATTTAAAGTACTTAGGACTTTAGAATTAAATTGATTTATCATAGGGTTAATTTAGCTAATAAAAGTTGAAGACTTTAGGAATTAATTATAATATTTGATTAATGTAATTTAGGGTTTTTGCAATTGGCATCAAGTGGAATTAAGTTAGGTACGAGAAAGAAAATTGCTTAGCAAAGTAGGAATTTGAAGATGTAAAATTGACAAAAATGCACCAAAATTGATTAAAATTATTAGGTACCAATTTTTGGGTATTACATTTTCCCCTCTTTGAATTGATGTGTGAATAGTGCACTGATTCAAAGAATAGCCTAAAGTGATAGATGACAAGAAGTTTCAAAGGTCTAGGTTAGGTTGGCAAGACACTAAATAGATGAAAGCATGATTCTCCAAAGTCTAAGTTAGATTGTGAAGACAACGGTCTAAAAGAGAATCAGAATTAGGGTTAGATTTCCCCAATACCAATTGATGAGAGATGCAAAATTAGGAATATCTCCAGAATCAGGGTTAGATTGCCCCAATATGAAGCTTAGCCTTCTGATACCCAGGTTAGATTGCCCAAATAATGGTCTAAAAGAGATTTCAAGAGCTATTTCTAGAATGATGATTGACTCCCAAGAAATTAGGATTAGACTACACCAATACCTAATATATTTTGAGAACCATCTCTAGAACGAAGCTTGATCCTCAAGGATATGAGTTAGATTGCTCAGATACCTAAAAGATAGATGACTAGATAGTAAGATATGAGGCACCAAGATGCCCCTAGCAATGAGAACTAATGATTTAGATCAGAATAATTCAAGAATTGATTTGACAAGATTCAAATATTGTAATCATCCTGCCCCCTCGGGAGTGAAATCAAAAGATGACATATCAGAAGGATGATTGACAATAAGAGGTTGCAAAGTATAAGCAGTCAAACTAGATTCGAGAAGCTACATAAGTAATACGGAGTAATGCAAAGGTCCTATTGACCAAGTTTGACCATAGTTGACCATGGTTGACTAGATTTGACTAGAATTGACTTTGATGAAAAGAGAAAAGATCTTGAGAACATGATGCAAAGATGAGGATCTGGTAGGAAGATGATGCCAGAAGACTAACTGCACAAGTGTCTGATCTGAAAGGGTTCTTAGAATTTAAAACATTATTTCAAGCTATCTAGTGATGTCAGATTTCAATTTAGATCTTGAAAATGGATTTAGAATAGTTGATTTAGCCAAGGGTGCAATTTTTGTGCAAAACGGAGCACTTTGGAAAATTAGGTCAAAAGCTATATAAGGCCCGGAGGGGTCATTTTTAGGTCATTATTCACTTTTGTCTTCTTGCTAATTTTGAGCTCTGAGAGAGAAATGGAGGGCCTTCCACTACATATGCATCAATTTGAGTGCTCTTGATGACACACTCAGCCACCGGAGTATGATGCACTTTTAAGTAGTTGATAAACCTCCTTGCATTTCAATTTGTACTACTTTCTAGGTCAATTTAGGATAGATCTAGCAAGTTTAGGAGCATGTTCTTCCAATCTTGTGTGAGGAAGTAGTTTCCTCATGCTAGCCTAGACCACCTTTTGCATGAGGAAGTGGTTTCCTCACATTAGATAGGGTATCTTTGCATGGTGTCTGTCTGGAAGGTCACGCAAGTTGAAAGTTGGTCTCACACGAAATTTCTCCTACTCACACAAGAACAAGTCCTATCTCATGTGAGGAAATAGTTTCCTCATGTGAAAAGCTGATGCAGTGTTTGTAAAATCTTTGCTTGAATTTTCCAAATTCACATAAAATCAGCCAAGTAGAGCATCGCAGAGTCATGTCTAGGATAGATGCCTTGCTGTATTTGTCGTTGTTGTTTTCAAAAACATCATTTTGAGATACTAATCAATGTTTTCGCTTGCTTCGTAGGTTGACTTCCCCAACGTCACATTGAAGTCACACCATCCAGTGATCCCCACATTAGTTCAGAGACTGATAGATGCAGAGAGTGCTCACATTGAGGGACTTGGTTTAGGATACTTGCATGATCTGCCCGACATTAGGGTAAATCATGGTCTTTGCGGTGCACTTGTAGAGCATTTCCATTCGGAGATGAACATTTTCCAATTTCTTATGGGGGAGATGACTATGACCCCTGAGGATATATATAGGATCCTATGGATTCCCATCTATGGTACTTGAGTAGAGTAGGATACACAACTGAGGTAGGGTATAGTATCATTGAAGATGATCTTCTGAGATGATCTAGTGATGGGTTAGGCCATCTCTTGGGATGACTTGATCAGTAGGTACAATGGTGCTCATCCATTTTTTATTGTTCTTGCTATGTTTCTAAGCTGATACCTTGTTCCAAATCAAGGTTAGCATGGTTTAGAGTGCGGCTAGGGGATGATGCTATGGAGGATACTGGAGAGGCCAGCCATTAGATTCAGGTGGGGCAAGTGCATGTTAGCCCACATGTATCATGAGATGCATGAGATAGTATATTGAAGTACAAAGACCATGGTGGTAGGTGTCTTTGTCTTGTAGATCTGGGCTTGGGAGCATCTCCCTATTTGCAGGCCTATATTCCATGATACACGATAGCCACTGGAGCCTTACATTTATAGGTACATAGGTCTGATGACTCAATCTTTTCTAGGTAAGACAAAGAAGTGGTAAAGATAGCATGTTGACATGGTAGGTGTAGTCTGGAGACCTTGGGTGGCTACTGAGCCCTAGCATGATGCTCGTCGAGAGATTTCTTTCATGTTTGTGTCACATCCACTGATTAGATGTAGTGTTACTATCATTGAGCATTTCCTTGTCACACATGTCTAGTGTCAATTTGGTAGGTAGTAGGATATTTCAAATGAGTACTACCCCTATGCCCGCTTCGTCGATGAGAAGGGGTGGCACATGAGACTTGATCCAGGGTGATGTGTAGTAGAGGCATGTATACTAGCTAGACAATGGGACTACATGGTGGATGTCACGAATGTAGGGGTGACACCTACATATAGAGACCATTTTATAGCACAACCTCATCCTAGATTCACTGATCCTATTGGTATAGGAGTGCAGTAGTAGCAAGTACCAGCTCAGTAGGTTCTAGTTCAGCAGGTACCAGTTTAATAGCCTGCATAGCAGTAGGTTGCATAATAGGGGCCATAGGGATAGTAGCAGAGAGTGCTGAGGCCTAGATTTGGATAGAATGGCATCCCTACTAGGACCATGGGTTTAGATGTAGGAGCTAGGAGTAGTGGGGCCCAGTAGAGGTCCCCTAGGTAGCAGATAGGAGATTTATTACAGCAAGATCCTCCATATGATGACATTGATATGTCTAATATTCTAATAGGAGTATGGACACCACAGCTATAGGAGGCTCTTAGGAAGAGCTATGAGAGAGTGAGGTAGGTCTAGCAGGAGTGAGATGACTACCATACCTAAGTCATGAGAGAGGAGACCTGTGTAGTAGATAGAGATGCTAAGATTAGGTAGCTACAGGAGGAGCTAGCATGATCAAGGATCGAGACAAGATACAAGGTTGCTCAGGAAGATTATATTTATGTAGCTTACTATGGAGTCATTCCAGATCTAGCAAAGTAGGTACTACCATTTTTTGAGTACACTAGAGCTCCACAAGCACCTCCACTAGCACCTCCACAAGAACCACCATAGGCACCCCCATAGCAGGCACCTCCATAGGTACCAATGCCACCGCCACAAAGACCAATGCCCCTTCCATAGAGACCACTACCACCACCTCCTCCAGGTTGCAAGGGAAATAGTTAGCACATTTTGATATCCATTTATTGTAGCCCATTTTTGATACTGTGCTCGAGTAACACCCTTCTCTTTTGTACATGACATTCGATATATATATATATATATATAGATATATATATATATATATATATATATAGATATATATATATATATAGATATATATATATATATAGATATATATATATATAGATATATATATATATATATATAGATATATATATATATATAGATATATATATATAGATATATATATATATATATATATATATATATATATATATATATATATATATATCAACAATTTGATATCATTATACTTGTTGATATATTTCTTTGATATTGATGTTTTATGAGATGTGTCCTAGATGCTTAGATGTATGGATTAGATATGTATGAAATGCACATGTTTCATTTTTATGATAATGCAATGTGAAATGCAATGATAGATGGATAGAGTGTATGTATATGTGTAATGTATGATTTGAGTTATGCTTATAATGGATGCACATGTATATGGATATGCAAATGAATTTATGAATGAAATTGGAAATGAAATGAAAATGCAATGCATATGTAATGTATATGGTACTAATCATCTCATGCAGGATTGTCACAATAAATGACAGGTACTAACTAAAAGAAATACATTTTGAAGATCGAGAGTGAGGACTGGACACTTGTGCAGCCAAGATGAAACCAAGACAAAAGATGAGAACCTTCGATGAATAGAGAACAATCAAGAGAGTACCAAGATATCATCTCAAATACAAGCTTAGCATGAATAATGCAAGCCTAAGCTAAATGCAAGTCCATAATGAGCAGATGAAAACCCTAGGACTTGGTTGTTCGACTCATCGTATTTATCATCATTGAGTTCATTTAGGCATAGGATGATCACAAAATGCCATACAATCCTCACTAACATTGCAACCATGAGATTATGAATATGATATAGGTTTTAGATTTTTTGGAATGAGATGTAAGCATTAAGGCACAAGAAGCCATAATGACCTGAACAACTATTCCTTTTGATTTAGCAAGTTAACATAAGCATCAAAGCACAATTGCTAGAATGACCTGAATGTTGCTTGAGAGAAAACACACTAGACACAAAAGAGTTCCTTCCTTGGCCAAAGAATCCTCGTAGTGACCCTTACGTTCACTTAGTAGGATGAGCATTAGCGATTTCACTTGTAGCACAAAGAAGTCACTCAAAATAGACAAGGAGAAGAACTAACCTCACCAAAGAATCCATATAAAAGGAGTCGAGGTATGCATGGCCATCCAAAACAAGATGAAGGATCTTACAGATGGAGACCCCTCTTAGATAGATTCTTTGGATCATTGGAACTAAACCAGCAAGCAAAAAGCACATAAAAAGATTATTCCCCCAGTCTTTGCATTTCTTAGTCAAGAAAGACATCTTAGATTTTCTCAAGGGGAAATGAGAAAGAAAATAAACAAACAAGAAAAGTTAAAGTGCAGCATGCTTCAAAGGAACACAAATCAGTTTTAGTTTTAGTTTACATTTGTGTTCAAGTGGATTGAAGTTGAATCAGAAGCGAACAACATTTAAAGTCACGACGGCATAGTGACAGCAGGCAGATGTAGTGGGAACCACTAGTGACCATCACAAGAGATGAAGTCTTAAGAAGATATCGGAGAATGAACCAAGTATCAGCAAGTGGATGTAGTGAGAACCACTAGTGACTGATACAAGGAAGATTCTCAAAAGAGAGAATAAAGTACAAATGAAACATCAGTAGGCCGATGCAGTGAGAACCACTAGTGACTTATTTAAGGAAAAGATCCCAAAAGAGAGAGGTCAAATGAAAACCAAGTATTAGTGGGTAGGCACAGTGGGAACCACTAGCAACCGATACATGAGAGATCCTCAAGGAGAGAAATCTCAAGAGTAGCTAGGCATCAATAGGTATACGCAGCAAGAATCTCTAGTGACTGATGCATGACCAAAACTTTTGAAAGAGATAGGACAAAGCCCCCTAGACTAGGAAGGTGCCCCCAAGTGTGAACTAGTTCCAATCCATGAAGAGTAGAGGAAAATCTCAAAGACAACTAAAAGCAAGTGCATGAGTTAGCAGGAAACAAACTAAAGTGGGAAATAAACAAAAGCAAGAAAGTAGGAAAATTACAATGGGAAACAAAGAGCCAAGCGATGCTGAGATGAGATGTAGCTTCATGAAACAAGAGACACTTGTTTACCAGGTTTTCACCATCTTGGCAACAATTCTATTTTTTCTATGATGATGCATGTTTACCAAGTTTTCATCAATGGCACATTTTTTCTTCTTTTTCAATTTTTTTGTATTTTTAAATATCTCATTTTTTTTGTATTTTTTATCTTTTCACTTTTTTTGTATTTTTTCAATTATTACTAAGGCACCTGTTTACCAAGTTTTCACTAAGATGATCATTTTTTGAGGACATTTTGCAATTTTAAAGATTTTTTGCAATATATCATTTTTTTGGATTTTTTGGGGACTAATAAGTATGTACATGAGCACACAAAGAATGCCTCAGCTATAGATTTTCTTCAAGTGAAGAGCATTTATAGACTATTTGAGATGTTCTCCTTCAGTGGTGGAGAGTCAATAAGTGCTAGACCTAAATTTTGTAGTAATGACATATGGACCAAGCTAGATTGGTTCAAATTTCCCTTTCTAGACTTGCTGCTACTGATTCTTGGGGTTCTCTCTCAGGACAAGATCACCCACTTAGAATTCTCTTTGTCTAACTTTCTTATTGTATGCTTTGGACATCCTCTTTTGGTATGCTCTTAGATGATTGAATGCCACCTTCTAACATTCATCAAGTAACTCAAGCTCTTGAACCCAGGATATTCTATTTTCTTCATTATTGATGAGGCCCCTCAGAGAGATTCACAATGTAGGAATCTCGACCTTAATAGGTAATATTGCCTCTACTCCATAAACCAAGGAAAAGGGAGTGGCCCCCATTGGTGTTTGGATACTTGTTCTATAGGCCCACAAAGCTGGATTAATTTGGAGATGCCAATCTCTACTAGATTTGTGAACTATTCAGTGTAGAATTTTGAGAATTGTCTTATTAGAAGCTTATGCTTGTCCATTACCCTGAGGATAATAGATAGATGACCAATGTTGAATGATTCTAAATTTGGTGCATAAGTCTTTCAGGTCCTTATTTTTGAATTGTCCCCCATTTTCAGTGATAATGGATGAGGGTACACCATATCTATAAATGATATAGTTCAATATGAACATAGCCACATGCTTTCCATCAACTACAACTAGAGGCACTTCCTCAACCCACATGGTAAAATAATCAGTAGCTGTGATGATAAACTTATATCCTCTTGAAGAAGGATGTATCTGACCTACCAAATCAAAGGCCCATTGATGAAATGGCCAAAAACTAATGAGAGGACTAAGCTCTTTAGCAAGAGCATGAATCATATTCCTATGAAATTGACATTGTTTACAAGTCTTGGCATATTCAATGACTTATTTTCCATGTCCAACCCATAATAACTAGCTCTAATAATTTTCCAGGCTAACATCAGACCACTTGAATGAGACCCATAGATACCTTTGTGTACCTTAGCTAGCACACATTTGGACTCACCGGGTTCTAGAAACCTAAGGAGGGTACTGTCTAGACCTCATCTATACAATTCATTTTCTATGAGGACATACCATGAAGCAGTATGAATGAGGTGACATTTTTCATTTTAGGTATAGGTGTTTGGAATGATCTGGTCATGAAGGTAGGAATAGATATGGTGGTAGCATGATGAATCATGTCCAATGACTGAATAGATCATCCTGGATTCAAGAATATCATAGGCAGGGTAGTGTAATGACTCCACCAAGAATTCATGTCTAAAATCATTTTCTGTCATTTGTAACATTGAAGCAAGAGTGGCCATAGCATCAACCACTTTATTTTCTGCCCTTGGAATTTGCTGGAAAGAAATGTGTGCAAAATATTGTTTGAGATCATCCACCATTCTTTTGTAAGGTACTAGCTTGTCATCTTTTGTTTGGTAAACATCATTGACTTGGTTGATGATTAACTGAGAGTCTCCAAAGACCTTGAGCTCATCCACATGCCATTAATGAGATCTTCATATTCAACAATGTTGTTTGTATAGGGAAATAATAATTTGTAAGCTTTGGGTAATGACTATCTTTGAGGTGTTATAAATAGAATGCTTGCACCTGATCCTTGCTAAGTCAATGATCCATCAAAGAACATGCTCCAAGATTGATGTGTGAGAAGCATGATAGATTCATCTAGGAGTTCAATACTCAAAGGCTAGTGATCTTTCAAAGGAGCTTTCACTAGTTGATCCATAATTTCTTGTCCTTTAATAGCTTTTATTTCCACATACTCAATGTCAAATTCACTAAGTATCATCACCCATTTCGCTAATCTACCTGTGAGGGTAGGCTTGCTCAATAAGTACTTTAGTGGATCAATTTTTGCAATAATCCTTGTAGTATGAGCTATCATATAATGTCACAACCTTTGAGAAGTAAATACCACTACTAAACAAGCCTTCTCAATGACAAAATAGTTCATTTCATAGGAAACCAATGTTTTGCTGATATAGTATATGGCTCTCTCTTTGTTTTTCTAATCTTCTTCAGCTAGGAGAGGACCCAAAGATGTCTTCGTTGCTGAGATGTATAGTATAAGTGGCTTCCCATGAATAGGAGGCATCAATATAGGTGGATTAGAAAGATACTATTTAATTTGAGTGAGTCCCCTATCACATTCTTTATTCCATTCATAGGTCACACCCTTATGCAAGGTTTTAGTGAACGGTTGTGACTTGTCGATCAATTGTGAAATGAAGTGTCAGATAGATTGTAACCTTCCTTGCAATACTCTCATTTGACTAATATTCTTGGGTGGAGGCATGTCCATAATAACTTGCACTTTTTCAAGATCTACTTCTATGCCTTTAGCTGAAATGATATAACCCAAGAGTTTCCCAAAAGTAACACCTAATGCACATTTTTTGGGATTAAGTCTGAGACTAAATTGTTCCATGTGGTCAAAGATGGGACCCAAATCTATGAGATGAGTTCTTCACTGCATGCTTTTGGATAAAGTATCATCCACATAATCCTCCATCATTTTATGCATCATATCATGGAAAATAGTAGTGACATCTCTCTTATATGTTGCTCCAGCATTCTTAAGCCCAAAAGGCATGACATTACAGAAAAAGGTGCCCTAGGCACATGTGAAAGTAGTCTTTTCTTGATCTTCTAGAACAATTTTTATTTGATTATAGCCAGAAAAGCCATCCATCAAGGAATACATCTCATGTCTTGTTGTCATGTCTACTATCATGTCAATATTAGGTAGTGGGAAGTCATCTTTTGGAAATGCCTTATTGAGATCCTAGAAATATGTACACACATAAATGGATTTATCATGTTTAGTGACTGGAACAATGTTTGAAATCCATTCTGCATAATCAAAAGTTCATGAAACTAGCCTTAATAAGCTTGTCTAGCTCTGCTTTGACCAAAAGTGCTACGTGCAGATGCATCTTTCATGGCTTTTATTTAATAGGTTTAATACCTGGTGCAATGGAAAAATGGTGCATGATTAGATTGCAGTCTAATCCATGCATGTCAGAGTAGGTCCATGCAAAGTTTATTTTCTTTCTCTGAAAGAAGCTAGTGAAATCTTCTTTTTCTTTAGCAGACAATGATTGTGCTAGATGAATAATCTATGGAGCAGCCTCTGTACCCAAATTTACTAGTTGTGTCAGCTCAATCAATACTGAAGACCTCTCTTGAAAATTGCTCAGAAGTGTATCAATTATCTCATCCTTGGGTGCCTTAGAGAGGTTTTCACCCTCGAATACGTCTTTTATTTTTACTATTTTTGGATCTGATACTGCCACAAAGTGGTTTTTACCATCAAAGCATCTATTTTTTCTTATTTTAATTTTTTGACTAAGATACTTGATATCCACCTTTGTCATGCTAACACTGCTTTCGTTGGTGTAGGACATCACAAGCTCAATAGCATGGAGGTCATAGGCTGGATCATAATCATTTTGGAATTTTAGGACTTCATTAGATGTGGAAGGGGAGTTCCAATTTATTAGATTGAGACAAAGGAGTGAAATGGAAGTAGTGAATGGTTCAATCGCGTTCATGGTATAACCATAAAAAGCATGGATGAGCAAGTCAAGACCTAGAGTGATCTCATCCAAAGGAGCATTCAAATCCCTATAAGACCTTATGTTGGAAGTAGAGGACAAGTTAACACCAGTGGCGTCTAATTCATGCAGCCTAGTGCTAGACCCTTCACCTACTTCGAGAAGTCTTTCATACACATGAACAATATCTATGTCTACATCATAAGTAGCATTAGACAATGAGTCAAACTCATATTCATCTGAGTTAGTACTTGATGTGGGAATTTCATTAGTACTAGTAGTATCACTTGACTCATCTTCATTCCTTGTGGCATTAACAACTTGCTGAATTTTCTCTCATTCAAGATACTTTTGAAAATGTGGTGGCCTATATTGTTCACCTAGAAAATTGGGATCATCATTCAGTGTTGCTTTCCATTCCTCATATGTGAACTAATGCACTGAAGAGGTCTTATCAAAATTAGTATCAGTATCAATATCGGTCTCTACCATATGGATAGGTATGATAGGCTCATCAGGTTCTGCAAAGAGTGTCGCAAGATCCAGAGGAATAGGATATGAAAATGTGTCTTCATCAGAGCTAGTCTTTGGATTTACCTCTGGAGTGGCATCTTCAATTTCTTGTTTAGGTCTAGGCTCAGGTTCTAGCACAAACTTGTTAATCCCTAAATGAAAGGGGATCTTCTTGAAACCTAAGCTAGTGGTATCCTTTGTTCTATGGCTTGTAGCTTCAATGGGCTTTAGCAAACCATTATCATTCTTCCCTTATAGCCAAAGTGCTTCATGATCTTGAAGGCCTCACTATATGGTTCTTTCTCTAAATTTGGAGGTGGAGTAGTTGTTTCAACTATTTATTTTCCTTTATAGATCCAAGCTTTGATAGCTCTTTCTTCCTCCTCATCTTCTAAAGGTATAGAGTCCCTTACAAAGGTGCCATCATAAACTATTTGAGGAGAAGCATTAGAAGGTTAGTTAATCTTGGAAGGTCTCCCATAAGAGTGTGGGGATAGAGGTAGAGTAGCAAGTGATATCATAGGTTCAATTTGGTATTCTCCCATGCCTGTATCCTTAAGTCTCAAAGTTTTTTCCATTTCTTTCAGCTTAGCATCATAGAACTTAGTGGATTCTCTATTTGCCAGAACAAAGCTATCTGCAGATTATGCAAGAGTGTTGCAAGAGTAATTGGTATTAGTAGGCACAGTGACATCTACCTCATTAAATGGAAACTTAATGCATTGATGATATGTGGATGGAATAGCCTACATCTCATGAATCCATGGCCTACCCAATAAGATATTGTAGGCAAGAGGAATGTCAAGAACTTGAAAAGTAACATCTCTCTCAATAGGTCCTACATGGATAGGTAGCACAACTAAGCCTTAAGACTTGCGTTCTTCCTCATCATAGGCTTTGATAGTAATATTTTTGTGGGAGTCTAGACAATTCTCATCATAACCTAGCTGAGTAAGCAGCTTCGTGGTATAGATATTAACACCAACACCATTGTCTATGAGCACTCGGTGAATGTGCTTAGGACCTATCATGACCTCTATATGCAAGGGAGCATTATGCGGGTGACTCAAAGAGTGATCATCTTCTTTAGAGAAGGATAGATAGTGAAGCAAGGTCAAATGACTTGTTGGTCCATTTTCCTGTCAATGCAAAATCCTGTGAAAATAGCCCATTTCCTTGCAAGTTTTCTTCAAGTGTCCTGCCCTATGTTCTACATATTGTCACCATGCTCTAGCCCAAATTGGATGGGTTGAATTGCAAAACACAGAAAGTTGTGGCATTGACATGGAGGGTTGTCACATGTTCGCATAGCCTAGTTTTTGGCTATGCGATCATGCGACCACTGCTGGCATCACAGTTGCAGAGTTAGGTGGGTCCATGGTGCCTATATTGCTAATGTGCTAGTTTTTGATTGGCTGTTGACTTTTTGAGGGGCCCGCGACTATTGTGAACTTAAAACATAGGACGCTCGATGTGCCAGGAAAAGGATGAGATCTACGACCATGTTTTAAAATTTTGGGGGTGACCATTGGAATTCAAATTTAAATCTACAGAGGGTTTTCTAGCGATAAGAGGTACCAGAATTTAATGCTTTCATGGCTAGATTTGATTGGTTTGGTGGTGCTTGCTATTGCAGTGTGGTCCAGGGTGCCATGAGTGTTTGCAGGGATGTTTTACCATGTGGGGAGGATAGTTTTCTGGCTCGAGATGTTTTGATGGTCTAGTCAAATTGATTTTCATGATGAATTTGTGATCTAGGGTATAGATTTGAAGATTTTATCTTTCTTGTGGATCATTCTTGTTTCTGACAGGCTGGTGCTAGTTTTCCCTCTAGTGGTTTTTTGAAATTTTTTTGTGGTTAGCCATTGTAACCCTAGCCCTAGTCACCCTAAGCTTATTGAAATCTCTTTGAGATTCTGAAGGTGGCTAGTGGTATACATTGTTAGTTTTTGATAGAGTAAGGGTTTGAATTTTAATCAATCCAAAGGTTCTGATTATAGTTAGTTCTAGGGGTTTGTAGCAGTGCTTTATCACATTGCATGTAAGCTAAATAGAACTTCTTTTCATCTTTTGCAGGTTATTGAAGTGGTTTGATCTCTATCCTACTTGGATCATGTTTATGACTCATCATACTTAATATAACTATTTCATGTTTACAAGTCTCTCCTTGGTGTCATTCATGTGAATTTTGGATTTTCTGATCCATTGCATAGGGTTACCTTTGCATATGTTCTTGTCTTTAGTTCTTGGTCTAGGATCAAGTGAAATTTACTTTAGAAGGGACATAGATTCATCTTGGTTTTGTATAGAAGGATCTTATAAGTAGTGGATGGGCTAGAACATTTATATTTATGGCTATGCTTCTTTGACAATAGTTGGTTCATGTTTCATTATTTGTATGTGAGGTTTGCCTAATGGATAATGGCACTAATCAAGGATTAGTACATTTAGTTGAGTCCAATGCCTAATTGGATCTTGTCTACCTTCCCTATCCTCATTAATCAAAGACCTTTTTAAGTTTTAAGTATTATTGTTGGTAGTAATACCCTTCACAAGGCCATTTCATACCCAATAGCAATTGAGATTCAATGAATGTCTGGTTAACATTTAGTAGTCTCTTACTATCATCTACTTTGTTTAATCCAGTCCAAAGTCCTAAAATGCCATAAGTTACTGGATTAGGTGCACCTACCATGGTTTTGTAGAGCCAGAAGTGAAGAGGGTAGTCTTGTCCCTATAGTTGGTCCAGTTGTCTTGTAGAGCTTTCACACTTGGAGCTAACCACTCCTAACATCAGTCTCAAGGCATATTGGTAGCCCTAAGTGGCATAAGCATTTTTTAACACCAACAAGATGGTGACTCTACTGGGGAGGCCATTGGAAAGAGTCAAATACAAAATCAAAGTGTTTGCTGATATTTTCTCACCTAGTTGTGAGTGGCAGCTCTGATTTATCTTTGTTTGATCAGTGTTCTTTCTGATAAATAGTGTGCCTACTTTTGGAGTTTTGTATTGGTTAGAAGAAGAAACAAAGACACAATTTCCTCTTCAAGGAGGTGGTGACTCTACATTGCAAAATTTGATGGAGCTGCATGGTAAGCTCTAGATCTACCCTACCTTCCAGTCAACAAAGTCTTCTACTACAAAACTCTCAAGTATTTCTCATAGATCTAAAATGTCTCCTTATTAAGTGATCAAGCACTAAGAAAAGGACAAGGTGTGAGTAGAGGTTTGCATACTTCAAGTTTTTAGTTGTATTTTCACAAAATTTTATGGAATTAGTGCATTAAGTTGTAATGGGTAAGCTTGAGGAGGAGCTTGCATTATTAGATCAAGGCATCCAGAGGGATTGCATAAGATTGGTAAGATTGAAGGTGGGGTGCAGATAGGATCTAGCCATTTCTTTGTTCAATGATAGATTCTGTGGTGCATATGATGAGCTTCTGGATAATATTGAGTTTGCAAAATCTAAGTTCATTGGTTTATTCCTGTAGCTTTGTTTTCCCGAGTCAACCAGTTGGTCAGATGCTTTGTGGGAGGAGTATTATGGATGTATCAGGGATTAGGTATATAGTGATGATAGTCTAGAGATTGAGGATGCACTTGGGGTTTTGCTCTTTGGTACTGATACTAAGAATGATGAAAGTTATGAAGGAGATGTTTCAAGTGATGACACTCTTTCTTGCAATCATGAGAGTGATGCTCTTTCTCAGTATGAGGAAGAAATTTTATGTACTCAATCAAATAAAGAAAAGGATTGGATTGATGAATATGTTGCTGATGATTGTATGTCAAAGGAGGGTGTTCTTGTGGATTGTTGTTCACTTCATAGTGAACAAATTTCAAATCTCCTATCTTGTGAATATCTTAGGTATGTAGGGAGGGATGACTCTGAGTTCCTACATCCAACACACATTGATTTTGATCGAGAGCATGAGTCAATAGGGTTTGACTTTGACATGTGTGCCTCTGATTCTTTTACTACTCCCACATCACTAGATGGCAACTAGGTACAACATGATGATGAGGTCATCAACATTTGTTCAACTTTAAGCAATGCAGATATCCCTAATGTATGTATTGATGTTTTTCCACCCACCCACCAGTAATTTTTGGGTTTGTCAAATGTTGACAAGATGTAGGATGCTCATACTTTTGATGATTCATGTTCATCAAAGTTCTCCTCTTGTAGTTACTTTGTAGAAGAAGAGGTTGAAGGCCATGAAAATGTGTTGTCCTATCATTAAGATTATAGTGATGAGCAATTTTCTTGTTCATATCTTTTTCCTTCTTTTGCCAAGTATGATACTAATTGTGATAGTGTTGAAGACTTTGCTTTCAGCAGTTGGGACAGAACTTCTTTTGATAGAAATAGTGATTAAGATCAATTGTTCCCCTATCAAAAAAATTTTAAAGAGGGCCTTCACTTGGTTCATGATCTAGTTTATGGAGATATCATGGAGGAACCAAGTTGCTTAATGGCTGAGGCAATGCAGGAAGGCAAATCAGAGGATCTAATTCCTTCTCAGCCAGGTAATTTTATAGTAATGCATGATGATCAGTATGTTTTATTTCTTGATGCATTACTAGATGATATTTTTGTTTCTAGTCATCAAGGAGAAGTAGATGATGTTCCCTACTTCTTGGAATTTGAATATGAATATGGTGGTTGTGACTAGAAAGACATGGGTAGTTATCATTATAGTTTCATTTTTTAGCCCATGAAAATTCACATATGTTGGCAGCAAGATGGTCAAGATAATTTCAAGTGTTTGGCCACATATGTAGATGAAAATTAGACCTTTGATTTAGGGGGGTCATTGATTTCATTTTGGTGGCCTGGGGCCATCAAGTAAAGCTGTAAATCTTGTAAATTTCTATAAATAATTTCCCTTTCTTGTTGTGTATTTTTCCTTCCTATTCACTTCATTTTTTGAGGTCTCTATGTTTTTACAGTGGGTGGTCTACTTCTTCCCAGAGATCTGAGGTCCTCATTTTATCTACAGGAGATACATGTCCCCAACTAGAGCCACTGTTGGTCCATTTTCCTGTCAATGTAAAATCCTATGAAAATGGCCCATTTCCTTGCAAGTTTTCTTGAAGTGTCCTACCCTGTGTTCTTCATGTTGGTGTTTCTTTTTCCCCAAAGGTCAGCTTGGCATTAGGATTGATAGGGCTAGTGTCACATTCACTCAAAACTCTAAATCTGTCAGGAAAAAGGGCCAACTAACAAGGATCAAAGAGAGATTCTTCTACACTTTGAGCTCAACATCACTTAGGTGGGTGTACCTCATCTACACACTCATACAATTTGTGTAACACTATAGGCCTATAGGTAACCGATTTTGGAATGGTTCTCAAACTCTTCTAGGTATCATGTACCTCAATGAAGCCAATATTTCATGCAATAGCCCAACTTGCATGGAGTGAGTATGAAAACCAGAGACCTATACTAAAAATATGCAAGAGAAAGGGTGGGACTGAATGGAAATGTTTTGAATGGATTGAAAGGACCCCTGAGATTCCCTAAGTCCCTCATAGACCAGTGCCTCATCCAATGGGCCACAGAGTCAAATACCCCATTGCAAATGATAGCTATGAAACAAGAAAACAATATATTCAATGTGTTGATGCCTTACATCAATCACACACCATGAGAAAACCTCAACTTAACACCCACCTATGCATTCAAGCATGTTATTATCCATTCAAATGATTTTAACCCTCCCCTTATAAGAGACCTATGAATTGGACAATACATTAACCAGCATCCATTAGAAGACAAGCATGACCTATCCTTGATATTTCAGCTCATACATACATGAATACTAACCCTAAACCAGTTATCTCTGCAAAAGCAACTCCACCCACAAGCTCTTAGGCAATGGAAGGTAGAAAAACTAGACATCCTTGATGCATAACTAATGAGTTTCGAATTCAAATGGAGATAGCTTGGTGATAGTAAGAATATATCGAGTTCTCATACATAAGCCAAATCACTTACAATATGCATTGTATTCTTAGAACTAGCAAGGAAAGAAGAACACTCTATATGCAGAGAGAAGGAGAAAATCTACAGGACATAACCCTTCACTAGAACTAGAAAGGAACTCTAAGTTGGAACCCTTACAAAGTCAAAATTTTGATAGTTTATACCACTAGCTATCTTGGAAACCCAAAATAGGTTGCAACAAGCTACAAATAGCTAGGGCTAAAGTTTCACCCACCTCAACCAACCAGAAACAATCATGAATTTAATTCAAGGGTGGGAAACACATCCAATCTAGGAAAGAGGAAAACCTAAACTGATCCTTAATTATGAAAGTCTTCTCTACAAGTACAAAGAATCACAAAACCAAGCTCAAAAGGATGCCCTGCAACATGCCTTAAGCCTCAACTACAATGTACATGCTCTGCAAACAAGCACTAGACATCTTGGACCACACTGCAAATGGAAAACCAATCACTTTTCACCAAACATAATCATTTCTGCATTGAATTCTATAAAAATGGTACCCTCTATCACTGGAAACTCTTAGAAATTCAAATTCAAACTACAACGGTCACCATGCAATTTGTGGGCCTATATTTTTAACCCATCCAAACACCTCAGGTTAACTCCACAACAGCGATGCTAAATAGTTGTCGCATGATCACATAGCCCAAAAATGGGCTATGCAAACATGCAACATGCTACTTCACATTACCTCCATAACCACTGATGTTGCCACTACCACAAAAGGGTTTGCCGCATGTTCGCAAGCTAGAAAACTGGCTCATGCAAACATGTGATAAGCCGCTAACATGCATCCTACCAGTTGTCATGTCATCACCAAAATAACCTAACCTAGGCCCACGTTCAAATCTTTCATCCTACCAGCTCAGACCAACCGGAGACCGCCACAACACCACCTGACAACGGGACCACCAAACAACTACATACGGGCCCCAACACATGTGGCACCCTATCGCATGATTGTATAGCATGGAGATAGGCTATGCAAACATGTGACAACCCGCAGACCTTTACCAACTTTAAAATGTAGTCATCCTATCAATCTCCCTTCATGGGCTTTATGACTTTCCTTAAAAGTGGTCCCAGTCAAACTTAGTGAATTGGTGAAAAAGAACCTTTTCCAATTCATGAAACACTTCACTCCTTCACTAAATAATTTAGAGACTTCCCGACTACCGTTCACCAAATCGTCAAACAAACTAGTGAATCACCTTTTTTATGCGTGAACATGTGAACACATTGAATTTTGTCAGCACCACTAGATCTTTATCCACTCTACCAAACCTTAGACCCCACCTGGGCCCATCTAATGCCACATGTCATCACGCCATTCACTACAACCACCAAGTCACCTGACACAGGACCCACTACCTGTCAACCCTTTTAAATAGTGCAAGATCAGATGGTTGTCACATGATCACAAGGGGAAAGAATATTCCTTGTGATCACACACTGACTGTAGATCTTAAATCTTTGACACCAGGCCCCGCTGACATGAAATCCAACTCATCGCAGGCAACCAATAGAAAATTGACACATCAGTGCCACCAAGTAGAGAGGTCCCACTGAATGCCCATACAAGAAAATCCAACCACTTTCATACCACATCAATGACTCTTGTTAAAATGAGGAGATTAAAAGGCTTGCATATTTCCTCATGGTATAGTGACAACCATTGATCTTTGTCACCCGTTAAACATCTATCAAACCCTAGCCGATGGGCCTACTGGGACATGTGTCAACTGATCACATGGTCACATGTTAGAAATTCCTAACATGTAATGATGTGACAACCAATCATTTGAAACCCTTTGAAGACCCAAGCCCACCATCCATCGCACTTGCACAGTCAGGGAACACCAGCAAACAGGAAACTATGAGGTTGAAAACACATAGGGTTTTTGACGAAAGAGGATCAAAAACACATAAAGTCTCTAGCACCAAAAGAAAATTGCACAGAAGCTGGAAGGCACAAGGTCAAAAACAATGAAGGTTTTCACACAGACTAAAAACATCATGGATTTTTAAAAACACTGTGGGTTTTCGACACTATGGTAGATTTGGAAATTATTTCCTGCAGACCTTAGAACTTGAATAACTTTCTAGATTTTGCAATTCAGCACATGTGTTTTGGATTGGAGCAAGGTGATACAATGAAGAACATAGGGCAGGACACTTTACAAAAACATTTATAGGGAAGAGGCTATTTTCACAAGATTTTGCTATGACAAGAAAATGGACTAATAGTGGCTCTAGTTTGGAACATGTATCTCATGCAGGTACAATGAGGACCTCAGATCTCTGGGAAGAAGTAGACCACCCACTGGAAAAAGCACAAAGACATCAAAAAACACAAGGAATAGGAAAGAAAGATACACAATAGGAAAAGGGAAAATTATACAAAGATTTACAGTATTTACAACTAGGCTCAAGGCCCCAAAATTATGATCAATAATTGCCTCTGTCAAACAAAAAATTTTCATCTCCACAAATCAGAGACAAACTAAAAATTTTGCTTCCATGTTACTGATCAAACTTATATCCATCCTTCCACAATTTGAAACAAAAATTTTTAGTACATACCTCTTGAGAGCTGGAAAATTAATCATACCCATTCTAAAAAGAATATGACATATGCATGTTGCATTCCTTAAATAGGAAAATGCTGAAGGAACTGCAACATAAATCACCTTCAAATTTACGACCACGTTCGGGAAGCTTACTGTCCAACTAAAAAGAAAAAATCTCTAGCTCTATCAAACTATCAATGCAATCACTATTGGATCCATTCATACTAAAAATTTTCACCTCCAAGGAGAAGATACACCGATCTTCATGTAAACACTAAGGGAGCTCAACACATGGGACATGATCACTGAACATAGGAGCAACCTGCATTTTGTCAACAACTGACAAAACTAAAAATTGTTGATAGGTGGGAAGAGAAAAATCAACCTGCCCATGAGATGGTGAAGCTTGAATAGCTGAAAGGCCATCCTTCCATGGCTTTGCAAAAGATTCAAAATTAGAAGAGGATTCAAAATCCACACAACTTTTCCAATCAGTACTCCAAACAATATTAGGGACCATTGAGTCACTTGAAACTAAGAAAACATTTGCAACCTCATCATCCGACACATCATATATAATAGGGTTGCTGCCTGGTGGTGCTAGGGTAAGAAGGGGAGAAGAGGCACACATGTCAATGTCAGATCCCATTGAGTCATGTTCCATATCAAAATCAATGTGTGCTGGATGTAAGAACTCAGAAACATCCCTCCCTGAATATCTAAGATATTCACAAGACAAGAGGTCTAAAATTTGTTCACTATGAAGTGAACAACTACCCTCAAGAACATCATCTTCTACCATACAATCATCAGTAATACCTTCATCTATCCAATCCTCTTCTTCATCTGACTGATTGCAAAGACTTTGTACCCCATATTGAGAAAACGCATCACTTTCATGACTGCAAGAAAGAGTTTCAACACCTGACACATTTCCTTCATAAATTTCATCATTCTCAATATTAGCACT
Source organism: Chamaecyparis obtusa (assembly GCA_027943335.1). Classification (NCBI taxonomy): domain Eukaryota; kingdom Viridiplantae; phylum Streptophyta; class Pinopsida; order Cupressales; family Cupressaceae; genus Chamaecyparis; species Chamaecyparis obtusa. The sequence goes on from BSBK01001710.1 coordinate 184,449, forward strand.
TTTGAGAAAAGCTCCAAGTGCATCCTCAAGTTCAAGAATACAATCACCAAGTACCCAATCCCTGATACATATACAATGTTCTTCCCACAAGGCATTTGACCAATTGGTTGATTCAGGAAAATAAAGATCCAAGAATAAACCAACGAAATCAGATTCAGGAAACTCAACATCCTTAGGAAGCTCATCATATACTTCACAAAATCTATCATATAACAAGGATATAGATAAATCCTTTCTACTTCCCACTTTTAATCTTACTAATCTTATGCAATCCCTAAGGATGCCCTCCTCAAGGAAAGCCAGCTCCTTATTCAACTTATCCATTAAACTTAATGCAATACTTCCATATAATTTTGCCAAACTACAACTAAAAACTTGTAGTATTCAACCTCTACTCATACCTTACCCTTTCTTAGTGTTTGATCACTTAATAAGGTTAATTTGAAACTTGACAAGTACCTGGGAGTCTTGCAGTAGAAGACCTTGTTGACTAGAAGGCAGGGCAGATCTTGAGCTCACCTTGTAGCTCCATCAGATTTTGCAATGTGTAGAATTGTCACCTCCTTGACAGGAAAATAATTCATTATTTCTTCTTCCAACCAACACAAAACTACACCAGGTATACACACTATTTATCAAAAAATTCACTAATCAAACAGAGAAAAATCAGAACCGCCACTCACAACTAGGTGAGAAAATATTAGCAAACGCTTTGTTTTGTATTTGACTCTTTCCAATGCCTCCCCAACAAAGTCACTATCTTGTTGGTGTTTCTTTTTCCCCAAAGGTCAGCTTGGCATTAGGATTGACAAGGCTAGTGTCACATTCACTCAACACTCCAAATCTGACAAGAAAAGGAGCCAACTAACAAGCATCAAAGAGAGATCCTTCTACACTTTGAGCTCCACATCACTTAGGCAAGTGTACGTCATCTACACACTCATACAATTTGTGTCACACTATAGGCCTATAGGTAACTAATTATGGAATGGTTCTCAAACTCTTCTAGGTATCCTATACCTCAATGAAGCCAATATCTCATGCAATAGCCCAACTTGCATGGAGTGAGTATGAAAACTAGAGACCTACACTAACAACATGAAAGGGAAAGGGTGGGACTGAATGGAAATGTTTTGAATGTGTTGGTTGTAGATTATTCCCTTTGATCTTCAACTTGCAGATTTACACTTTGATGGATAATTCAAATAAAACTCAGACTCTATCACCACTCAAAAGTCCACAAGGAAGAGGGCCAACTAACAAGGATCAAAAGATCCTTCTACACTTTGAGCTTCAGTGCTCAGGTAGGTGTACCCTTGACTCACTTCTCTAAAGGAGTCTATATCAATATTCTACTATATCTCATATAGAATTGTTAAAGGTTTATCAGATGATGTTTGTGTTTGTGGTTGCTAACCATGTATACCTCAAGAGGAAGGACCAATGCCTTATCTAGGGCTCAGAGTCACCTAACTGTATACCTCAACTAAACACCTCAAATAAAACATAGTGGAAACTAGAGTAAGTGCTTTGCCTATTACCCCTTTCCCTCAAGCACAAGGACATCAAATTCTACACCTGGCTGTAAACTCACTGAATTCACCTAAAAGGCTTTAATCCTAACTTTTTAAGAAACTCAGAGATGAATTCAAAATACTCTTTGTTTACCATACATTAACACACTTTGTGATATTAACATATATGAGCTCAAAGACAAGAAAGAAGACATACACAAGATACAAGATTGGGATTCAATGATGTTTTTATTAACAAATCTAGAAATAGCATACAATTAGAATGACACCAAGATGAGAAAAGTCAAAAAAACCAGACTTCTATCAGTATATATAGTCAGAAACTTGGGACCAAAAGCAATAAGATTTTGAAACCCCTGCAAAGTCAAAAATTTGACAACTTATACCACTAGTTGGCTTAGGATCCTCAAGATTAGATGCAACAAGCTTCAAATAGCTAGGGCTAAGATCTCAACCACCTAACCTACTAAAAATAGTCTAAAAGTTATTATAGGGGTGGGAAACACAAGCAGCCTAGAGAAAAAAAATCATGAAAATTTGTGAACTTAGCATAGTACACCAAGAATGCCATAAAAATCAATCTAATCATTACCTACAAATAGCTCCTCAAGCTCAAAACCACATGGCACCAGGTACAAAATCATCTCTGCAAATGACCACAGAGCCCTTAGACCACTTTGCAGCAACCAGTACCACCAACCAGATCAAAAAACTACTGAGAAAGCATTGAAAACCAGTCCTTTGGTCACTACAAACCCCTCAGAAAATTTGAATTTGAAATCTCAACGGTCATCTTCATGGTGCCAAAAACACATCGGCGGTCCTTGTTTAAACTGAGATCAACTTTACATCGTAGCTGTCAATCTTTATTACCTTCATGGGCTTATGCTTTAACACTTACCTTTAGTCATGCTACCACGTGGTCATGAACTTCACCACCATAGAAATCTGGCTTCACACTATGCTTGGTCGCATGATTGCATAGCCCGAGGGATGGGCTATGTGAACATGCGACAACCTCCAGGCTTTAACCTTGCCACAACCACCACTGCCAAGTCCGCAAGCATGTCACCAGACCATTGTCGCATGATCACAAGCTATGGAAATGGCCCCTTGTGATCATGCAACAAGACCACTAGACCGCTACATCACCACCTTAGACCAATCGACAGACCCCACCTAGGCCCACCTGATGCCACGTGCCATCACACCATTCACTGATCCATGCCTGGTCACTAGCACAGGACCCACTTTCCATGAGCCTTTAAAATGAATGGCTGGTGTAAGATCTCATGTCTTTGAAAAATCCCATGAGAAATTACACTGGCCATAGGATCCATCCTCATCATAGACCCCTCCAACAATGGCCCCACACCTGAGCACATCCATGTCAACCAATAAGAAACCTCCACCTGCGCTGACAAGTCACACTGGACCCACTATGGACAACAGACAACCCAACAAGATGGAATAAAATCGATGGATGGTGCATGATCTCAAAGGTCGAGAATATTCCTTGAGATTATATGCCAACCATTGATTAAAAATCTATCAATGCAGGCCCTTTCAACTCATCACCATCTCTGCAACAAAAGCTAATGGGCCCACCCACCAAAATGCCAACACACTACCACAGACATGTGTCAATTAGTCGCATGATCGCATAGCCAAAAACTAGGCTATGCAACCATGCGATAGCCAATCACAAGCTGCCACACATCCACCCTCGGGACCACACTAAAGAAGCCTCATCCTTTTAAAGGATCGAACAATTTTTGTGAAAGCAAAAGAAATAAACCTCGTGCATCTTCACCATGTGAACTTGTGGCAACCATCGATCCTATCTAAATTTTAACTGTGCTGGAGGCATAAGAAGATACAAAATGCCAAGCATTCAGTGACTATGAGACTAACTACCAACCAAGTCACCAAATGTTAAGGGCTAACTACCAGGCATGAAGAGACCACGTGACTACACAGGCACCAGGTCGTTGGATAGAAAAAGTAACCACCCGGAGACTTGGAGAAAGCATGACTAACACCCTGCAAAGATTGGGCCCCACCATCCATCGCACCTACACACTAAAGCAAAGCAAACTGCTAGGAAGTTGAACAAGAATTAGGACCATGTGGACAAGTGGCAAGCGGTCAAATGATCGCATGTTAGAAAAGTTTGACATGCGGCCATCCGACAGCCAATCAGGAAGAGTCTGGACCCACCATCCACGTCAGGCCTACGTAGTTGAGGGAATGTTGAAAACACAAAGTTTTCGACACCATAAGACAAGTGCACAAATCTTGAAGGGAAAGGGTCAAAAACAACGCAAGTTTTCAATAGATCAAAAGATAGCAAGGAAGCCAAAAACAACATGGGTTTTCAAAAACACTGTGAGTTTTCGACACTGAGGTAGAACTTTAAAAATGCTTCGCACAGACCTTGAAACTCAAAAATCTTACTAGGTTTTGCACATTAGGAGATGCAGTTTGAACCAAGGCCAGGTAAAAATATAAACTACCAGGGGTAGGACATGCATACCTTGAAATACTAAGGATTTTCATCGCAAGTAAAGATTGAGATTGCAAGCATGGCAGGATAGCAAAACAAAAACATTGCATGGAACAGGCCAACTTCACAAGATTTTGCAATGATAGAAAATTGGCCTAACAGTGGCTCTGTCTGGGGATGTATGCCTCCTACAGGCATAGCAAGGACTTAGAATCACTAGTAAAATCAGACCATCCCATAGGATAAAATTATAGAGAGCAAGGAACAAGTAGGGCAAGACCAAGCAACAGGACCAAAAACTGATAGACCAGGGCAAAACAGGGTAGGGGAAAGCAACCTATATACAAGAATTTACAAGATGTACAACCCTAACTATTGTTCATGGAAAATAGAGTACTTCAAATGAAGTATTGCTTCAAGAATTATCCATGAACTGGCAACTCTTGAATATCATCATTAAAACCCTTAATGACATAAGAATCCTGGCCCCATTTCTCATGAATCAGATATCAACCTAACTAGATGGGATCAAATTTACCATGTTTCCCCTTATCCTCCAATCTGGCATTCCAAACTAACACCAAATGACTAGGTTCAAACTTTCTGTCAACAGTCTTTTTATCATATAGATTCTTAACCTACAACTGCAATTTGGCATGCCTTGCAATTGATTCTCTTCTAGTTTCATCCAACCTAATGAGGTCCTCAATTCTCAACTACATCTCATCATCAATGTCATCATCATACAACTGCATAAACTTGTACATCTCCAACAAATTATTTTGAGGCATTCTAGCATGAATTCCATACACCAGGTCAAATGGTGCACAACCAATTGCCCTCTTCATAGTTACCCTATCAGCCCATAGAGCTAATGGTAGCTTTGAATTCCATGCCCTCTTATTCTTCTCCAAAATTCTCTTCAAGATTTTAATCAAGCCCTTATTAGTAGATTATGCCTGACCATTTCCTTGCGGATGATAAGGTGAGGAATTAGAAATCTGAATTCCCAAACCTTTGCAAAAGTCCTTATATTTGGCAGACCTAAAGCACATAGCATTGTCACTCACCATCCTCTCAGGGAAATCAATTACCATCATACTAGTTGCATTCCTTGCAAGTATAGCTCCTACCCACTTTGTAAAATAATCAGTGGCAACTAAGATCCATGAATGTCCTCCACTTGACTTGTTTGGTATCTCCCCTATGAAATCAATTCCCCACTACTGGAAAGGAGCCTAAAATTCTACTAGTTTTAATGGTACATTACCTAAAAACTTAAGCTTATCAGAGAACCTTTGACAAGCATCACATCTCCTTACCAACTTTTCTGCATCCCTGAAGATTGTGGGCCACCAAAATCCTGCTCTCAAGATCTTATGAGTAGTTGTTTTACCCATATAATGTCCACCACAAACTCCCTCATGCATCTCCTTCAACAACACATTAGCCTGATTCTCATCTACACATTTCAACAGTATGCAATCTAGATTTTTTCTATACAGCTTACACTTCACAATTACATACTTGATGGCCTGTAACTTCAATGTCCTCTTTTGATTATCATTCATACTATCTAGACACCTCATGTTTCTCAAATAGTAAATAATATCTTGATACCAAATACAATCATCCATATCACATGTATAATTAATTTTAGAATGATTTACCTGGTTTGCATCTAGATTGGATTGGGCTATCAACTTTGTCAATCCCTATCCTCTAACCAATTTAGTGATCTGAATCTCAACATTAAACTCATGGATCCTATTGATCCATCTGCATCTTCTTCCAAACACCTCTTGCTGTGAGAAAATGTCCTTCATAGCTGCACTTGGCACAAAGGAACTCACAACTGCTCCCATCAAGTAACATATAAAAGCCTTGATTGCCTTCACAAGTGCATAAGCCTATTTTTCATTTATGTCATATTTTAACTCTGTAGCCTGCAAAGATTTACTGAAAAATGCAATAGGCTACTTAAAACCATCCTTATTCTTTTGTAATAGAACTACAACAATAGTGTGAAAGGATGCAAAAGAAAAGATATGCATTGGGACACTATAATCAAGTGCCTTTAGCACTGGTGCATCTTTGATAGCCTGCTTGATATTCTTGAAAGCCTCATCAGGCTCACCCTCCCAATTGATTATAGATCCCTTCTTCAACATCTTGGAAATAGGTCTGGTAACCTCTGCAAAGTTTGTCACAAACCTCCTTAGAAAATTGACCTGACCAAAGAAGGATTGAATCCCTTTAACATTCTTTGGCCTCTAAATTTTATCAATGGTTGCTACCCTCTCAGGGTCAATTCTCACTCCTTGCTTCCCAACCAAGTGGCCAAGCAACTTACCTTCTGTGACACCAAAATCACATTTCCTTGGGTTTAATGAAATGCCAAATTCCAAGGCCCTCATAAATATTTTCTCTAAATGAGCACAATGGTCCTCTTCCTTCTTGGAATAGGCAGTTAAATCATCCTGATACACAACAAGGAAATCATTAAAGAAATCTGAAAAGGCAACATCCATTGCCCTCTGAAAAGTAGCACCAGCATTTGTGAGACCAAAAGGGATTCTCACATAAACATATGTTCCCCAAGGTGTTGTAAAGGCTTTCTTGAATTATTCGGATTCCTTAACAATGACCTGATTGTAGCCAGAGAAACCATCCATCATTCACATCAATTTTGATTTGGTTACTCTCTGCAACATAGCCTCCATATTGGGCAAACAATAATTATCTTTCAATGAGCTGATATTCAAATTTCTAAAGTCCACACAAAGCTTGATGTCACCATTCTTTTTTCTTACAAGAACAAGGTTTGACACCCAAGAAGAATGCCTTATAGGCTTGATAATGCCAGCATCTCTCAACTTCATTAATTCTTCTTGCATCTTGGGTGCCAAAGTAGGATTAATAGGCCTTTGCTTTTGCTGGAAAGGTTTAGCATCCTCTCTTAATGGAATAACATGCTAAAATAAATCCTCTCTATAAACCTTTAAGTCATCATATGACCATGCAAAAACATGCCTAAATTTCATCAATAATTCAATCAAAGGTCACCTCACCTTTTGAGATATATCTCTACCAATGTACACTTTCTTAGGTGCCTCATGTGATCCAAGATTTATCTCCTCAAGATCAGCATGATCTTCTCCTTTGATATTCTTTTGAACTCTATCTTGGTTGTCAAAAATAGTCTCCAAAACAACAAGCCCCTTGGGCACCTTGTTAGTTCTAAGCTAAATGACCTCATTGCCTAAGACAACCTCCCTTCCTTCTATTGACTCAACCAAGGCTAAACAATCAATTTCCTGACCATGATACTGATCCTTGCAATCCTTAAACTTCAAAATATCATTATCATCATCAAAAACTTGCCAATTCTCAATATTGTCTGGTATACTAGGCCTAGCCTAAGTTTCAACTTTAGAAATACCAGAGAATGTAACATCATTAAGATTGATTGCAATATTGGCTAACAAGTCAGCCATCTTGTTGTTACTCCTATCCTTCCACTCAATATTGAAGGCATCAAAATGCTCAATCAAATCCCACACTGCATTCCTATATTGTTTCAACCTTCTATTCTTGGAAGCATACACTGACTTGACTTGGGACACCACCAACTCAGAATCACCAATAACACTTATGCATTTTATACCATGCTTTTGTGCCAACCTCAGTCCTAACAACACGGCCTCATACTCTACTATATTGTTGGTAAAAAAGAAATTCAATGTGAAAGAGAACTTGTAGGTGTTTCCATTAGGTGAAATAAGTAAAATACCTACTCCTGCACCATCTTTGTAGTTTTCTCCATCAAAGTACATGACCCACAAATCACCCTTCATAGAATCAGCACCTACCTCAGTAGAAATAGGTGACAAAACAAGCTCATTATTAGATATAGGGATCTCTGCCCTAAAAGTATTTACATTAGTATCCACAAAGCATGTAGTTTCATTATGTATGTTTCTCTCAATCATGTGGCACACTCTTCGCTATTGTTCAATCTTGACAAATTGATCATCAATCTTGAAAGTCGCATAGGACAAACCACACTGTAAACTTCCACCCATGGCAGCACTCCATCTTCTAGATAAAAAAATCCCATAATGAGGGGGGATATCCACCACCAAAACACTCATTGTTAGCTCTTTCTCTTGATATGCTACCAACCTATATGGCATTGGATTGATTGTCCCAATAACTGGTACCTCCCTTTGATCCATTGCACATCTACCTTGCACTGTGTCAACTTTAAGGCCCAACCTCTCCATGATTTTGAAAGGCATGATAGTAATATAGGCACCACTATCAATCATACAATTTATTAACTTCATCACATTCACAAGAACACTTAAGAAGAATGGGTCAATATTTTTAAGGCTGGCATTGACAGAACTATCCAAATATATTGGAGGAATTTGAGACACAATTCCCTGAGCAGCATCATCCTTCAAAGCTTTATCCTAAGATCCATTGCATGAAGTATCATTTTTGTGAGTATTACCAACCCATGCAATAGCCTTATCTTTATTTTTGGGGATCCTCAACAATTTTGACAATGGAACCTTAATTGTAATTTGTGACAATACATATAACATGTCAACAGGGGTAGAAGCAGGAATCTCAATCTGCACTGCCTTAACATCCTTATGCTTGTCTGACATATTAGGTGTATTGAACACCTTCACTTTTTCAACCTTAGCCATTGTGTTAACTGGCTTCTCAATCTCACAAGAGATCTTCTCATTTCTACCTCCCTTAGGCTCACAATGCTTACTTTTTACATTCTTGAATTTCACCATGTGATCAACCTTTGATTTGTTCTCATTAGGTTCTCTAGAGTTGGTACTCTTTATAAACATTCCTATAGCTTTCTCATTTATGTTCCTTGCCACCATGCCTCTAGTTTGTACCTAGGCAATCATTTCTATAGTAATCCTCTCCATCTCTTCTCTAGAAGGTCTTCTCAAGCTTACTGGCTTGGGAGAAGAGTTTATGTTACATGTTTTCTGATCAATGCACTCACCATCAGAAAAAACCTCTTGATGCAAAAGAGCTTGATTATGTCTCTTCACATTCACATCTGCCTCTTCATCAAAATTAGATTCATCTTCATATCCTAGATATGAAGAAGCCATGTTGCAACCAACATCATCTTGTTCTTCTTCTTCTATCTCCTCATGACCACAATCTTGATTTGCAGCCATAGATTGTGAAACCACACAATGCTCTATAGAATGAGGGGACTGACATGCAACACACCAAGGTACATTCTCCATGAAATTTATTGACGCTTTTATGTAGAGGGAGAGGGACACCTCTTTCATTGTTTCCTCTTGCAGTAGGGACAATAGGCTTGCCATCCTTCCATTGGGTGTTGTAGGGGTAATTCTGCAGTCTATTTTGCTTACTAAAATTATTGTTGAACCGACACCTCTCATTGGTAGAAGCACTGATGTTCCTATTTGTAGGTGCCTTCAAATATTTTAATGCATTAAGCACCTTATCCAACTTATCTTCTTCCTACCTCCTAGATCCAACACCCTTATCATTTTCTTTTTTGTATTTCTTGTCCCCAAACAACTTTGGGTCATCTCTCTTTCCACCCAATGTTTTTGATATTTTCATATTGTTCTCAATATTGATAGCAACCCTAAAAGCATCCCTAAGAGTTCTTGGTTCTTTATCCCTCAATAAATATCCCATCCTCCCATCAAATGCATTGAAGTATGTAGTTAGACAGACATTGTCATCCAACTGCATGACTTGGAACAACTTATGCATACCTTTCTGAAATCTCATTTTGAATTCAGCTACAGGTTCATTCTGATTTTTCCTTATGGTATTGAATTCATTCAACATGAAGCTAGCATTAGGCCTATCACCATACTGCTCTTTGAAACATTTTTCAAAAGAGTCCCAAGTATCAATACACTTATCAGGAAGCCTCTTAAACCAATCACTAGCATCCTCCATTAGAGATTGAACAAACAATTTCATGACAACATCCTCATGCTCTACCTCATAATTATTAAGCATATCAAAAAATAACCTAAGATGCTCCTCACAACTTATAGCATTATTTCCAGCAAACTTAGGTACCTTATCTCTAATATCATTTGGAAAAGCATTTGGATAGCCAGAAATTTCATCAAAACTTATTTTCCTATAGCCCTCTAATTGCATAGGTCTTCTTTGAAAGCTCGAACTAGTGTTAGCTCTAGGATCAACATTAGCATCTACATTTATCTATGCATTTGACTACTGCCTAGGATCTACACCTATCCTAGTAGATGAAGAAGGAAAAGAACTAGTAGTATTACTAAGTGGAAAAGTAGTAGTCATAGATGGCATACCTAGTTCAGTAGCAGATGGGCCAAGAGCATTAGCTGAAGAAGCCCACAAAAATTGGATCTTCCTTTTCTTTTCTGCAATGGTAGCATCAACCTCAGCTCTCTCTAGTTCTCCTACAAAGTCCTCATCTTCCTTTCTCCTTCTCTCCATTTCAATGTCCTTATTTGAATCAGGTGGTGAGATCCTTGGTATTGTTACTGGTTTGCTTGCTTGGTCACCCACCAACTTCTGCTTTCCTTTCTCATTTATAATAACAATAGGTCTAGTAATCTTGTGCCCATCCTTATCTTTAGGCAAAGAGACATAACTTTGCACTTGTCTAACCATAGGGCCCTCATTTTCAAATTCATGATCTTGTAGTAAGCATTCCTACTCACTCCTCAAGGCATCAAGATCACCAAACACATCATGCTACAACATTTTAGGAGTAGAAGAAAGCATTTTGTTTCTCTCCTTCATTTCATTTATTTTTCTAATAAGAGACTGCCTCTCTATCAAAGCATTTACCTTTTCATCCTCTCTCTCCTCTTGTAATCTTTTATGTATGGCATCCTACTCTGCCACCTGCAACCTCAATGCATTCAAATCATCAAGATCTACAATAATGTCATCAAAACAAGATGACACATCCATATCAGGAAGATTTTGATATGGAAAATGGACCCGCCTATGTCTCATGGGTTCTCCTCTGAATTGATCTTCATCAAGATACAAGTCAACCTCCAAACCCACATCTCTATTTTTTTCATTCTGACCTACAAGCAAAGGACCTTTATCCTAAAATGCAGCCTCAGGGGTATCATAAAATGTCTCTTCAAAGTGACCACCATCCGATCTAGAAACTCTATTTTGTGAACCATCCTCACTTGAGGATACATGTGGTCTTCTGGCTCTTGCATTTCTCTATTCTCTCATGGGAGCACTGGCAGACTCACCATTCCTTCTAATCCAACTCTTGTTTCCCTGTCTAGGTAATTACTCCAGAGTGACCTCTAGATTCTTTCTAACATATGACCTAGTATTTCTCCTCTTATCCATGCTTCTTCAATATGTTGCACTGGTTCAGACCTTTGAGCCACCACCCACCTAGATGGGAAATCTTCAAAACACTCAGGAAAACAAGAATAGAAAATAACCTTTCTCTTTAGATTCTCCCTAGTAGAATCACTAACTCTTAACAAATGTATATCTTTTACTTGTCCCCAGCACAGTCACCATTTTGTTAGTTGTGGATTATTCCCTTTGATCTTCAACTTGTAGATTTTCACTTTGATGGATAATTCAAATAAAACTCAGACTCTATCACCACTCAAAAGTCCACAAGGAATTAGGCCAACTAACAAGGATCAAAAGATCCTTCTATACTTTGAGCTTCAGTGCTCAGGTGGGTGTACCCTTGACTCACTTCTCTAAAGGAGTCTAAATCAATATTCTACTATATCTCATATAGAATTGTTAAAGGTTTATCAAATGATGTTTGTGTTTGTGGTTGATAACCATGTATACCTCAAGAGGAAGGACTAGTGCCTTATCCAGGGCTCAGAGTCACCTAACTGTATACCTCAACTAAACACCTCAAATCAAACATAATGAAAATTAGAGTAAGTGCTTTGCCTATTGCCCCTTTCCCTCAAGCACAAGGACATCAAATTCTATACCTAGCTATAAACTCACTAAATTCACCTAAAAGGCTTTAATCCTAACTTTGTTAAACTCAGAGATGAATTCAAAATACTTTTTTTTTACCATACATTAACACACTTTGTGATATTAACATATATGAGCTCAAAGACAAGCAAGAAGACATACACAAGATATAAGATTGGGATTCAATGATATTTTCATTAACAAATCTAGAATTAGCATACAATTAGAATGACACCAAGATGAGAAAGGTCACAAAACCAGACTTCTATCAGTATATATAGTCAAAAACTTGGGACCAAAAGAAATAAGATTTCGGAACCCCTACAAAGTCAAAAATTTGACAACTTATACGACTAGCTGCCTTGGGATCCTCAAGATCAGATGCAACAAGCTTCAGATAGTGAGGGCTAAGGTATCAACCACCCAACCTGCTAAAAATGGTCTAAAAGTTATTACAGGGGTGGGAAACACAAGTAGCCTAGAGAAAAAAAATCATAAAAATCTGTGAACTCAGCATAGTACACCAGGAATGCCATTAAAATCAATCTAATCATTGCCTACAAATAGTTCCTCGAGCTCAAAACCACATGGCACCAGGTAAAAAATCACCTCTGCAAATGACCACAGAGCCCCTGGACCACTTCACAGCAACTGATGCCACCAACCAGATGAAAAACTACTGAGAAAGCATTGAAAACCAATCCTTTGGTCTCTACAAACCCCTCAGCAAATTTGAATTTGAAATCCCAACGGTCATCTTCATGGCACCAAAAACACATCGGTGGTCCTCGTTTAAACTGAGATCAACTTTACATCATAACCGTTGATCTTTATTACTTTATCAGGCTTATGCTTTAACACTTACCTTTAGTCATGCTATCACGCAGTCATGAACTTCACCACTATAGAAATCCGGCTTCACACTATGCTTGGTCACATGATCACATAGCCTAGGGGATAGGCTATGAGAACATGCGACAACCCGTAGGCTTTAACCTTGCCTCAACCACCACCGCCAAGTCTGCAACCGCGTCACCAGTCCATTATCACATGATCACAAGCCATGGAAATGGCCCCTTGTGATCATGTGACAAGACCACTAGACTACCACATCACCACCTCAGACCAACTAACAGACCCCACCTGGGCCCACCTGATGCCACGTGTCATCACACCATTCACTGATCCACACCTGGTCACTAGCAGAGGACCCACTTTCCATGAGCCTTTGAAATGAATGGCTAGCGTAAGATCTCATGGCTCTGACAAATCCCATGAGAACTTACACCAGCTATAGGATCCATCCTCATCACAGACCCCTCCAACAATGGCCCCACACCTGAGCATATCCACATCAACCAATAAGAAACCTCCACCTGCGTAGACAAGTCACACCGGACCCACTGTGGATAATAGACAACCTAACAAGATGGAATAAAATTAACGGATGGCACATGATCTCAAAGGTCAAGAATATTCCTTGAGATTATACACTGACCATTGATTAAAATTCTATCAATGCAGGCCCTTCCAACTCATCACCATCTCCACAACAAAAGCCAATGGGCCCACCCGCCAAAATGCCAACACACTACCATAGACACGTGTCAATCAGTCACATGATCAGATAGCCAAAAACTAGGCTATGCAACCATGTGACAGCCAATCACAAGCTGCCACATGTCTGCCCTAGGGACCATACTAAAGAAGCCTCATCCTTTTAGAGGATCAGATGGTTGTCACAAAAGCATAAGAAATAAACCTCATGCATCTTCACCATGTGAACTTGTAGCAACCATCGATCCTGTCTAAACTTTAACCATGCTGGAGGCATAAGAAGATACAAACCACCAAGCATTCAGTGACTACGCGACTAACTGCCAGACAAGTCACCAAATGTTAAGGGCTAACCACCAAGCATGAAGAGACCACATGACTACATAGTCGCTAGGTTGCTAGATAGAAAAATTAACTACCTAGAGACTTGGAGAAATTGCGACTAACACTCTGCAAAGACTGGGCCCCACCATCAATCGCACCTATGCACTAAAGCAAAGCAAACCGGCAAGTAGCCAAATAGGAACTGGGACCATGTAGATAGGTGGTAAGTGATTGCATGATCACATGTCAAAAAAGTCTGACATGCGGCCATGCGACAACCAATCAAGAAGAGTCTAGACCCACCATCCACGTCGGGCCTGCATAGTTGAGGGAACGTGGAAAACACACAAAGTTTTTGGCACCATAAGACAAGTGCACAAAGCTTGAAAGTAAAGGGTCAAAAACAATGCAAGTTTTCAACAGACTGAAAGATAGCAAGGAAGCCGAAAACAACATGGGTTTTTGAAAACACTATGGTTTTTCAACACTAAGGTAGAACTTTAAAAATGCTTCCCGTGGACCTTGAAACTCAAAAATCTTACTGGGTTTTGCACATTAGGAGATGCAATTTGAACCAGAGCTAGGTAACAACATAAAATACTAGGGGCAGGACATGCATACCATAAAACAATAAAGATTTTCATCACAAGTCAAGACTGAGATTGTAGGCATGGTAGGACAGCAAAATAAAAACATTGCATGGAACAGGCCAACTTCACAAGATTTTGCAATGACAAAAAATTGGCCTAACAGAATGGATTGAAAGAACCCCTAAGATGCAATAAGTCCCTAATAGACCAATGCCTCATCCAATGGGCCATAGAGTCAAATACCCCATTGCAAATGATAGCTATGAAATAAGAAAACAATATATTCAATGTGTTGATGCCTTACATCAATCACACACCATGACCAAACCTCAACTTAACACCCACCTATGCATTCAAGCATGTTATTATCCATTCAAAGGATTTTAACCCTCCCCTTAGAAGAGACCTATGAATCAAACAATACATTAACCAACATTCACTAGAAGACAAGCATGACCTATCCTTGATATTTCAGCTCATACATACATGAATACTAACCCTGAATCAGTTATCTCTGCAAAGACAACTCCACCCACAAGCTCTTAGGCAATGCCAGGTAGAAAAACTAGACATCCTTGATGCATGACTAATGAGTTGAGAATTCAAATGGAGATAGCTTGGTGACAGTAAGAATATATTGAGTTCTCATACATAAGACAAATCACTTACAATATGCATTGTATTCTCAGAATCAGCAAGGAAAGAAGAACATTCTATATGCAGAGAGAAGGAGAAAATCTACAAGATAGAACCCTTCACTGGAACCAGAAAGGAACTCTAAGCTGGAAACCTTACAAAGTTAAAATTTTGATAGTTTATACCACTAGCTACCTTGGAAACCCAAAATAGGTTGCAACAAGCTATGGACAGCTAGGGCTAAAGTTTCACCCACCTCAACCAACCAGAAATAATCATGAATTTAATTCAGGAGTGGGAAACACATCCAATCTAGGAAAGAGGTAAACCTGAACTGATCCTTAATTATGAAAGTCTTCTTTGCAGGTACAAAGGATAAAAAAACTAGGCTCAAAAGGATGCCCTACAACATGCCTTGAGCCTCAACTGCAAAGTACATGCTCTGCAAACAAGCACTAGACATCCTGGATCACACTGCAAATGACAAACCAATCACTTTTCACCAAATAGGGTCATTTCTGCATTGTATTCCATAAAAATGCTACCCTCTATCATTGGAAAGTCTCAAAAATTCAAATGCAAACTGCAACGGTCACCATGCAATTCATGGGCCTGTGTTTTTAACCCATCCAAACACATCAGGTTAACTCCGCAATGCCAAACAGTTGCCACATGATCGCATAGCCCAAAAATGGGCTATGCGAACATGTGACATGCCACTTCACATTACCTCCTACATAACTGCCGACACTGTCACTGCCACAAAAGGGTTTGTCACATGTTTGCAAGCCAAAAAATTGGCTCATGTGAACATGCAACAAGCATTTAATATGCATCCTGCCGGTTGTCATGTCACCGCTGAGATACCCTAACCTAGGCCCGTGTTCAAATCTTTTATCCTACCAGCTCAGACCAACCGAAGACTGCCACAACACCACCTACCAATGGGACCACCAAACAACTATAAATGGGCCCCAGCACATGTGGCACCCTATCACATGATTGCATAGCATGGAGATGGGCTATGCAAACATGCGACAACCCACAAACCTTTACCAACTTTAAAATGCAGCCGTCCGATCAATCTCCCTTCGCAAGCTTTATGACTTTCTTTAAAAGTGGTCCTAGTCAAACTTAGTGAATTGGTGACAAAGAACCTTCTCCAATTCATGAAACACTTTGCTCCTTCACTAAATAATTTAGTGACTTCTCGACTACCATTCGCTAAATCGCCAAACAAATTAGCGAATCACCTTTTTTATGCATGAATGTGTGAACACATTGAATTTTGTTGGCATAGCTAGATCTTTATCCACTCCACCAAACCTCAAACCCCACCTGGGCCTATTCGATGCCACATGTCATCACGCCATTCATTGCAACCACCGAGTCACCTAACATAGGACCCACCACCCGTCAACCCTTTTAAACACTGCAAGATCAGACAGTTTTCACATGATCGCAAGGGGAAAGAATATTCCTTATGATCACACAATGACTATAGATCTTAAATCTTTGAAACCAGGCCTAGCTGACATGAAATCCAACTCATCGCAGGCAACCAATAGAAAATTGACACATCAATGCCACCAAGCAGACAGGGCCCACTACATGCCCATACAAGAAAATCCAGCTGCCTTCATACCACATCAATGACTCTCATTAAAACACAGAGATTAAAAGGCTTGCATCTTTTCCTCATGGTATAGCAACAACCACTGATCTTTGTTGCCCGTTAAACATCTATTAGACCCTAGCCAATGAGCCCGCTGGGACATGTGTCAACCGGTCACATGGTCGCATGTCAGAAATTCTTGACATGTGATCATGTGACAACCAATCATTTGAAACCTTTTGAAGACTTGGGCCCACCATCCATCACACTTGTGTAGTTAGGGAATGCAAGCAAATAGGAAACTATGAGGTCAAAAACACACAGGGTTTTCAATGAAAGAGGATTGAAAACACACAAAGTTTCTGGCACCAAAAGACAAGTGCACAAACGCTAGAAGGCGCAAGGTCAAAAACAATGAAGGTTTTCACAAAAATCGAAAACATCATGGATTTTCAAAAACACTGTGGGTTTTCGACACTATGACAGATTTTGAAATTATTTCCTGCAGAGCTTAGAACTTGAATAACTTTTTGGGTTTTGTAATTCAGCACATGTGTTTTGGACTAGAGCAAGGTGATACAATGAAGAACACTAGGTAGGACACTTTACAAAAATATTTTCAAGGAAGAGGCCATTTTCACAAGATTTTTCTATGACAAGAAAATGGACTAACACTTCATATTGTCACCATGCTCTAGTCCAAATTGCACGTGCTGAATCGCAAAACCCAGAAAGTTATTAAAGTTTTAAGGTCTGCAGGAAACAAATTTCAAAATTTGCCTAAGTGTTGAAAACCCACAATGTTTTTGAAAATCCATGATATTTTCAGTCTGTGTGAAAACCTATGATGTTTGCAGTCTATGTGAAAACCTTCATTATTTTTGACCTTGTGTCTTCCAGCTTTTGTGCGCTTATCTTTTAGCGTCAGAAACCCTGTGTGTTTTTGACCTCATAGTTTCCTATTTGCTAGCATTCCCTAACTGTGCAAGTGTGATGGATGGTGGGCCCAAGTCTTCAAAGGTTTCAAAATGATTGGTTGTCACATGATCACTTGTCAAATTTTTTTGATATGCGACCATGCGACTGGTTACTTCTTGCCTATGGGGCCGGTTGGTGGAAATGGTGTGATCCTGCTGGTAGTCATGTGGCAGCCTTTGGTTGGCTATCGCATGATCGCATAGCCCAATTTTTGGCTATGCAATCATGCAACTAGTTGACATGTGTCTACGGTGGTGAGGTGGAGGGATGTCAAAGCTAACTGTGTAGAAATTGGAAGTGTTCCCGATATCAGAAAAAGAGTGAATAGGCATGTTCCTGTTGGTCCACGTACGCTAAAGTGGAGTGTTGTCAATGGGACTAGTCTTCTTGGCATTCAGGAAGATTAAAGTTTGGTTTAATCTTGTGGCTATTGTTATACCATTAATCAAACATGCTCAACCTTTAATGCAGTGGTATAGCGACAGTCGTTGATTCTCATAAGGAAGGCAGGTGGGTCTGTTGACATGTATGCACAATTGGCACTATTTGATTCATCCATGTATTTGCATAGTGGCTTGTTGTTAGTGGGACCTAGTTTTTGGATGTGTTAGTGGGTCCTGATCCTGTCAGTTAATTGACAAATAGTGTATAATCTCATTGAGTGTGTCAGGTCTATGAGATCTTGTGATGACCGTTGATCTTCCTATGTGGGCTCGGTTGAATTTCTCAGTGTCTTTGGCAGTTGTGATAAAATATTTAGCAACCTGACAAACTTTCCTCCTATTAGCTAGTTCACGTAATGTTTTGGTGGTGCCCCAATTTATTTGGTGATTCAGTGAAGAGTGGTCATGTGATCACTAAGTTTTTTAGCGATGGTGGAAAGTATTTCATGAATTGGTGGAAGTTGTTCAGTCGCCAGTTCGCCAGATAAACTAGGGTCGCTTGCTCAGTGATGTGCTCAATTCTGATTGGCTGATGGGTGACATGGTGGCATTGACATGGAGGCTTGTTGCATGTTTACATAGCCTTGTTTTTGGCTATGTGATCATGCCTATATTGCTGATGTGTCCATGATACCTATATTGCTGATGTGCTAGGTTTTGATTGGCTGTTGACTTTTTGAGGGGCCCATGACTGTTGTGAACTTAAACATAGGCTGCTCGATGTGATGGGAAAAGGATGAGATCTATGGTCATGTTTTAAACTTTTGGGGGTGACCGTTGGAATTCAAATTTAAATCTACAGAGGGTTTTCCAATGACAAGAGGTACCATAATTCAATGCTTTCATGGCCAGATTTGATTGGTTTGGTGGCGCTTGCTATTGTAGTGTGGTCCAGGGTGCCATGAGTGTTTGTAGGGATGTTTTTCCATGTGGGGAGGATAGTTTGTTGGCTTGAGATGTTTTGATGGTCCAGTCAGACTGATTTTCATGATGAATTTGTGATCCTGGGTACAGATTTAAAGATTTTATCTTTCTTGTGGATCATTCTTGTTTCTGACAGGTTGGTGCTAGTTTTCTCTCCAGTGGTTTTTTGAAATTTTGTTATGGTTAGCCATTGTAACCCTGGCCCTAGTCACCCTAAGCTTATTGCAATCTCTTTGAGATTCCCAAGGTGGCTAGTGGTATAAGTTGTTAGTTTTTGATAGAGTAAGGGTTCAAATTTTAATCAATCCAGAGGTTCTGATTATAGTTAGTTCTAGGGGTTTGTAGCAGGGCTTTATCACATTGCATGTAAGCTAAATAGAACTTCTTTGCATCTTTTGTAGGTTATTGAAGTGGTTTGATCTCTATCCTACTTTGATCATGTACATGACTCATCATACTTAATATAATTGTTTCATGTTTACAAGTCTCTCCTTGGTGTCATTCATGTGAGTTTTGGATTTTTTGATCCATTGCATAGGGTTACCTTTGCATATGTTCTTGTCTTTAGTTCTTGATTTAGGATCAAGTGAAATTTACTTTTGAAGGGACATAGATTCATCTTGGTTGTCTACAGAAGAATCTTATAAGTAGTGGATGGGTTGGAATGTTTATATTTATGGCTATGAGTCTTTGACAATAGTTGGTTCATGTTTCATTATTTGTATGTGAGGTCTACCCAATGGATAATGGCACTGATCAAGGATTAGTACATTTAGTTGAGTCCAATGCTTGATTAGCTCTTGTCTACCTTCCCTATCCTCATTAATCAAAGACCCTTTTAAGTTTTAAGTATTATTGTTGGTAGTAATACCCTTCACAAGGCCATTTCATACCCAATAGCAATTGAGATTCAATGAATGTCTGGTTAACATTTAGTATTCTCTTGCTATCATCTACTTTGTTTAATCCAGTCCAAAGTCCTAAAATGCCATAAGTTACTAGATTAGGTGCACCCACCATGGTTTTGTAGAGCCAGAAGTGAAGAGGGTAGCCTTGTCCCTATAGTTGGTCTAGTTGTCCTGCAGAGCTTCCACACTTGGAGCTAACCACTCCTAACATTAGTCTCAAGGCATATTGGCAGCCCTAATTGGTGTAAGCATTTTTGGACACCAACATGACCCACCATAGATTGGAATTGATTGAGATTGAGATCCTTGGGAACTTTCACCTCGGTGAGGGCTTTATCCAAAATCTACTTGTTGGCAGGCGAGATCTTCAATAGCTCAAAAATGGTAATATGAGCATTGTTTTGCTGGAGTTTATCTAAGATGATATAACTAGCCAAGCTAGAGGTAGGAATAGATTTTGTGTTCTTGTTGGTAGGGCCAACAGTAGTCTTATCCATAGTTTGTTTTGTAGCGGATGTAGAAGTATCAGGACCCTTATTCACAGTTTGCTTTGGAGTGGATGTAGAAGAATCAGGACCTTTCAAAATAACTCTTCCTCATGAATGAGTGAAAACATTAGCACAATCTTGAGGTTGTTCAGATTCAAATGAATGAGACAAAGAACTACACAAGATGGAAGGATTCTTAGGTTTGGGAGCATCATCACTCCCCTTAATAGTAATCACATCACAATACTCTATTCCAATAAGTTCATGTTAGGAATGAATGCTAAATGTTTGGCAGCCATTCTGTAGTAGTTTTTGTTGCATTCATGACTATGATTGTCATTGATGTCAACACAGTGATTTACCAAAGACTTGCAGAGAAGCAGATAGAGTTTGGATTAGCGCACATGGGTTATTGCACTTGGAGCTATGTGATGTTGAGGTTATACTACTTGATATGTCATATGTCTATAGTTAAGAGTGCAGATAGTAATTCATTGATTCATGGAAGTTATGATCATTTTGGTAGAAGTAGTGTTCAGGCAGTGTTCCTGAGTAGCGGTTTGTGGAAATCAGATGATATATCCTAATCAAGATGGGATCTAGTTTTGCATAGTTAAATGGAAGTTACAAACACATTGATAGTGACATGGATGATAGCATAGGCTTTGAGGTTGCATGAGTGAAGATTTATTGTATTTGGAAGCCTACAATTTTGTGTAATTTTGGTGTACCCTGTGGAAACTTTTATTTTGTAATTGTATGCCAACTCATTTGTAATTATTTGAGTGTGGTATAAAGGAAGGAATGTATTTCCTTGTTTTAAATTAGAAGTAGTAGTAGTAGTGATGATGTTTGATTCTATATGCATGAAGTGAAGAATGAGCTAAGTATGAAAGCAAATTTGTGAAGGAAGACATGCAAAGTACAAAGATCTAAAATTGAGATCTGATGTAACAGTGAGTGCAGTTTGGCACAGTCAAAGAAGAAGTAACATATTATTTTATTGAGTAATACAAATATTATTTGGAAAGTGTGTTCAGTGATCTTACCTTGAAGCTATTTGGGCAGTGGGTCCTTTTGTCTTCCATAACTCTTAACCGGGTTAGAATCTTTTAACAGGTTTTCAAAATCTCCTAACAAGGATTCGTATGTACTGAATGCATTTCATAAGACTCCTAACAGAGTCCATCCTCTCACAAGGAATATTCATATTAGTACATCTTTTTTGGACATCATTCCCACTGGAGTTTACTCTTTGATCAAGAGGTTCCGTAGTCAACATATCTTGTGTCATTATGTTATTGTGTATGAATATATTTCTATGGTTGGTAATTACATTGCTATTATGGTTTAATGTTGTTGAAGATGATAAAAGTTATAATTATCTAATAACTGATTCACCCCCCCTCCCCTCTTAGTTATCTTGGTGGACTTTACTTTCTAATAATTGATATCAGAGCAGCAGGTCCTTGAAGAAGAAATATAACAACTTAAGGAGATCCATGGTGAATTTTAGGAAAGAAAGTTCTAAGTTTGATGGAGTAAACTTTGACAGCTGGAAAGAAAAGATGAGGACACAACTATTATGTTTAGGACTAGGTTATTGGTTGATTACAAAGAATAATAATACTATCATTGAAGAGGACAATCTTGAAACATGTACTACGGATGAGAGAGATCTATTCATGTGTAACATACTTGCAAGAGAAGCACTTTTGACAACACTTCTAGAGAATGAGTATAGTTAGGTAAAATATTTGAAAAAAATCTCCTGAAATTTGGAATGCTTTACACTCTACTTTTGAAGGTGATGAACATGCAAAAAGAGTTAGATTACATAATTGGATATGTGCATTTGAAGATATAAGAATGTTGGAAGATGAATCTGTTAGAAGTTATATTGGTAGAATGTCAAAGATCATTTTAGGTATAAAATCTTGTGGAGGAACAAAGACAAAGAATGAAGTGATATGGAAAATTCTGAGGACATTGAATCGTGTATTTAAGCAGACAACATAGATGATTGAACAAGTGATACCTTGTACAACAAACTTTACAAAAGAGACTCTTCTTGGAAGATTGGAAGCAACAAAAATGAACCCAAGATTATCAAGAGACTTACCTAAAATGGAGATAGCATTCAGTGCTCTTAGTGTTCACCCTACTTTGTCAAGAAGCATCACTGTGAGTGGAGATTATGTCAGCAACAACAGATCTAGAAATGAAGAAGACAAGAAGATTGAAGAAGGTATTGCCTTGCTTGTGAAAAGAGAACCAGATGGTAAGAAAAATTTTAAATGTTGGACTTGTCAAGAATATGGTCATTTTGCATCTGAATGTCCTAAGAGAGTTAAAAAGTACAGAAGAAATTTCAAACCTAGAAGATATAAAGAATGTTATTATGCTAATGATGAAGATCTTGAAGCTAGTATAGAAAGAACTTTAAGTGAAAGTGATACTGAAAATAATGATGACATAGGATTTGTAGAAATTAAAGAAGAAAATCCTGAATCTGATGTAGGAAGAAAAAGCCTTAGTTTCTCAAGTTGAAAAGAAAGTTGATTGGATTATAAATAGTGGTTGTTCACATCATATGATTGGAGACGTGAAAAAGTTCATAAAGTTGAATGAATATGATGGTGGAGTTGTTAGAGTTGGAAATAATGCACCTTGTTTAATTAAAGGTATAGGATCTATTACTCTTGATGGAAAGACTAATAATGATGATGTTTATTTAGTTGATGGATTGAAACATAATCTTTTGAGTGTTGGATAGTTAGTTGATAAGGGATATCAAATTTGGTTTATTGAGAAAACTTGTGTGATAAAGGATAAGGATGGAAATCTGATTGGAACTGGATCTAGAACCAGAGGTAATGTATTTCAGTAGAATCCTACTTAGATGAAATGTTTGATTACAAAGATTGATGACATTTGGTTATGGCATAGAAGGTTTTGTTATATAAACTTTGATAACATTGTGAAAGTAAGTACTACACTTGTAGTGAGAGATTTACCTAAGATTATGAAGCCTACTAATATGATTTGCAAAGAATGTGTAATGGCTAAACAAAAGAAAAGTTCTTTTCATAGTAAGAAGTTTACATCTATAGAGAAGCTGGAGATTGTTCATGCAAATTTGAGTGGTCCTACCAGGACTAGAGGATTCTATGGAGAAAGGTATTTGATGATTCTTGTTGACGATTTTACAAGAATGATGTGGATTGCATTTCTTAAAGAAAAATCTGAAGCATTTGAAAAGTTTAATATTGTTAAGAATAAAGTTGAGAATGAATCTAGAATGAAGATTAAATGTTTAAGATATGATAGAGGTGGAGAATTTACTTCTAGAGAGTTTAACAACTTTTGTGAAGAAAATGGCACTAAAAGATAGTATTCAGCCCCTAGAACACCTGAACAAAATGGCATTGCAGAAAGAAAGAACAAATCAGTGATTGAAGAAACAAGAGCTATGTTGTTTGAGAATGATTTGGTGAAGGTATTCTAGAGAGAAGTAGTGAACATAGTAATGTATACAATGAATAGAGTACAAATCAAAGCAGACACAGACAGGACACCTTATGAATTATGGTTTCAACATGCACCCTCAGTTAAGTATTTTAGAATTTTTGGAAGCAAATGTTATATAAAAAGAGATGATGATATTGGAAAGTTTGATCCTAAAAGTGATGAAGGTATATTTTTGGATATTATTTGAAAAGAAAAGAATATAGATGTTTCAATAAAAGAACTAAGACTATTGTTGAAAGCGCAAATGTTAAAGTTGATGAAAAGTTCAAAATTCAAGAAAGAATGCTTGATTATGAATCTGATGAAGAATGCTTGATTATGAATTTCATGAAGAAGCTCATCCTAAGCCTGATACTTGAACTACTGAATTATTTTATGAAACAGATAGTGATTTGTTGAATGAAAGCCATAGTGAAGTTATTGAAGAACCTACATCTAAAGAGAGATCTAAGACAGTGATAGCTAGCAAGAGTTTGTTAAGGAATCATCCTTTTGAACAGATTATTGGTAGGATCAAAAGAGGATTTCTGACTTGAAATAAGGTACAAGAATAGTTATGTTTGATTTCTCAAATTGAACCTAAGACTACTAATGAAGCTTGTGAAGATGAAAGTTGGACTAATGCTATGAAAGAAGAACTAGATCAAATTAAAAAGAAGACATGAGAATTAGTCCCTATACCTAAAGACAAGAATGTTATTGGAACAAAATGGGTATTCAGAAACAAGATGAATGAACAAGGAGAAGTAGTAAGAAAAAAAGCAAGATTGGTATTTAAAGGTTACTCACAACAAGAAGGAATTGATTATGAAGAGAATTTTGCACCTGTTGCAAGAATTAAAGTAGTAAGAATATTTTTGGCATATGTAGCCTACAAGAAATTCAAAGTGTATCAGATGGATGTGAAGTCAGCATTTTGGAATAGAGAATTGGAAGAAGAAGTCTACATTGAGCAGCCTAAATGTTTTCATTTAACTCAAGAAGGAGACATGGTATGTAAATTAAAGAAAGTTTTATATGGACTTAAACAAGTGCCTAGAACTTGGTATGCAAGACTGGATAAGTATTTGTTAAAGTTGAGATTTATAAAAGGTACAGCTGATAGCAATTTGTACACAAAAGAAATTGAAAATGGTTTGTTAGTTATAGTTATTTTTGTTGATGACATTATCTTTGGAGGAGAAGATGAAGCTAGTGACAAATTTGCTGATGAAATGAAGACTGAATTTGAAATGCGTATGATTGGTGAAATGAAATAGTTTTTGGGATTATAGATAACACAAAACAATTATGGTATCTTTGTAAGTCAGACAAAGTACTTGAATGATTTGTTGAAAAGATTTGGAATGGAGGACTGTAAACTAGTTGGAACACATATGGTAACTGGACATAAGTTATCTAGCATAGATGAGACTCTTGCAGTAGAACAGAAGAAATACAGATCTATTATTGGAGGATTGTAGTATTTGACTCATACAAGACTTGATATAGCACACTCAGTTGGCATTGTAGTAAGATTTCATGCTGAACCTAGAGAATCACATTATGCAGCAGTAAAGAGGATACTGAGATATTTAAGAGCCACAAGGGACTATGGATTATGGTATGAAAAATCTAATGATTTTACCCTATGTACATATACAAATGTTGATTGGGGAGGTAGTTTTGATGATAAGAAAAGCACCAGTGGAGGAGCATTTTTCCTTGGAGGAAGATTAGTTTCTTGGCTAAGCAAGAAGTAGAATTGTATCTCACAAAGCACAATAGAAGTAGAATATGTAGCAATAGTAAACAATTGTAACTAGATAATTTGGATGAAGAAGATGTTGAAGGATATTGGTATAAAATTTGTTGAACCCATTGTTAAACATTGTGATAACACTAGTATAGTTAGTATGTCTAAGAATCCTGTATTACATTCTAAGACAAATAATATAGAGATTAAGTATCATGTTGTAAGAGAGAAATTTTTTGAAAAAGAAGTCAGACTTGAGTACATAAGTACAAAGGAGAAGATAGAAAATATATTCACAAAGCCTTTTCCTAAGGATACATTTGAGTATCTAAGAGGTATGCTTGGGTTCATGCCCCAGTCTACTTTTGAGAAGTGATGTAGTTGGTTGCATCCATCCAGTGGTATATGAGCCTTATCTTTCTTCTGGACTGGATGTTGGTACTTCCTCTATGGGGGAGTATGTGTATCTAAGTTGAGTCATGAGGACTCTAGTAAATGTATTTTTCTGCAAAGTGTCTTTTGACATTGAGTTGTTGTTGAATTATTGATGGAATTTCTATCATTCATGTCAATGGGGGAGAAGTATGCATGAAAAATAGTATCAGAGAACTGAATAGGATAACGAAGAAAGATTTGATAGATGAAGAGGATTTGAAGAAGCAGTGTTGCAGTATTGGATTTTTGTAACATTAGATGTTTTTATCTATGTTGCCATCAATTCCAATGGGGGAGATTGTTAGGAATAAATTCTAAATGTTTGGTAGCCAGCCTGTAGAAGTTGTTATTGCATTCATGACTATGATTGTCATTGATGTCAACATAGTGATTTACTGAAGACTTGCAGAGAAGCAGATAGAGTTTGGATTAGCACACATGGGTTATTGTAGTTGGAGCTATGAAATGTTGAGGTTATACTCTTTTATATGTCATATTTATATGGTTAAGATCCCAGACATTAATTCATTGATTCATGGAAGTTATGATCATTTTGGTAGAAGTAGTGTTCAGGTAGTGTTCTTGAGTAGCGGTTTGTGGAAATCAGATGATATCTCCTAATCAGGATGGAATCTAGTTTTGTTCTATTAAAGGGAAGTTGGAGACACATTGATAGTGACATGGATGATAGTGAAGAATTCCAAGTTGCACGAGTGAAGATTTAGAAGCCAATAGTTTTGTGTAATTTTGGTGTAGCATGTGGAAACTTTTATTTTGTAATTGTATGCTGACTCATTTGTAATTATTTGAGTGTGGTATAAAGTAATGAATGTCTTTCATTTTTTTAAAGTAGAAGTAGTAGTAGTATTGATGATGTGTGATATTGTATGCATGAAGTGAAGAATAAAGCTAAGTATGAAAGAAAATTTTTGATGGAAGACATGTGAAGTACAAAGATCTGAAATTGAGATCTCATGTAATAGTGGGTGCAGTTTGAAATAGTTAGAGAAAAGGTAACATATTATTCTATTGAGTAATACAAAGATTATTTGGATAGTGTGTTTAGTGATCTTACCTTGAAGTTGTTTGGGCAGTGGGTCATTTTGTCTTCCATAACTCTTAACCGGGTTAGAATCTTTTAACAGGGATTCAAAATCTCCAAATAGGGATTCATATGTAATGAATGTATTTCATAAGACTCCTAACAGAGTCCATCCTCTCACAAGGAATATTCATATTATTGCATCTTTTGTGGGCATCATTCCCACCGGGGTTTACTCTTTGATCAAGAGGTTCCCTAGTCAAAATATCTTGTGTCATTGTGTTATTGTGTATGAATATCTTTCTATGGTGGGTAATTACATTGCTATTATGGTTTAATGGTATTGAAGATGATAAAAGTTATAATTATCTGATAACTGATTCACCCCCCCTCTTAGTTATCTTGGTGGACTTTACTTTCTAAC
This sequence comes from Chamaecyparis obtusa, assembly GCA_027943335.1. NCBI lineage: Eukaryota > Viridiplantae > Streptophyta > Pinopsida > Cupressales > Cupressaceae > Chamaecyparis > Chamaecyparis obtusa. The sequence continues at coordinate 212,136 of BSBK01001710.1, forward strand.
AGTTTGATCATACCAATAACATTGTCATCATTAGTGTATGTGTAATTGACTTTAGCATTGGTATGCTTGGCATTTGAAGACTCACCCTTCTCATGAGGAGGGAAAGGATCCTTAAATACTTGATGGTCTGAATTCTTGTTATGGCCATCCACAACAATGTCACCACTATCAATCAAATCTTGGACCTTATGTTTCAACAGAAGACAAGTAGAAGTCTTATGACCCTTATTCTAGTGATAGTCATAATAGGTGTTGTCATTCCACCAATGAGGTCATGGTTGTGGGTCATAGAGATTATTTTCCAAAGGAGTAAGAATCTACTTTTGCACAAGATTTTTATAGATGACATCAAGTGGTTCTCCCAAGGAAGTGAATTCACGCTTGGGTCAAGATGCCCAAGGTTTGTTTCTAGAAAACCTTGAAGGTTGCTGATTTTCTACCACAGGCTTTTCAACCACTTTAACTACTTCTATGGTGGAAGAGAGATTAAAAATAGACTTAGTAGGTTGTGGGGTCACATTGTCAACCACTCCATCATTCACAATGTCTCTATTCTTGTTAACAAACTTCCCTTTATCCTTATTTAAGTTTGAAGATCCTTTCTTGTTGTCTTTACTCAAAGTCAATTCACCTTTCTTGATCATAAAGGCCTCTATTCACAATACTTGTTTGATCATGCTATCAAAAGTTAGAGGACCTTGTAATTGCACTTGATATCTAAAGTCTGGGACAAGATTGTTCAAGAAAATGTCGAGTCTCTTAGACTCTGGTAGCTTGTGAGGACACCTTGTACATAATTGTCTCCACCTTTGGAGGAATGTTAGGAAAGATTCTCCTTGTTGTTCTAAATTGAAAAGATACTAGATGTTGACTAGATGTTGAATATTATGCAAGTAATGTTGGAGAAATAGATTATCCATTTCATCAAAAGTCTTAATGATAGTGGGCAATCTAGAAAACCATTCCATAGTTGGTCCACCCAAACTACAAGGAAATAAGCACATAAGATATGTTTGATCATGCATAAATCCCATAGATAATGTGCCAAACTACCTTAAGTGATCTTGGGGATCAGTTGCACCCAAGTATTTGTCATATTTAGGGAGTTCTACACCTCTAGGAAAAGGTGGCATATGAAGACTTCTATCAAAAGGGAAAGGAAAAATACTTTCCATCATGAATTGTTGAGCGGGTTTGTCCTTATTCTTTGCAAGTTGACTAATTTGATCTTGCATGTCTCAGACCATCTTTTGCAACTTTACGGTCTCATTTTCATCTTCCTTGGCTACGAGTGTTTCAACTTGATAGTCTAGGGGTAACTTGGCCCCTTGTTTAGCTAACTAAAGGAAGTATTTTCCTTTCTCCTCAAGGAGAAGGATCTCCATCATTTTAACAAGACTCTTATTAACTTTGGTAGAATTTATATCATGTTGAGTTATCACATCATTTTTATTCCCAAGAATCTCATAAATTCTTAGAATCTGATCTTGTTGTTGATCATCTTTGTTTTGATCGAATGGAGGAGGGTGATAGAAATACAAGGGTTGTCAATCACCTTGAGGTTTGTTTCTAGATTGATCATCATTGTGGGACTAATTTTGGTCATGTTGAGATTGACCATGAGCCTACTCATTCTAAGCTTGAGCATGACATGGGTCATTAGAGGTTTGACCGTGATATTGATTATTTTGAGATTGATCAAAATTTTGACTACACTTGCTCAGTTGGAAGTCAAATGGATCTCCCATCTTGTTGATGTGGGATAGTGTAGTGATTGATGCCTTAGTAAAGTGATATGAATGATGCTAATGAGGTGCAGATAAGGTAACTTTTGGTGAATGAACAAGATCAAAAGATTTAATAAATTTAGGTGGGAAAATATTATGATCAGTATCAACAGATTCAATGATAGGAGCTATCCGAGGGAGTGGTCTTCCAAAGTTATGAAACAATGAGTTGTTTTGGAAGTATGAGTTGTCTTGTTCTTGAAATGAGAAACTAGGATGCAATTCAAACAATAGATTAAAACACTCTTGGAACACCAGAGGTGATGGTTGAGATGGACTATCTTTCAAAGTACTCAATGAGAAACTTGAGGATCTCTCACAAAGTTTAGATTTCATGACAAATTCAGGATTATCTATTTCTTGATTAGGAGGTTCACTTCTACCTTGATCAGCATTCTGAATGGGATAAGTCTTGCCACTTCTAGTCGTGACAGGCATAGACAAAGATGAAACAAGAGAAGACTCCAGATAATGCTAGACTCTGTCTCTAAGATAATAAAAAGGAGATAAATGGATAGAACAACCAAGATGTGAGATGGACTTGGTATGAATCATCAAAAGAGGGGGCTAGAATAGTCGAGATAAGGCTATCACAACATGAGATACAAAAGGAATAAAGAGATAAGGTAAACCAATGAGAGACAACATGAGCCAAAGAAAAGATTGATTGATTCCCAACTTGAGACAACCAGTTTCTTGTAGTGAACAACAAGAAAATGGAAAAAGAGACCTTAGACAAAAAGAAGATTAAGAAAAAGTTTGATTAGTCAACAGGAATTTAGTCTTTATTTTTGACAACTGGGCTACAATCTCGCATGATAAAGTACTAGGCCATGAGAGAAAACACCAAACCTCATGTGAAAGAACAAAGTCTCATGCAAGAAAGTGCTCTGAAAAGTGAAACTTCATGTGGGAAAAATCCTAAATATGATAGTTTAACATAGTTTTTGAGATAAAAGTTGAATTCTAAGATACAACCTAAATTAATATCTAACAGAAAATCTAGTTTCTTGATAGGTTTGAAGAACAATTTAGTCAAAAATCTCATTTTGAGGTTTCAAGTATTTGTTTAAACACATAAAGGTTTAGATCAAGTAGTTGTGATAAAAGAAGTAGTCATTAATAGACCTATGAAGGACAAAGAAACTTGATAGCATTAGGGGAGTATTTTTTCAGTAATGATTGGACAATGTTTAAGACTCGATAAGAAACACATAGCTTATCCCTACAAAAAAAATAGTGAGAAGACAAAACCTTTGCCCCATTTCTTATGTGCATACGTACACCTCACATAGCCATGTCACCCCCTAGAGGATGCCTGTGTTTTTGGTGTTTCCAAGGACTCAATAGTATACATTCAAAGGTTACCCTTGTGGAAGGGGGTAATTTCATATACCACCTTCAAACATCTAGGTGTATGCCTAGATGGGAATCTATGGGATAGATTCTTCCCCCTCCCTGGGAAAAGATTATGCCTCCTTTCAGAGGTGAACCAAGTAGACCACTAGCTAAAGAAAGTTTTTAATAGGCTTCCATTCATACTAACATTTGGTGCCACCAATATAGGCTTGAGGCCTCATAGCCACACCAACACTTGAAAGTTGTATACCCCCACAAGTAGGGCTAGGAGTGGCGATGCTCAATAAAAAAAACAAGGCCTTCTCAAGATGATAGTCAAAATCATGAGAAGGAAGCTAATATGGCTTTGGAGTCTTTAGACTCAAAAAACCATTCTTTATTAAAGTGAGGTAGAATCACTGGAGAAAGGTGCGTACTCACTTGAGTCATTCCTGAAGATTCAACTTCTGGTAGGCCCTCTAAAGGTGACACAACTTGGCTTAGATCAGAGGGTTTGATTTTCTATTTCCTCAAATAGAGAAGAGCATACTTCTCTACCTCATCACTTCACCCAAACACATCAAGAAATCTCATCACCGAGTTAGCTTCACTTCACCAAATCCACAAGCTTTTGGGTTTTTGGTTCTCTAAGAGAGAGAAGAGCATAATCCCCTAGCAAGTAGAAGTGTTAAAGATTCACTACCTTTCTCTTCTTCCCCAAGAATCTATCATATTAGTAGGATCATTAGGTTTTCAAGTTCATTCATGGTCATCACCTCCATGTAATGAACTGTCAAATTCCCTACCCACTATCAAAAATCTTAAGAAATTTTAATGGAGCCCTAATTAGACTATGTGAATGGAAGCAAGAAAGAAACAAAACATTTTATGAGATCTTTGACTATCATCCTACAATCAAACCATTAGTATGTTTTATATTCTTCATCAAACATCCTGTAGAAAACTGTTATGTTGTGGAAAGAATAGAAAAAATGGAAATTAATAGCAAACAAAAATTGTCAGAAATCTAGAATAGGAAAGACAGTGACTGAAAATTTAAAAATTGTATCCAAATCTCGCAGGAGGAAGTACTCCACAACATGTGAGAAAAAACAAGGTGTTGCATGAGGATGGAAAATTTCATGTGAGAGAGTGCTACTGGGAGTGAAACTTCACAAGGTATGCTCTAGATTCTCGTGTGAGAATTCATACACAAGAAGTATGGACGCATGCCAGAGCTCATATTTCCTTTTAGGAAAATCAAGAATGAGGCCATAAATTGATCTTTTCTGCCCCATGGTGGGTGCCAAAATGTATGTGGTTGAATGTGGACCTCTAATCCAACTACACATGCAACATAGTCATTACTCACACAATTGAATTATGAAAGAGAGTATCAATTACTCAATTCAAAATTCATGGTGAAGCAACTTGTTGCCTCCTATGTAGATGAGGTGTTTGATTTACTCTCAGAACAAGATCCCAACAACCATTAGACCAGTACTACAATGGAGGATTTCAAAGATTATGAAGATAATCAAATTGAAATTAAACTAGAATGAAGTGCAATTAATCTAAGAGCTTGATAGAAATATGAAATGAAAATTTACTCTAAAGAACTTGAAATAAAGATGAGATTAAGCTATGAGCAAGTAAACAAACTAATTATAATGAAGATGCAATATTAAACTAGATGAAATTAATCTAAGATATGCAATGAAAGTTTGAAAGATATGAAATTGAGACAAAAAAATGCTATAGTTTAGTTACTCTCAAAATTGCTCCCCTTTCGAATGAAGAATGAGGTTCAATAAATAGACAAGCCAAAAGAGAGAATGAAGAGGTTGTTGAAAATGAACGGTTGCCTCTTCATTCCCCTTTAAGACAAATATTCAAATATTTATTTAATTAGAGAATGGATTATTACCACATATGGGTGACCATTTGAATAATTTGAATTATTAAATTCAAATAAAGATGTTTCCATTCAAATAACTAAATAAGATTAATTCCATTTTTATGTGTATGAGTGAAAGGGGGTGGGTTTTAATTTAATTTAAAGTACTTAGGACTTTAGAATTAAATTGATTTATCATAGGGTTAATTTAGCTAATAAAAGTCAAAGAATTTAGGAATTAATTATAATATTTGATTAATGCAATTTGGGGTTTTTGTAATTGGCATCAAGTTGAATTAAGTTAGGTAGGAGATAGAAAATTTCCTAGCAAAGTAGGACTTTGAAGATGTAAAATTGATGAAAATGCACCAAAATTGATTGAAATTATTAGGTGCTAATTTTGGGGTATTACACCTATAATATATTGTTGGGTAGATGATGGATCCATGAAATGTAGGTAGTTCCATCTAGATATCACCAATGTATCAATTTCCCATTCCATGGAGAAGAAGTGATAGTATCTGCCAATACCAACTATTCTTTCAACACACTCACATAATCTGCAGACAGTCTTGTCCCAACTAATAAAGAGTCCACTGAATTCTATGATGCTAAACTTAAAGAAATGGAATAGACTCTGAAGCTTAAAGATACAAGCATGGGGGGATATCAAATAGAACCTTTGTTATCACTAGCATCTTTTCCTCCATCTCTGTGTTCTTACAGGAGACCCTCTAAGAGAAATTAACCCTCTACCAGTTCTCCTTAAATAGTCTATGATGGTGCCTTTGTATGGGCCACAATGCCACTAGAAGATGAGGACGAGGAAAGAGCTATTGCAGCTTGGCTTTACAAAGAGAAAAACACATCTAAACAAACCACTCATGCTTGTGACTTAGAGTAAGAACCAGACAGTGAAGGTTTCAAGATCATGAAATGCTTTAGTTATAAAGGGAGGGGCCCTATAGGGGTGAATGATAATGGTTTACTTGAACCAATTGAAGAAATAGGTCATCAAACCAAGGACACCATAGGTCTAGGCTTCAAGAAAATCTTGTTTCATTTAGGGATTAACAAGTTTGTACTAGAACACCAGCCAAAATCTAAAGACATTACCAAAATTGTGAATCCAAAGGGTAGCTCCGACGAGGATATCTTTCCCTATCCCATTCCTTCAGATCTTTCTGCATTCTTTATAGAACTAGATCAATGATCCTATTATACATGTCCATCTAGTAAAGACTGATAGTGATTCTGATGACACTACTTCAGTGCATCTACTCATATATGACCAATGGAGAGCAATGCAAATGGTTGATCCTGATTTTTAGGGTGAACAGTACATACCATTAGCTTTCCAAGAGCAGTGTGAACAAGATCAACTTTAGAAAACCATCAACACTACATGAGATGAAAATGAGTCAAATTGTACAACAAGCATTGATGGAATTCCCATGTCAAGCATCACTAATTCACATGAGTATGTGTTTGATTCTCTATTTGATGCAACTTTTGATAAAGATATAGATGATGTTCATGTGTATGAAAACCCTTTTGAAGTAGTTGAAGGGTCTAGTTTTAGGATGACTGAGTGTGATTCCACTAATGTTAACATTCCCTTTACTTCCACTGTAATGTCTTGAGAGGAATTGAACACACCTCTGGATGAGATTTCTCTAGGTCTTGACTTACTCATCCACATTTTCAATGGTTATAATGTGAATGCACTTGAACCTGCCATTTCCCTTTAACTCCAAAATCTTTAACTCATCAACTGGAACTCTCCCTCTCCATCTAATGAAGTCCTTATGTTCCAAAATGACTACACTCTTTCTTATTATCTCAATGTTGTCAAACCTATAATGTCCTCCTCCAGTGAAGACAATATCAACATGACTGAAGGTGATATCAAGTATCTTCTTCATAAAATTAAAAGAAAAAAGAATAGGTGCTTTGATGGTGAAAACCACATTATGGCATTGTCAGAGGTGAAAAAACTAAAGATAAAAGATGTATCCAAGGGTGAAAACCTCTCTAAGGCACCCAAGGATGAGATACTTGATACACTTCCTAGTCATTTCTAAGAAAGATCATCAGTGCTATTTGAGCCAACCCAACCATTGAACTTGGGTACAGAAGCTACACGAAAGGTTATTCATTTGGCATAGCCGCTATCTATAGAAGAGAAAGAAGAATTCACCAATTTCTTTCAAAGTAAGAAAATTAATTTTGCATGGACTTACTCTGATATGCCTAGATTGGATCCTAATCTAATCTAATCATGCATCATCTTTCTATTGGACTAGGTGTTAAGCCTGTCAAACAAAAGCTTCAAAAGATGCATCCACATGTGGCACTATTAGTCAAGGCTGAATTAGAAAAAATTCTCTAAGATGGTTTTATCAGAGCCATTGACTATGCAGAATGGATTTCCAATATTGTTCTAGTTACTAAGTAGGATAAATCCATTTGAGTTTGGATAGACTTTCGAGACCTGAATAAAGAATGTACTAAATATGACTTTCTATTACCCAATATTAACATGATTTTGGATATGACAACATGCTATGAAATGTATTCTCTAATGGATGACTTCTCTGGTTACAATCAGATAAAGATCATGCCAGAAGACCAAGAAAATATTGTCTTCACATGTGCTTGGGGAACTTTCTATTGGAATGTCATCCCCTTTGGCCTTAAAATTGGTGGAGCTACATATCAAAGGGCTGTAACAACTATTTTTCATGACATGATGCACAAAACAATTGAAGACTATGTAGATGATACTTTGGCTAAAACCATGCAATGGAAAATACATCTTGCAGATCTAAGTCCTATACTAGATCAAATGGAAAAATTCATTTTGTGACTCAATCCAAAAAAGTGTCCATTTGGTGTCACTTCTGGCAAGATATTGGGTTATATCATATATGCTAAAGGCATAAAGGTAGATCCTGAGAAAGTTCAAGCTATCATGGAAATGCCTCCACCAAAGAATATCAGTCAGATGAGAGGACTTCAAGGAAGACTACAATCCTTTTGGTGCTTCATTGGAGAACTGGCTGATAAGTCACAACCATTCACCAAAACTTTGCATAAAGGTGTGACTTATGAGTGGAATGAAGAATGTGACAAAGGGCTCACTCAAATGAAATAGTACCTTGCAAGTCCACCAATCTTGATTCCTCTTATTAATGGGAAACCACTCATCCTTTATATCTTAGCTACAAACACATCTCTGGGTGCCCTTTTGGCTCAAGAAGACTAAAATAACAAAGAACAAGCCATTTATTACATCGGCTAAACTTTGGTCTCTTATGAGAAGAACTATTTAGTCATTGAAAACTCTTATTTAGCAGTAGTGTTTTCTTCAAATAAATTAAGGCACTATATGCTTGCTCACACTACAAGACTCATTGCTAAAATTGATCCATTAAATTTCTTGCTCAATAAAGCTACCCTTAGAGGAAGACTGGAAAAATGGGTCATGATACTCAGTGAGTTTAACATTGGGTATGTAGAGAGAAAGGCTATCAAAGGACAAGAAATTGCAGATCATTTGGAAGGATCTCCTCTCAAGGATCATCAACCATTAAACATTGAGTTTCCAGATGAATCCAAAATGCTTCTTATAGATCAAACATGGAACATGTTCTTCGACGGATCTTCCACCCATTAGGGGTCAGGTGCTAGAATATTATTCATCACACCATAGAGATACTCTTTACCAAAGGTTTACAAAATGTTGTTTCCTTGCACAAATAACATTGCTGAGTACAAAGCTTTAATCAACAACATGAAGATAGCCATAGAATGATGTGTGGATGAACTTAACGTCTTTGGAGACTCACAATTGGTTATCAATTAGGTTAATGATATCTATCAAACTAAGGATGATAAGATGGTGCCTTATAAATGAATGGTTGATTATCAAAAAAAGTACTTTCCTCATATTACTCTCTAGCAGATTCTAAGAGCAGATAACAAAGCAATTGATGTCATGGCTACTCTTTCCTCCATGTTAAAAATTCCATAAAATGACTTCAGACATGAATTTCTATTAGAGATATTATGCTACCCAACCTATAATACCCCTGAATATAGGATGATCTATTCAGTCATTGGACATGATTCATCCTGCTACCATCATCTCTACTCCTATCTCCAAGACCAAATTATTCTAGACACTTACACTCAAAATGAAAAACATAACCTAATCCATAGTCCTTCATGCTATGTCATTATAGCTAATTACTTGTATAGGAGAGGTCTAGACATCACCCTCCTTAGGTGCCTAGAACCTGATGAGTCCAAATGTGTGTTAGTTGAGGTGCATGAAGGCATTTGTGGTTCTCATTCGAGTGACCTGACATTGGCTCCTAAACTTATTAGAGCTAGTTACTACTACCCAATATGGAAAGGGATGCTATACAATATGACAAATCATGTAAACAATGTTAGCTTCATGGAAATCTGATCCATGCTCCTTCCAAGGAGCTCATTCCCTTCATCAATTTCAGGTCATTTTAGCAATGGGCCTTTGATTTTGGTGGGTTAGATACATCCATCTTCTTCAAGAGGACACAATTTCATTATTACTATCATAGATTATTTTACTAAATGGTTCAAGGCAGTGCCTCTGACTATAGCTAATGGAAAGTACGTGTCCAGGTTTATACTGAATTACATCATTTGTAGATATGGTGTACCCTGCTCAATAATCACTAACAATGGGGGGAAGTTCAAGAACAAGGATCTAGAAGAGTTATGTACTAAATTCATAATTATTCAGCACTAGTCTTCTATCTATTATCCCCAGGGTAATGGACAGGAAGAAGCTTCCAACAAGACAATTCTCAAGATCCTACACCAAATAGTTCACAAATCTCGTAGAGATTGGCACCTCTAGATTAATTTGGCTTTATGGGCCTATAGAACAAGCATTTGAACACCAACAGGGGCCATGCCCTTTGCCTTATTTTATGGCATGGATGTTGCATTACCTATTGAGGTTGAGATTCCTACATTGCGAGTCTCTCTAAAGGGCCTCATTACTGATGAAGACATTAAAATATCTCGGCTACAAGAGTTAGAGTTACTCGATGAACATTGGAAAGTGGCATTCAATCATCTTTGAGCATACCAAAAAGAATTTCTAAAAGCTACAATAAGAAAGTCAGACCAAGGGAATTCCAAGTGGGTGATCTTGTCCTAAGAGAAAACCACAAGAATCAACAATAGTGGATCCAGAAGTGAAATTTTGAACCAAATTGGCTTGGTATGTATGTTATCATTATAACATTTGGATCTGGTGCTTACCAACTCTCTACTACTGAAGCATAACAACTAAAAAATTTGATCAATGCTATGCACCTAAAGTGGTTCTATAGTTAAGACATATTCTGCATGCTCATGTACATATTCTATTTTGAAAAAATCCTAAAAAATTATAAAATGTCCTAAAAGAATGATCATCTTAGAGAAAACCTAGTAAACAGGGGCTTTGATGCATATATTATTTTGGTGAAAACATGGTAAATAGGCACCTTGATAATACTCACAAAAAAATGAAAAATACAAAAATAACAAAAAAATAAAAAATACAAAAAGTACAAAAAAATGAAAAAATGCAAAAAATGCAAAAAATCAAGAAATGTAAAAAAAATCAAAAAGAGAAAAGTACAAAAAAAATTGAAAATAATTTTTTTTTTGCCATTAATGAAAACGTGGCAAACAAGCATCATGGTAGAAAAAATAGAATCTCTACCAAGATGGTGAAAACCTGATAAACAGGGGCCTCCTATTCTCCAATGCTATACCTATTGCAGCACCGTTGGGCCTTGTACAGTTTTCTTTCCCACCTTTCTTTCTTTAGTTTGTTTCCTTCTATAATTCATTTCTTGCCTTAGTTTTCTAGCTCATGCATTCTCTCTTAGATATCTTTAAGACTATGCTCAACTCTACATGGATTGAAACTGGTCACACTTGGGGGCACCTTCTTGGTCTAGGGGGCATTGTCCTATTATTTTCAGAGGATATTCCTTGCCTTAGTCACCAGTGGTTCTCACTATTTCTACCTACTGATGCCTAGCTATTGTTGAGATTTTTCTCCTTGAGAATCCCTCATGTATTAGTCACTAGTGGTTCTCATTGTGCTTGCCTACTAATACCTAGCTATTGCTCAAATCTCTCTTCTTGGGGATCCCTCATACATCAGTCACTAGTGGTTCTCACTACATCTACCTACTGATGTTTTATTCATTCTTAGATGTCTCTCCTTGAGGATCTCTTGTATCAATTACCAATGGTTCTCACTATGTCTTCTTGCTAATGTTTCATTCATTCTCAGATCTCTCTCCTTGAGGATCTCTTGTATTACTCATGAGTGGTTCTCACTATGTCTGCCTGCTAATATTTCATTAGCACTCCAATTTCTCCTTGAGATTGTCTCTCACGTTAGTCACCAGTGGTTGTCACTGTGTCTGCCTACTTTTTCCATCCTATTGAGACTTCTGATGATGTATACCTTTGAGCTGATGTCAATCCTCTTAACTTGAAACTGAAACTAAAAATTGGATTTGTAACTTTATAATATTTGCTGAGCTTTTCTTTTGTATGCTTGTTTTTTTTCTTTATCATTCCTCCTCGAGAAAATCCCAGACATCTATGCGAAGACTAGGGGCATGATCCAATGATCCAAAGGATCCACATAAGAGGGTTGTCCACTATTAGAGCCTTCATCTCATGTTAGATGGCCATGTGTACCTCGACTCCTTTTATATGGAAACTTTGGTGAGGTTGGTTCTTCTCCTTATCTATTTGTCTGACTTCTTTCTACTACAAGTGGAATTGAAAATGCTCATCCTGTGAAGTGAACATAAGGGTCACTATGAGAACCTTGATACACTTCTCATTCACCTAGTAAAAGGAAGAAATTCCCTCACGTCTGTCATGTCTGTGCTTAAGCAAGATTCAGGTCATTCTAGCAACTATGCTTTGATGCTTATGTTAACTTGCTAAATCAAAAGGAATAGTTGTTCAGGTCATTCTGGCTTCTTATGCCCTAATGCTTACACCTTATTTTGACAAATCTAAGACTAATGTCATATTCACATTCTCATGATTTCAATATTAGTGAGGCTTGTATGGAATCCTATGACCGTCTGTTACTAAAAACTCTATGATGAAAATCTAATGGGTTCAACAACGATTTCTTAGAGTTTTCATCTAGCTTAGGCTTGCATTTTCATTCTAGGCTTGCATTGAGACAATATTTTGATGCTCTTTTCATTGTCTTATTCTGGATTCATTCACCAAAGGTTTTCATTTTTCATCCCAGGTTCATCTTAGTTGCACAAGTGTTTGATCCTCATTCTTGATCTTCAAACATTCTTTTGATTAGTACCTATTGTGTATTGCAATATCCTGCATGAGATGGTTAGTACCATATCCATTGCATTTCCATTTGCATCCATAAAACCATATGCATATATTTTACATCTATGTATTCATATCCATGTGCATCCATTATAAACATAAACCACATCATACATTACATTTATTCATCTACCATCTATCATTGCATTTCACATTGCATTTTCATTAATCAATAAAACATCTACATTTCCTAATCATAAAGGAATCATATACATCTCATATCCATACATTCAAGCATATAGGAGACATCTCATAAACATCAACATAAAACCAGTATACACATAAGTATAATGATATCAAAATTGGAGCTCATATATATATATATATATATATATATATATATATATATATATATATATATATATATATATATATATATATATATATATATATATATATATATATATATATATATATATATATATATATATATATATATATATATATATATATATATATATATATATTATATATATATATATATATATATATATATATATATATATATATATATATCAATCAATCAAATGTCAGTATAATAAGAAATGGTGCTACTCGAGCATAGTCTATCAAAAATGGACTACAATATCCATCACGACCCTAACCACCTAGAGGAGGTGGAGGAGGTGGCATATTACCTTATAGAGGAGGACCCTATGGTGTTCCCTAAGGTGGTGGTCCCTATGGAGGTGGTTGTGGTGGTTCATGTGGTGGTGGTCATTGTGGAACTGCATGTGCCCCAACATACTCTAAAAATGGTGGAACCTATTCTGCTAAATCTGGCACTACCCTGACATACGTTGTGTAATAATATGTTGCATGTGCATCCTCTAATTGAGCTCTAGCCAATGCATCATGTATCCCTCTGATCTCTCGATCCCTCTTGGTCAATTGGGTTTCATGCATAATGACCTGTGTATGGAAGTCATCTCTCTCCCTTTGCACCTGTCAGATCCTCTCTTGTCTCTTCCATAGAGCCTTCTGTAATTGTGTAACTTGCCCTCCTATAGGTGGATCCTATGTCACCTGATCTAGCATATCTGTATCATCAACCTGTGCCCCCTTGTCAGGAGGTGGCTACTGAGATATGTCCCCAGTCCTCTTCCTAGTGGACCTACCATGTGTATCACTAAGCCCTATGCCTAAATTTGACCCCATTGGTCTAGCTAGAATATCTATCTACCTTGTCCTTGGCCTCAATAACCTCTACTACTATCTAGGCTACTACTCTCTAGGCTATTGTTGATGTACCTACTATTGTGTAGGCTATTGCTGTAGTACCTACTATACCTACTGGCTCATGCCAACAAGATCTCTAAATCTTAGATAAGGTTGTGCCAAAATGTAATCCCTCTATGAAGGCATCATCTCTACATTGGTCACACTTGCTAAATAATCTCACTAAGCTAGTGGTATCTATGCCTTGATCATACACCTACCTTGGTCTAATCTTAGTTGCTAGGCCTTCTTCACCTCATTAGCAAATTAGGCATAGGTATAGTACTCTTGAGAGATGTCTTGAGGTCTCCCGAACTACTGTAAGAACTATGATAGCAGGAAGTTCTCAATAATGCTAATGGTATGCCTGATCAAAGGACATGAGAAGAACATATGAGGGAGCTCATGTCAGGCCTCATCCCATACCTCTGTGGCTACCCATGGTCTCCATATAACTATAATGATATCATCAAACTATTCCCGCCATAGCTCGATCTTACCTAGCACTAGTTGAGTCATTAGATCTACATACCTATATATATATGGCTACAATGGCTATATAGTATCATGAAAGATTAGCCTTCATATAGGGAGATGCTCCTAGCCCCATATTTGTAGAATGAAAACTCTTGTGGCCATGTGGTCTAGGCACTCTAATATATGATCTTGTCCATCTCATGGTACATCTATGCGAGCATGCACTCACCCCATCCAAATCTCACTAGTGGCCACTCCAACATCCTCTACAATGTGCATCCCTAACTACACTCTAGACCATGTTGCCCCCAATCTGGCATCAAATAACAACTCAAGAATACTACTAGAACCACTGCCAAACTGTGTCCTACTCCATATCAGCCAACCAACTCATCCCATGAGATGGCCCGACCCATCACTAAATCATCTTGAAAGATGGCCCTCAGTGTCGGTGTGCCTACTCTCGATGAGATGTCATACTCCATGTGAGCCCTGTGGAATGGTATGCTTAGAATCTTGTATATTTCCTCAGGAGTGACTATCATCTCTCCCTGTGATAGGTGGAAGGTTCTCATCTCTAAGTGGAAATTCTTGATCAATGCACCTAGTAGCCTGTGATTTACTTAAATGTCAGGTATATTAGATAGATAAGTCAGGCCCAATCCATCGATGTGGGCACCCTCAGCATCACTCAATCTCTGCACTAGCTCAACTATGACTGGGTGGTGAGAGTGGAATGTGACATCTGGGAAGTCAACCTATATTGCAAGTAATGACACTTGATCAGTATCTCAATCATGATGATTTTCAAAGAAAAACAACAATTAAAACTATGTGCCTATCCGAAGCTACTTATCAAACACTCTACTTGGCAAATTTTGTGTAAACTTGGACTTAATCCTTCAAACTTTACAGTAGCTTTTTTCACGAGGAAGTAGGATCCTCACATGAGGCTTCACAGTTGCATGATACTTTACCCTCATTCACATGAGAAATCCTCACTAAGAATTATTTCTCACATGGTACCAGTGCGCGCCTCGTGCAAGCTCAAGGAGGTGCCCCGTACGAGGAAGCCCTCTTTGGGCCTCCCCTCACATGAGAGGTGACCTAGACCCACACAAGGAAACTATTTCCTCACTTGAGATTTGATGTGAACCTCCTAAACATGCCCTAAGTTGACCTAAATCTAGCCTAAATCTCTACAAATCATTAAAACTTGAAATGTGAGCTAGGTTTTGGACTACTTGTCACTAAGGATTGCACCCAATTTTGTAAGTGTTAAAACCTAGCAATCTTGTGAAACATGGGACTATTCTTAGGTTGTGGGTAACCTATTCAAGAATAGACCTCCGGATTAAGCATCATCTTCCCTTTGGATCACTTTTAAATTGGATAACTTTTGGGAGGAAAGGGAGAGAGTGCATGAAACAAATAGAAGTGAAACTCATTTGAAACTAGGTGATCCACCATACTGAAAGAAGATCCACAATCCTTAGGAGCTTGCAAAAGAGTTGAGAAGAAAACTAAAACCCACAACTTGATCATATCACTTTGAATTTCTTAGAACTAGCAAGGTACTTTGGAAAACAAAAGGAATATATTTTTACGATTCAGATTCCAGATTGTACACAAAATAACACCACAAAGCCAAAATATATTTCTAAATCCTTAATTGAATCAGCATAAAGGTTAAGGATATGACCATATCACAATAACCTTAGCATAGAAGAACTCAATGAAAAGCTTGGAAATCATATAAGACAAGAAGGACCTATTTCTACATTGCTAAAAGAAGTGAAGTACATAATTGTGTCTCTCAGAGCTACAAAATTCTCATATCAGAGAGAAATAAAATGAAGAGCTAAACTCCATCATGAAAAGTGAGAGGTATATAACTAAAACCTAGGAATATACATTCAAATCCCACAACCTCCTAAGAATTGAAAAGATCTCAAAATAGACCCTTGAGGCTACCTCATAAACTCAGATGCTAGACCCTTGAGTTTTTAGGGGTAGCAAAGAAAGTGGGAGCCTAAAAAAAGATCATCAAAAGAAGACCACTCTACCCTCCTAAGTCATGCACTAAAATATTCTCACGATGATTTATAAAAACACCATCACCAAAATTTACATTAATAATCTACAATGACTTCATATTCAAAATCTCATCCCACTAAAACACAAAATGGATTTAATATATTTTAAAATGATCTCAACCCAAAAATAGGGAAACACATCTTAAAATAATTACATTTCAAAAAATCCACCTATGCCTAAAAAACAAAACATGGATTTAAAACCTTAAATACCCTAAATTAATAAATGACCCTCAACCCAAAATGAGGAAAGCACATTTACTAATTTATTTATATAAAGTCCAATGTTGCAAGAATTCATGGCAAAAATGAAATCCTCAACCCTAAAACAAAGGGGAGAAATGAAATAATCCATTATTAAGAAAACCCTCCTTCGAAAATGGAAGCTACTAGCATCCAAAATCCCTCTTCTCGACACCTGGCATGTTGCTATTTTCACTGTCACCTCTGCGCTGGATTTTTGGGTTCAATCTAGGAAACATCTGGCACTTTCCCCTCATGACATTACATTGTCAAGGTAGGCATGATTTTATTCCTTATTCTTCATTTCATTCTTCTTCTAAAAATTTGAGGGCACAACATTTCTATTATTTTCATTTCATTTCATAGCACTATGTCTTTTATCTCTACATTTTATTTTGAATAATAGTATCTCTACACTTAGAAGCACTATGTATTTATTGAATTATTGGTATCATTTATCCTTTTTGTAGTTATTTGAACTTAGGGTATCATTGATTTATATGTTGATGCTCAAGGTTCATGAGCTAGGGCATCATAATTTCATTTATTCCATTTTGTTATTACTACCAGCAGACCTGATCTGTATTTTGATTCATGTTGAATTCATATTGTTCTAAGTTTATTTGAAGACGTGTGTTTTCTCTTTGATTCAGTTGCTTAATATATGCCTAGGGCATCGATGACTTTCTTATTTAATCCACCTGGATTTGATGGCAGAGAGCCCTGGCCTGCACCTCTATATTGATGTTTATGCTTTAGTCCATATATTTCAATTGCTCTGTGTTCTAACCTCATGTTGATCAAGTTAAAACATGACACCTAAATGGCTGTAAAGCTCGTGATCGAGCTAGGGCACTTTTCCTTTTTTACTGTTGTGGGTTTGTGGCATTATGCATAGGTTGCATGTTTATTCATTGTCACGATGATCACACCTACTATGAATTCCTTAATGGCCTATGAGCTCATGGCATTGTGTATTGTCATTCAATAATCTAGCATTGCTATTGAATACCTGACATCCCATGATCAAGATCTTTATTTGTTGCTTATCATTCCTTGTTAGTGCCTATTCATTGATTGAGCCCCGTGAGCTTATGGCATTGATGTCATGCCCACTATCGCCAATCTTTATTTTCTATTATGATGGATTTTCATAGAATCCATCATGTGGTGCTTATTGTTTTGAAGCCCGTGTTGTTGCTAGTGTGACACACTCATGCCTACTATGTTTTATTTTCCCCTTAAATTGAAAAATGAGGGCACTAGTTCTATGATGACACTGAATTGTTACCACTATTGAACCCATGCCTTGTTAGCCCACATTGAATTTGTTGTCAGTGTTCACTGTGTGTGGCCCATGGGGTATGAGCTCTAGCACCATACCAAATCATTGCACATTTTAACATGAACAACCTACAAACATATGCTTTTATGGAGGCCTACAAGCCATTTGTGTTACTACTTCTTGTTATCACTATGCTTGGATGAGGCTGTGTTCATGGAGTTCATACCAACTCGTGAATGTGGATTCTCATTTGCTTGGACTTTGCTATTTTATTCATGGGTTGGCATGAGAAAGGTCATGAGCTAGACGAATGGTTTGATACTTTCAGTTACCACTACAATCCATGAACACAGTGCTTTGCGTTGATATTTTTTTTTAATGGCCCGTGCATTACTTTTATTATTTTATTCATACTTCTTGTTTGAATCCCTCAGCGCCATACTTACGATTGTTGTTAATTCTTTTGAATCGTTGTTGGCCCATGAACTGTGTGCATTATTGTTTGTTTATTGTGCCATTGAACACATGAGTATCATTGTTCATGCCACCATTGATATCTTTTCAAGTTATTTTTGTTCATGGTTCATGGATCCCGTGAGACTTTGATCTCTAACCATCCATTTGTTAGCACTCACTAATTACATGTAATGCCAGCCATATTTGGCTTGATTCTTCTTATTTATTGTTCCCATTTTAGGCCATATCTCCCTCCAAATGCATTGTCACTTGATCGACACCATTCCTTATGGCTGGTAATTTCTGGGAATATTGGTGTACATTCATGCTTAGCATAGTTTTTTAGAATTTACATATTATTTTGTTTTGATGCCATGCCTTGATGGCTTGATCCATGTGCCCTATTTTCAGAAGTATTATCCCACCACTTGTCCATTTGATTTGATTCAGGCTGCTCACTTTTACATTGATATTTAATTTGATCCATGATTGTATCTCGAGGGAACATGCTCATTTGATGTGTTGGACATTCAATGACATATTCCCTGCATTCTGTGATCATCCTCTTATTGTGAGGTCTCATGCATATCTATTCATTCTATATCGACATCTTGTTGAGATGAATTCTTCAACGCCCAAGCTAGCCCCTTTATAATTGGTTCACAATGCAAATTTGATCATGTTCATGCTATGATGTAACTTTGAATTAACTACAAATTTGAAGTACATTTTATTTCTCTATTTTGATTATGCCTTAGTGTATCCTACAAGCCCTCCTTTTGATTTTGTTTGACCATGCTTAGCTTGATTCATTTATGTGATTCCCCAAGTGTCCTACTGATACTTCCTTATCTGGTTGCTTCTCCGGTGGATAATGGGTGTTCTTGGCCCGTGATGCAGTTATTGACAAGGAAACTTGAGGTTTTCTTGTTATGATCTACATCAAGGGTCAAGGTCATTCATCTGGGCCCCAACATCCTTGGATTATTGTTGGATCAACTTCTCCTGTATCTACACATGGAAAACACATGTCAATGAAAAAAATGGTGTTTCTTTTATTTCTGGAGCTTCTTATGCACATGCCATGAGTACAACCCTTCCCAGAGGTGTATGGCTGAGTGCATATATGCATCTTGTGAATATTCTGATACCAGGAACTAGTTAGATCCATTGGATCTAACCCATATCTCCTCCTCTCTTCTTGTAGGTTCTGAACTACAGGAGTTCTCTGGATAGGACTGGATCTAGATATGATTACTAGGTAATGTCTAGTACCCCAATATTTTAATTTGATTACTTCATGTATATCTACACTTAATCATTCAATTCTAGAAATGGCTATGCTCACGGCCTGTGTGAGCTTGGATAAATGTTCTTCTTAGTTTCTTTTTCCTTTGTACAACATATTTAACATTGAGACATGCACATGTAATTATTAAATATAGTTCATTTCCTTTTTTTCTTTCTTGTACCTTGAAATGAACACAAATGTTAATAAAGACCACTAATAATTTCAAACTAGGGTGCAATAGTCTAACTTAGTAACTAGGCCTCTTCAAATGAGTAAAATGATGATAACACTACTCACAGGTGCATCATACTCTGGTGGTTGATTGTGTCATTGAGAGTGCTCTAATTGATGTGAATGCACTAGCACATTCTCCATCTCTCTCAGATTTCTCAAATTTGCTAAAGACAAAAGTGAATAATGAATTGAAAATTACCCCTCTGGGCATGATATAGCTTTTGACCTAATTTTCAAAAGTACTCCATTTTGTGCAAAAACTTCACCCTTGGCTAAATTGACCATTCTAAATCTATTTTCGAGATCAAAATTGAATCTGACATCTTTAAATAGCCCAACATTGCATTTTAAACTTCTGAGACCATCAGGATCAGACACTTGTGTAGTCAACCTTTTGGTGTTATTTTCTTACTAGAATCTTATCTCCATCATTTTCTCAAGATCTTCAATGTTTTCATCAAAAGTCAACTCTAGTCAACCCTAGTCAACTTTGTTCAAATGTGGTCAATAGGACCTTCAAATCACTTTAGATCACTTTCGATGCTTCCTTAATCTGTTCTGAGTTCCTCTTAATCTCTGATTTTATCTATATCTACAACCTCTTGCTGTCAATCATCTTTCTGACGTGTCATCTTTTGATTTCACTCCTAAGGGGGCAGGATGATTACATCATTGAATCTAATTGAATTAATTCTCAAATCATTCTAATCTAAATCAAAAGTTCTCATCACTAGGGGCATATTGAGGCCTTGCATCTTGTCATCTTGTTAACTATTGTTAGGTATCTGAGCAATCTAACTTGAATCCTCAAGAATCAAGCTTCATTCTGGAAATGGTTCTCAAAATCTCATTAGCTATTGGGGCAAGCTAACCCTAATTCTTGAAATTCAAGCTTCATTCTAGAGATGGCTCTTGAAAACTCTTTTTGACCGTTATCTGGGAAACCTAACCTGGATCTCAGAGGACTAAGCTTCATTCTGGAGATAGTACTAAATCTGCATTTGTTATCATCTAATCAAAGGGTATTGGGGCAATCTAACCTTGATTCCCAAAGATTGAGCCTTATTTTGGGGACATTATTTCTTCAAGTGGTAATTCTACTATTTTCTTCGCAATCTAACTTAGACTTGAGAGAATTAGGCTTCATTCTGAAGTTGGTTCTACAACTCGATCTGATCGGTGTCTTGGCCATCTAACCTGAACTTTTGAGGGTTAAGCTTAATTCTAGAGATAATCTTGAAAACCTCATCATCTGTCACATCAGGCTATTATTTGAATCAACGCACTGCTCACACATCAATTCAAAGAGGGGCAAAATGTAATATCCCAAAATTGGCACCTTACAATTCTAATCAATTTTGGTGCATTCCTTCAAATTTCTACATCATTAAAGTCATATTGTACTAGGCATTTCTATCTCCTAATTGACTTTATTTAACTTGCTGTCAAATGCAAAAAGCCCTAAATTTGCATTAATTAAACACTATATTTAATTCCTAAATATTTCACATTTATTGGCTAAATAATCCCTATGATTAATTAATTTAATTCTACAGTCCTATTAGATTTAATTAAATTAATTCCACCCCCTTTAGCTAATACATATCAAAGGAATTAAATGTTATTTGGCTATTTAAATGGATTATCCCCACTTGAATTTAATAATTCAAGAAATTGGAAAAGCCACCCATGTGGCAATAATTCATTTACTTAATTAAATAATATCTCCAATTTGTCTCATCTTCCTCCATGGACATGAAGAGTCAGTCATTTCTTTTTAGGAAACTCTTCATTCTCTGCCTGGGCTTTTCTATATTATGAACCCATTTTTCCTCATTTGGGGAGGCAATTTTTTGAGAGCACTAAAACTATAGTGGAGTTTTCTCTCACTTTCATATTTCTTAAGCTATTTTCTCATTGCAATTTAGAGTAATTTTCATTTATTAGTATAATATTGCATTCTCATTTTATTTCAAGTTTCTTAGCTTAATTTGCACTTTCATTCTGAGACTAAGTTAAATTGCATATTCATTCTTAGTTTAATCTCATTTTGCAACCATTTCCAAGCATTTAAATCCTCCATTTTAGAGCTGGTCTATGGTTATTGGGCTCTCAAATTTGAGAGTAATTCAAACACCCCACCTAAATAGGAGGCAATAGGTCACTTCATTTATATTTGCAAAATGAGTAATTCATACTCGTCTTCATAATTTGGCTTATGAGCAATGACCATGTTGAGTCTATGGCTAAATTAGAGGTCAACACTCAGGCATAAACAACAACCTCAACTCATAAATTTATCATCTAACACAAATTTTCCCCTTCACTTTAAACAAGTTTGGATTGATAAATTTTCATTTCATTATCATTCTTAAAACATATCAAATTATGAATTGACCTTTTAATGTCTAATCACACCTTGATCGTATTCTATAGTTAAATATTATGGAAACAGGTTCCATAAACATTCGTATCCCCTATCTAGGCACCTTCTCAAACAAATTTCACATAAGTTCATACATAACTATACTTTATATAATATCAAAACAAAATTCCTAATTGTGATGGAGAATAATAGAGATAATTTAAATTTACTGAATGTGAGAAATAAATATAAGTCAGATGGTGAGGACTTGAAGGATGTTGGTGAAGATGGATAGGATCCTAGGCCACCTATGAAGTTTGTACCTTTCATGATTCTTGATGATTAACATCTAGTGGATTCTTAGGTGGTACTAAGGGATTCCTTTGTTGTTTCCAAGGATAAGGCTATAGGTCAAGTTCTCCAGGTCAAGAATCAAAAGAGAATTAAACTATTTGGTTCTAGATTGAAAGGTAAGGTAATTTTCCCTACTTTCCATTGGGTTTACCTTTTTTCTAGGACATCTTTTTCAATGTCTGATTTCCTAGTTGAGAAAGGTATAAAAATTATAGAACACTTATTAGGATGCAAATTTGTTCATCCGTAATTCAATATTAAGTTGGTCAGAGCATGGGTAGCTTTAAAATGTTCAAACAAAGGGAATATTTTTTTGTTAGTAATGACTTGAGGTTTGTTTTCCATTTATGTTCATGTGTGAGGAAGATTTACAATTAGTCCTTGTTGGTGGCCCTTAGATGCTTCGATGTTCTTCCTTACCCCTTAAACTGTAGGACACTCAATTTTATCTGATTGACCCGAGTTGCGATAAGTATTGTCTTTGTTTAGATTATTCTCTCATGCCTCCCTATTGAATTTTGGGATAAAGAAAATTTTCAAGGAGTGGTGAGCTATTTTGGGGAGTTTATTTTTCTTCATCTTATGATGACCATTAGAAAATGTCTAGTGTATGTAGATATATGTATTAGCATTAAGAATTAAGAAATATATTGATTTCCCTTTTAAGGTTCCTATCAATTTTCAACTATGTATGTGGGCTCAAGTTATTGTGTTTGAATCAATCCCATTTGTATTTTTTCATTACAAAAAAGTTGGATATTGGGAAAATGATTTTCCTCTAAAATAATCAAAAGATTTAGGGATTCAAGAAAAGCATGGACAAAAAAATTGATAACTCAAAGGAATAAAAATTTCTTCACAAGTTGAGGCCTTGGTTCTAGATGGGGTCCCCATTAATTAAAGTTTATAGAATTTAGTCTTAAATAAATCAAATAATTCTTGAACTCAGACTAATTAGCTTGAGATTAATTTGATGATAAATCTCCCAAACTATTTAGAGGGTGATTTTTAGCCTCATGATATAGATCATTTTATTTTTCTAAAGTCTATGGTCAGTTACTATTTGGAAGATGGTGAGATTTAGGAACACTAGGGTGGTGGGGTGGCTGCAAGAAGTTGAGTCCCACTCTTGTGCAAAAAGTGGAAGTGTTTTCCATGTTTTTAAAATTTCTTGTCAATTGATGTCTAAACTTGAGGCACATAGAGATAAAATCTCAAAAAATATCTAGTGGTCAAAATATATGTTTAAAATATGTAATTTATTTAAATACCCACATGGTATAGATTACTTTTTATCAAGCATATTTAAAAAACCACTTTTTTAAAATGTTTGTTTCAGGGCCATACCACACCCATGTATGACCACCATATTTTGACCTAAATAAGTGATTTTTTTTTAATCCTTCTGGGGAAAGATACCTAAGACACCCAATATTCATGATTATAGTTTTCTTATTTTTTTATAAAGAATATTTTTTTAAATTAATTTGTAATTAACTATAAAGAATATTTCAAAACATTTGTTGTACAACAACCATAATTTAATGAAAATTTCTTAATTTTTAAATTTTTATTTTTATTTTTTATCTTTAAATAATTATATGTAGATTTATTTTTCAAAAATTATTTTCTAAAAAACCTAAAAACATAAAAGTTATTAAAGTTTGAGTGAACCTCACTATTTTACGTTTAGGTGCCAGTTTTAATTAATCGATAATGAATAATGGTAAAATTAATAATATCACTATGCAATTTACATTTTTGAAATCAAGATATTGAGAGCTCTAATGGGTTTTCATTTCGTCAAAAAATACATTCAGAAAGGCCCTTAAAAAATTATGAAATGAAATAAATCTGGCATTCTAGTGCCTTAACCAAAATTTTGGAAGTCAATTCATAGGATTAATTTCCACCAAGCCTATCCTAAACCAAAATCTAAAGTGGAGGTGTGTTCTCTACTCATGTCTTAAGAAATGGGTGCCCATTATCTAAAATTCAAAAAATAGGCACCTATTTCTTCAAAAATAAAATTTTCATTGGCTACCCATTTTTTTTAAAATGGGTGCCCATTTTTTGAATTTATGATCAAACATCTAAACCTAAATCAAGTGCCTAGTTTTTTAAAATGGGTGCCTATTTCAACCAACATTTTCCAATTCCACAAGACTTCAGTGGAATTGGAACCCAACTTCTTGCACTAACCTGGTGAAGATATAAGTTTGATAAGAAATTATAACTAATGGTGAGGAGATGAAACGTCAAATGATATATTTTGAGAACAAGGTATCCTTTTGAATGGTCAAGTTTAGAGTTAGGTGTAAGTCCACTTTGTCTACACTGGTAATCAAAACAAGCAATATATTGAAGGTAGATTAAGGGGTGAATTTGAAAGAGGTGAGTATACCAACACCCATCTGAAGCCATGATAATCAAATTAGGTGTCATGTTATAGATGGGCCATAAAGAACTCTTTTGGAGATAGGCCTTTAACGATCTCCTCCCTATTTTAAATGAATATTATTTAATGAAATATTATGGTGTTAAACCACCCCCATAAACATGTTCTCTGATCAACTTTGATAAGGTAGATTAAACTAGATATTTCTATTATTTAGGAAATAATAATGTTGAGGGTTAATGTTGATTATATTAAGATCACTTTCTTCATAGATGCTAGAATACATTTGGTTGGTGTACATGGTGCTTTAGGAGGTATTACTATCTTTTTGAATCAAGGACTTGTAAAATGTACTAATTTTTTCTCTTCTCCTAACAACATAGCTACAAGGTTTAAACATATTAATGAATGTTGTTCATGGGTGGCTTCCAATATTTATGCTCAAAGTAACAAAGTTGGTAGGAGAATGTTGTGGAATTATTTATTTGGTTATTGATGGGATATTTTAACACCTTTATTTATAGTATTAATAAAAAAAGAGGGGCTTCCTTTTCTTTAGACAATAGTCAATACTTGTTATACTTGATTAATTCCTAGAGGCTTATAGATTTCGATATGCATGGTGCTTATTTTTTTTATCCAATACACATATGGAGCATGATTTAATCCAAGTACAGTTAGCTCAAGTTATAATTTACCTAGATTGGATGACCCTCTTGGTGTTCAAACTTTATATCTTATCTTGTATTGGTTTAGACCACTTTCCATTTCTTTCAATGAAGATAATGCTTACAGGAAAAAAAACATTCCCTTTAGATTTGAAAGAATGTGGAGCTTGAATTTAGTCCTAATTCAAAAAATAAAGGATTGGTGATCCATTGATGTTTACGGAAATGTTATGCATTGTGTAGTCAAGAAGTTGGAAAGGGTAAAATGAAAGGTTAAAACTTGGAGTAAGTCATTATTTAGCCATATTTTCAATACTAAAGAATACTTGAAAAATGATGTAGATAATGTTCAAACTTATATTCAATCTCAAGGATTGAAAGATACTTTAATGAACTAGGTAATGTATATCCTTTCTAACCTTCATCAAATTATTGCTGAAGAGGAGGATTTTTAGAAGAAAAAATATCCAGTCAATTTTCTCCAAAGTAGAGACCATTCTAATAAGCTATTTTACATGTCAAGATTAAAACATAGGGCGACTAAGAAGATCTTCTTAATTAAAGTTAATTGCATGAACTTTAAGAAATATTAAGAAATTATTTAGAGTATCATGGACTTTGTCTCTTCCCTTCTATCTAATGAGTTTATTCTTTTGTTAGAAGTAGTGGTTGTCGTTGCATGAAAAGATCAACTTGTTAGTGCTTGATACAACCACTAGAATTATATAAGAAAAATGAGGTGGCTAAGCCATGTCACAAATACTGAGGGGAGTGCTAACCATTTTTCCAACAATCTCCCCCTCAGTGTTACTCAAGGGGATTCAAACCTGTGACCAAGCTTTGATACCACTTGTTACAAGTATTGGTTGTTTTTGCACCAAAAGATCGACATGTTAATGCCCGATACAACCACTAGACTTATAGACGACACAAGATGCAATTAAGCCATGTCATGAATTTGGAGGGGAGTGATGACCATTTTTCTGACATGTTGATCTTTCTACTCAACATGATTTGTGTAAGGATATTCATCAATGTGTTTTAGATGATATGAATTAGTCCTTAACTATGAATCTATTAGAGGAAAAATTATGTTCTATTATTTTTCATTTAAAGGGAATAATAATTTGAGACCTAATAGTTTCCCTATGTTTTTTTTAGATGTGTTGTGATGTGTTGACCAAAGATATTTTGGGAATGGTTGATTTTTTTAAAAATCTATATCCCTTCTGTAAGATTTGAATGTCACATTTATTGTTATTATTCTTAAAAAAGTGGGTGTTTCTTCTTTTCATAAGTTTTCCCTTATCAATTTGTGTAATTATCTATATAAGGTCTTTTTAAAGCTCTTGACTATTTGTTTCAAATAGCTCATATATTTTTCTATGCATTCTCAATAGAATGGATTTGTCCATGGAACAAATATTCTTGATTACATTATGACTATTCATCAAAACATTTATTCTTTATTTATGAATAAGAGGGATGGGTTTCTATTTAAGTTGGATCTTGTCAAAACCTATGATCTAGTTAACTAGAGTATCTTTTTGAAGGTTCTTTCTTCATTTGGGATTCATAATAATTTTGTCCAGCTAGTATCCCAAATGATTTATATGGCTAGAATTATAGTTATTATCAATTGGTCCCATACTAGTTTATTCCCTTCTTATAGGGGATAAAGATAATAGGACCCTATTTCACCTTTACTTTTCATCATAATTGTATAAAACTATGGTAGATTCATTCATAAACACATGGTGGAAGGGAGTTTGATAGGGATTTTCTCTGTTTTGATAGATCTTATATGTTTGCAAAAAAAACAATTTGATAGTCACACTATCCTCATTTGGGGGTTTTATGTCTTGGAAACAAATATTGTTTGATAGATCTTATATGTTTGCTACCACATACGATAGTGATGCAAGAGCATCTCAGGTGCTTGGCAATCTTGTGTCACCAAAAACAATTTGAAGTTTGTTTGTGTTGCTTGCTTTCTTCTTTGGACAAGTTGGTTGGTAGTTGGTCAGTTTCCTTTGGTTACCGAGTGTGGCCAGTCATTTCCTAGGCAGTCAATTGTTTCATTGGCGCTCGATATTGCTTGTCTAATACTCAGTTATCCTGCTCACCGATGGGTTTAGTTTTGTTTTTTATTGAGGTTGACTTGTGCATTTATATTGGATCATGGATTTAATGTTGGAATCCATCATTGGGAAGCACGTGGTCATAGATTTGACCATTCCTTCCATTTATTGTGGATCTGAAGGCCGACTCAGTTCGATAGCTTCTTGTATAAATGTAGTTGTTAGTTTAGAGTTTAGGAGGCAATTTTAGGATAGAAGATAGGATTAGAGTTTGACAGATCCTCACATGTTTGAGGACTTTTTTATTTCATTGTAATATCTAGCCCTAAGCAAGAAGGCCTTATAGCCTGGCATGTATGGCTCTACTTGATGAAAATATATGAAAGATCTTGCATTCTCTCTCTCACTCTTGTTGTGTTTGTTTTCTTCCACATGTCTTGAGTAGGTTTGGATCATTAGGGTGCACCATTGTTTGGCCCCTCTTGCTCCCTACCTTCCATAAGGTGGTATTAGAGCGGGGTGTGTTCTTGATCTAGTTCTATGGATCTTGGTTTGTAGGTTCCCCTCGAAGCCCTAGTTGATTGTTGTGGGGTAGCAGATTGCAATCTAACCTGCAATTGTAGAGGGTTGTCAAGATGGTTCATGGGAGGTGAGATGTAGATCTAGGATTGGAAGGTATGCTAAGGAAAATTATTTTTAGTTTAGAAGCTATTGAGTCAGCCCAAAGAAGAAGCAGACATCTTGAAGATGTTAGTGATGATGAAATTGGTGAAGAATAGGTGAATGCAGAACATGAACCTATCATGGATCAAGGTCAATAGATATTTTTGAAGGCTTTGACAAGTCTAAAGTCAAAACCACATTTCAATCCTCCAAAGTATGGTGGAAAGCTATATTTTGATGAATTGGTGGACTGGATCAATGAGATGGAAAAGTATTTTGAATATGAAAACATTCCTGATGAAAAGAAGGTGACAATTTCAAGCACAAAGTTGAAAAGTCATCCATCCTTATGGTGGGAACATTTTTAGTTAGATAGGAAGAGGGAAGGCAAAGAAAAAATCAAGATATGGAATAAAATGGTAAAAAAATTGAAAGGAAAGTTCTTACCTTGTGATTATCAGATTAACCTAGTTCGGCAAATGCAAAGTTTGAGATAGAGAGATAGCTCAATAAAGGAGTATACTGAGGAATTATATAGATTAGATATCAAATCTAGACATGGTGAAGATGATGTGGAGAGAATTGGTAGATACCTAAATGGTTTAAGAGTTTCCATCCAAGAGGAAATTAGTATGGTCAAGATGGAGAACATTTAAGAGGCTTATCAATTTGGTTTGAAGGTCAAGGAGAAATTAAACAAAAGACATGAGCAAAGACAAAGAGGTCAAGGTGGTAGATGTTAGGAATGAATGTAAAGTATTTTGGAAAACATTTTGTAGCATTTGTTCTTGCATTCATGACTTGGATTGTCATTGATGTCAACACAATGATATTTTGGATATTAGTAGGAAAGTAGGTACAGTTTTGTTTTGCACACATGTTGTATTGTAGATTGGATTTTGTATATTTGATGGTATGTTCTTTGGTATGTTATTAACCTATGTTTAATAGCACAAAAATAAATTCATTCATTCATGAGAGTTATGTGCATTTTGGTCAAAGCAGTGTTTAGACAATGTTTCTGTGTAGCGATTTTTAGAAATTGGAGGATATCTCTTAGCTGGGATGGAATCTAATTTTGCACAATTAAAGGGATGTTGGAGACACATTAATGATGACATGATTCATAGCACAAACTTTGAGGATATGTTTGGAGAAAGTTACAATATCTCGAAGCTGATAGTTTTATGTGAATTTTGTGTGTAGCGTGTAGAGATTATTATTTTGTAATTGAGGACCGACTCATTTGTAATTATTTCAGTTTGGTATATAAGAAGGAATGTTTTCCTTGTTATACAGAGAATTGGAAAAAAGAGAATTGGGAAAAAGAGAATTTAGAAAAAGAGAATTGTAAAAAAGGAGAATTGAGTAGAGATGATTGAATTGTGAAAGTTGAGATGCGAATATATGCATGAAGTGAAGAAAAGAGCTCATTCAATGATGAAGGAAGACTTGTGAGTACAAAGATCTGGAATTGTGATCTTGTGTAGTAGAGAGTGTAGTTTTGGCATAGTATGAAGGAGGTAATATATTTCATATTATTCTATTGAATAATTCTAAGATCTTTTGGACAGTGGGTTTAAAGATCTTTCCTTGAAGCTGTTTGGGCAGTGGGTCCTTCTGTCTTCCATAAACTCTTAACTGTGTTAGAATCTTTTAACAGGGATTCAAAATCTCCTAATAGGGATTTATATGTACTGAATGTATTTCATAAGACTCCTAATAGGGTCCATCCTCTAACAAGGAACTTTCATTTTAGTGCATCATTCCCACCAGGGTTTACTCTTTTCAAGAGGTTCCCTAATCAACATATCTTGTGTTATTGTGCAATTGTGTATGGTTATCTTTATATGGTTGATTACTACATTGATTATATTGTTTAAAGTAGTTGAATGGTTAAATTATTAGATAAATGATTCCCCCCCCCCTCTCAGTTATCTTGGGGATCTTTACTTTCTAACAATTAGTATCAGAGTAGCAGGTCCTTGAAAGAAAAGTTTAACAACTTAAGGAGATCCATGGAAAATTTCAGCAAAGAAAGCCCTAAGTTTGATGGAGTAAATTTTTATAGCTAGAAAGAAAAGATGAAGACACATTTATTGTGTTTAGGACCAAGTTATTGGTTGATTACAAGGAATGAGAAGACTATCATTGAGGAAGACAATCTAGAGGCAGGAACTAAAGATGAGCTAGATCTATTCATGTGTAACATACTTGCAAGAGAAGCACTTTTTTCAGCACTACTAGAGAATGAATATAGTCAGGTAAGATGTTTGAAAATATCTCATCCAATTTGGAAAGCTTTACATTCTACTTTTGAAGGTGATGAACATGCAAAGAAGGCTAGATTACATAATTGGATTTGTGCATTTGAAGATATCAGAATGATGGAAGATGAATCTATTAGAAGCTATATTGGTAGGATGTCTGAGATTGTAATAGGAATAAAGTCTTGTGGAGGTGATAAGATAGAGAATGAAGTGATATGGAAAATTCTAAAAACTTTGACACCAGTATTCAAGCAGACAACACAGATGATTGAACAAGTGATACCTTGTACACTGAACTTTTCAAGAGAGACTCTTCTTGGAATATTAGAAACAATAGAGATGAATTTGAGATTATTAGGAGAGATACCTAAAATGGAGATAGCATTCAGTGCTCTTAACATTAGACCTACATTATCAAGAAGTACTAGTGTGAATGGAGATTATGCCAGCAATAGCAGATCTAAATGTAAGGAAGATAAGAAGATTGAAGAAGGTATTGCATTAGTTGTAAAAAGAGAACCAGAAGGTAAGAAAATCTTTAAATGTTGGACTTGTCAAGAATATGGTCATTTTGCATCTAAATGTCCTAAAAGAGTTAAGAAGTATAGAAGCAACTTTAAACCTAGGAGATCTAAAGAATGTTATTATGCAAATGATGAAGATCTTGAAGCAGGAATTGAAAGACATTTAAGTGACAGTGATAATGATAAATTTGAGGAAATAGGATTTGTAGCAATTAAAGAAGAAAGTTTTGAATCTGATGAAAGGGAAGAAAAGCATTAGTTTCTCAAGTTGAAAAGAAATTTGATTGGATTATAGATAGTGGTTGTTGACATCATATGACTGGAGATAAAAGAAAGTTTGTTAAGTTAGACAATTATGATGGAGGAATTGTTAGAGTTGGTAATAATGCACCTTGTTTGATTAAGGGTATAGGATCTATTACTCTTGATGGAAAGACTAACACTGATGATGTTTACTTTGTTGATGGATTGAGACATAATCTACTAAGTGTTGGACAATTGGTTGATAAGGGTTATCAAGTTTGGTTTGCTGAGAAAACTTGTGTGATAAAAGATAAAGATGGAAATCTAATTGGAAAAGGATCCAGAACCAGAGGTAATGTATTTTAGTTGAATCATACTGAGATGACATGTTTGTTAACTAAGATTGATGACAATTGGTTATGGCATAAAAGGTTTTGTCATATAAACTTTGATAATATTGTCAAAGTGAGTACTACACTTGCGGTAAGAGATTTACCTAGAATTATGAAACCTACTAACATGATTTGCAAAGAATGTATGATGGAAAAGCAGAAAAGGAGTTCATTTCCCAGCAAGAAGTTCACATCGGCAAAGAAGCTAGAGATTATTCATATAGACTTGAGTGGTCCTACTAGGACTAGAGGATTCTATGGAGAAAGGTATTTTATGATTCTTGTTGATGATTTTACAAGAATGACGTGGATTGCATTTTTGAAAGAAAATTCTAAAGCATTTGATAAATTTAAGATCATGAAAAGAAAAATTGAGAATGAATCTAGAATGAAGATTAAGTGTCTAAGATCTGATAGAGGTGGTGAATTTACATCTAGAGAGTTTAATACTTTTTGTGAAATGAATAGTATTAAGAGACAACTTTCAGCTCCTAGAACACCACAATAAAATGGTATTGTAGAAAGAAGGAACAGGTCAATAACTGAAGCAGCAAGAGCTATGTTGTTTGAGAATGATTTGGCTAAGATTTTTTGGAGAGAAGTAGTGAACACAATAGTATACACTATGAACAGAGTACAAATCAGAGCAGATACAAACAAGACACCTTATGAATTATGGTTTGGACATGCACCCTCAGTTAAGTATTTTAGAATTTTTGGAAGTGAATGTTATATTAAGAGAGATGATGATATAGGAAAGTTTGATCCTAGAAGTGATGAAAGAATATTTCTTGGATATTCTTTGAAAAGAAAAGCATATAGATGTTATAACAAAAGAACTAAGACAATTGTTGAAAGTGGAAATGTCAAAGTTGATGAGAAGTTTAAAATTCAAGAAATCATGCTTGATTATGAATCTGATGGAGAAGCACAACCTCAGCCTAACATTGAAAATATAGAATTATTTTTTGAAACTAACAGTGATTTGATGAATGAAAGTCATACTGAAGAAAATAGAGAAGAAAATAAAGAAGAAAATAGATAAGAATACAGAGAAGAAAGTAGAGAAGAATCTACAGTTGGAACAAGATCAATAACTATGACACCTAACAGGTATATTTCAAGACATCACCCTACTGAGCAAGTTATTGGAAGTTTAGACAGAGGAGTTTTGACTCAAAATAAGGTACATTTATGTTTGATTTCTCAAATTGAACCTAAGACTACTAATGAAGCTTTTGAAGATGAACATTGGATTAATGCTATGAAAGAAGAACTGGAGTAGATTAAAAAAAATAAGACATGGGAATTGGTTCCTAGACCTAAAGACAAGAATGTGATTGGAACAAAATGGGTATTCAGAAACAAGATGAATGAACAAGGAGAAGTGATTAGAAACAAAGCAAGATTGGTATGTAAAGCATATTCACAACAAGAAGGAATTGACTATGAAGAAACTTTTGCACATGTGGCCAGAGTTGAAGCAGTGAGAATGTTTCTAGCATATGCAGCTTACAAGAAATTCAAAGTGTATCAGATGGATGTGAAGTCAGCATTTCTGAATGGTGAATTGGAAGAAGAAGTCTACATTGAGCAGCCTAAAGGTTTTTCTTTAACACAAGAAGGAGATATGGTATGTAAGTTAAAGAAAGATTTATATGGATTAAACAAAGCACCTAGAACCTGGTATGCAAGATTGGATAAGTATTTATTGAAATTGGGATTTAAAAAAGGAACAACAGATAGTAACTTATACAAAAAAGAAATTGAGAATGGTTTGTTGGTTATAGTTATATTTGTTGATGATATTATCTTTGGAGGAGAAGATGAAGCCAGTGAAAAATTTGCAGATGAAATAAAGACTAAATTTGAAATGAGCATGATTGGAGAAATGAAATATTTTTTGGGATTATAGATAACACAAAGCAAGGAAGGTATATTTGTAAGTCAGACTAAGTATTTGAATGACTTATTGAAAATATTTGGAATGGAAGATTCTAAACCTATTGGAACACCTATGGTAACTGGAGATAAGATATCTAGCAAAGATGAGACACCAGTAATTGAGCAGAAAAAGTACAGATCTATGATTGGAGGATTACAGTACTTGACACATACAAGACTTGATATAGCACATTCAGTTGGGATTGTAGCAAGATTTCAAGAAGAACCTAGAGAATCACATTATGTAGCAGTAAAGAGGATACTTAGATATCTAAAAGGAACAATGGATTATAGATTATGGTATGAGAATTTTGATGATTTTACTTTATGTGCCTATACTAATGCAGATTGGGAAGGTAGCGTTGATGACAAGAAAAGCAACAGTGGTGGAGCCCTTTTTCTTGGAGGAAAATTGGTCTCTTGGTTAAGTAAGAAGTAGAGTTGTATTTCACAAAGTCCAACAGAAGTAGAATATGTTGCAGTAGCAAACAATTGTAATCAGATTATTTGGATGAAGCAAATATTGAAGGATATTGGAATAAAGTTTGATGAGCCTGTTGTTATACATTGTGATAACACCAGTATAGTGAGTATGTCAAAAAATCTTGTTTTACATTCTAAGACTAAACATATTGAGATCAAGTATCATGTTGTAAGAGAGAAAGTTGCAGAAAAAGAAGTAAGATTGGAGTACATAAGCACAAAGGAACATATAGCAGATATATTTACAAAACCTTTACCTAAGGATACATTTGTGTATTTGAGAGGTATGCTTGGGGTTATGCCCCAACCTATTTTTGAGAATTGATGAAGATGATTGCATCCATCCAATGGTATATGAGCCCTATCTTTCTTCTAGATTGGATGTTGGAACTTCCTCTATGGGGGAGTTTATGAGCTGAGTCATGAGGACTCTTATTATTGTATTTTTCTGAATAGTGTCTTTTGACATTAAGTTGTTGTTGACTTAGTGATGGAATTTATATCATTGATTTCAATGGGGGAGAGAAATACATGAAAAACATTGTGGATTGTATGAGAGAGCTGAATGGGAGAATGAAGCAAGATTTAATTTGATATTTTGCAGTGATGTTGCAGTATTGGATTTTTGGAACATTGGATGTTTTTCATCTATTTTTCCATCACTGCCAATGGGGGAGATTTTTAGGAATGAACGAAAAGTATTTTGGTAGTCATTTTGTAGCATTTGTTGTTGCATTCATGACTGGGATTGTCATTGATGTCAACACAGTGATATTCTAGATATCAGCAGGAAAGTAGGTACAGTTTTCTTTTGCACACATGTTGTATTGTAGATTGGATTTTGTGTAGTTGATGGTATGTTCTTTGGTGTGTTATTAACCTATGGTTAATAGCACAAAAAAAAATTCAATCATTCATGAGAGTTATGAGCATTTTGGTGAAAGCAGTGTTTAGACAGTGTTTCTGTGTAGCGATTTTTAGAAATTGGAGGATATCTCTTACCTGGGACGGAATCTAATTTTTTTTAGTTAAAGGGATGTTGGAGACTCATTAATGATGATGTGGTTCATAGTGCAAACTTTGAGGATATGTTTGGAGAAAGTTACAGTATCTAGAAGCTGACAATTTTATGTGAATTTTGTGTGTAGTGTGTAGAAATTATTATTTTGTAATTGAGGACCAACTCATTTGTAATTATTTGAGTTTGGTATATAAGAAGGAATGTTTTCCTTGTTATACAGAGAATTGAAAAAAATAGAATTGAGAAAAGGATAATTTAGAAAAAGAGAATTGTAAAAAAAGGAGAATTGAGTAGAGAGGATTGAATTGTGAAAGTTGAGATGCAAATATATGCATGAAGTGAAGAAAAGAGCTAATTTAATGATGAAGGAAGACTTGTGAGTACAGAGATCTAGAATTATGATCTTGTGTAGCAGAGAGTGTGGTTTTGGCATAGTATGAAGGAGGTAATATATTTCATATTATTATGTTGAATAATTCTAAGATCTTTTGGATAGTGGGTTCAAAGATCTTGCCTTGAAGCTGTTTGGGTAGTGGGTCCTTCTATCTTACATAAACTCTTAACTGGGTTAGAATCTTTTAACAGGGATAAAAAATCTCCTAACAAGGATTTATATGTACTGAATGTATTTCATAAGACTCCTAACAGGGTCCATCCTCTAACAAGGAACTTCCATTTTAGTGCATCATTTTGTGGGCATCATTGCCACTGGGCTTTACTCTTTTTAAGAGGTTCCCTAGTCAACATATCTTGTGTTATTGTGCAATTATGTATGGTTATCTTTCTATGGTTGATTACTAGATTGATTATATTGTTTAAAGTAGTTGAATGGTTGAATTATCAAATAACTGATTCACTCCCCCTCTCAGTTATCTTGGGGATCTTTACTTTCTAATAGTAGATTCCCTAGAGGAAGGGGTAGATCTAATGGTGAAAATAGTAGATCTAAACCAGAAAAGGAAAATCTGGACAAAGACAAGACCAAGTGGAAAGGTGAAAGTTCATCTAGAGGTAGAGGTAGTAACTACTGAGGTTGTTATGGTAGAGGAAGTTTCTGTGGAACTTGTTACAATTGTGGATAAGGACATAGATCTTTTGAGTGTACACATGCAAGTAAGAAGGCTGGTAGTAGTAGAAATGCTTTTGTGCAAGAAGAGTCACTGAATGAACTTGAGAAAGAAAATAACTTGATGGTAAGGAGAGCACAATGGAATAAAAGTAAGAAGGAAGATCCAATAAGGAAATGTTTTTTCAAGACTAGATGTAGAGTTTCTGATAAAGTTTGAAAGGTAATCATTGATAGTGGTAGCTCAGAGAATCTGGCATCTAAAGAGATGGTCACAAAATATAGTTGGAAAGGTTGGTACATCCAAAGCCATATCATATTTCATGGATCAAAGATGATCATACACTCCTGGTAAGTGAACAATGTTATGTGAATTTGAAGATTGGAAAGTACTATGATAAGGTGTTATGTGATATCATGCCTATGGATTGTTGTCATATTTTATTGGGTAGACCTTGAAATTATGATAGACATGCTATATATGATGGGAGATTGCATAAGTATACTATTGTGGCTAATTGAAAGAAACAAATCTTATTACCATTGATGGAAGAATCTGTTAGTAATGTTTGCACATCTGTGAAATTTTGTTTGATGGAGGGAAGAAATTTTTTTAACTCTTTGAAGAGAATGATGTATGTTTTGTTGGTATTCCTAACAAGCTGAGTAAGAAAATAGAGGATAATGTCCATGAGGAGATTGATAAGTTACTCACCAAGTATAGTGATATCATTTCTGATAATGTAGCTAATGGTTTTCCACCGAAAAGAAGCATTGATCATTGTATGGATCTAATCCTTGGAGCAAGTTTACCAAATAAGGTACCTCATCGGTTGAAACCTACCAAGAATCAGGAATTGAACCGACATATTCAAGATTTTTTGGACAAAGGTTTCATCAGAGAAAGTTTTAGTCCTTGTGTAGTACCTTCTGTATTGGCACTAAAGAAGAATGGAGAATGGAGAATATGTACTGATTTCAAAGAAATCAATAAGATAAAAATGGAGTATAGGTTTCCTATACTGAGAATGGATGACATAATGGATAGTTTGACTGGAGCAAAGTATTTCACAAAGATTGATTTGAAAATTGGGTATCATCAGATTAGAGTTAGAGAAGGTGATGAATGGAAGACAACTTTTAAGACAAAAGAAGGTTTGTATGTGTTATACACTAAGTTTGTGCCTTTGTCTCAAGCTCTCTTGGTATTGATAACTCATTATAACATGGGAATCATCTCTAGGTTGTGGGACCTTTGCTAATTGAGATGAGACCTCCATGTTCTAGGCTAGGTCCTCTTGGATAATCACCTTAATTTTCTTCTTGAAATGAAAGTAAAAATTTT
Source organism: Chamaecyparis obtusa (assembly GCA_027943335.1). Lineage (NCBI taxonomy): Eukaryota > Viridiplantae > Streptophyta > Pinopsida > Cupressales > Cupressaceae > Chamaecyparis > Chamaecyparis obtusa. Next base: position 249,712 of record BSBK01001710.1, read on the forward strand.
GGAGGGAAAGGGATAGAAGGGATGCTTGTAAGAAAAATGACTTGAAAGAAAACTACCTACTAGGTGATGCACTAAAATTAGGGTTTGGATCTCAGTATGTAGGAACAAAATCAATGAAAATCTCAGGTCTAGTAGGTCACAACTTACTGAATAGGCTTGCATAAGTATTTCATAAGAGGGCCTGAGAATAAGACACAACTTATGAGCTACAAACATACATTCACTTTTACAACTTGGTTTAGGATTGAGACAAGACTATTAAGGGGGTTGAGGTATACTCACAAGAACATCTAAATCAAATCAAACATAGTAACACACAAAATTGTAGAAAGCAAGAGGGATCAGGAACCCTAAACTATCATTGAAAACATGCATATACTTTGATCCAATAAGAGATAATCCAAACAAGGAAGCATAGGGACATGAAGGATTGTCACAAAATACCTCTACAATATTTGAATCATGAATGGGAGAGATAGAACTATATGAGCCAGAGGGTAGAAATGATACCACAAATAGCCTTTAAGAAATGTGAATTTTATTCTACATATTGTCCAACTCCTTTGCACTAAAGGTTCCAAAACAATATATACATACTCAACTACATGCAGGCAGGAGTCAAAACTAACCTAACTAGGGTTACAAATTTTACAATAAAATATCAAACCCCAGGTGTCCACTAATGACCCATCATTAAAATCATTGAGAACCGGTCATCAGATCAGATCTTTCTCTTTGCGTGTTGATCCTAGACTAAGTCCACCTGCAGACACAACAACTTTGACCCATCTACCCACCTGCAACTCCACTAAGCCATGAAGGCTTCAAATTTGGTCTTATTTCCCTGGAAGAGGTATTGCTTGCAAAGGTGGTGCCAACTCTTTTCATTACTTCCCAGTGTAGGAACATGGCACAATACCGTGCAATACTGGCCAATGGTCACCTCCATCACCCTCTCAACCACAACCATCTTGACAAATCAATTCCTGAGCTAACCAACATTGTGTGTGGCAGAAAGAATGCAAAACCCTAGCAAAACCCTTGTAGAGATATTAAAATTCAAATATTAATGACTAGTAGATATATTTTTAAATGTGACCATCAATGAATAACCTTCCCAGTAGATGAACTACCCAGATGCACCCTTTAAAATAGTTAAAAACCCTTCTTGACAAGTCAACTACCACCGTGGTAGTCAATAACCAATCAAACTACGCCATTTCAGATACACGTTGCAATCTTTTGACATCAAACCCACTACTTGAGATACTAATCCAATGGCAGGTGCATGATCTTATAGCCCCAAAATATTCCTTATGCTTTTAGGTTGATCGTTAGATCCTTTGTAATTTGGGACCCTACTAATAGATCGGTCCACCTGGAAATCCTCATCATCATTCGACAGCGAATCAAAAGCATGCATGTTAGCAATACGCGGCACTAGGATGACCTCACATATCTCTTTAATCCAACCAACAAGGACTTGGCAACTCATCCTAACCTGGCGCTAGACCCACTAACAAATCTAAACACTTTGGTAGATCTGATGGCTGGTGCAAGATCTTAGAATCTGACAAAAACCTTTGTGAAGATACGCCAATCATCAATCTTTGTCTTTCTTACATCTTTTTAGGTCCTTTGACATGGTCCCACTATGGCATCCAAGTCATTGCTATGTGGACCAATCGGATTCAAGCAAGTCAGCACATAAGGACCTACTGAAGGAAGTTTTGACACCAACCAAGATTGGTGGTTGTCGTAAGATCGTGAGCCTTGATACAAACCTTTGTGAAGATATGCTAACTGTTGATCCTCTACAGATGTCAGAGCTTCTAGCTGCTGAAAGGGTCTAGCCCCGCTGACAACCTTCAACCTATATTCAACCTTAGCCAATCACAGGCCACCAAAATGGATCCACATAGCACCAGTCCCACTGACACATTGGGCTCTATAGGTAGAAGAAAATCAATGATCATCAAAAGATCTCAAGGAATCTTCTGACCCTATGAGATCATGTGACAATCGTCGGATCAAGAATCTTGTTTGGGCCATTTGAACTAAGACCGCCAACCCAAATGGTAACCACTCATGGGATCACTAAGTGTTAAGGAGTTAACCATCAGGAATGGGAGACTTGGTGACTAAAGGGTTAATAAAGGCACATGCAAATTGGATGACTTAAGTAGCTGAAAAGGTAACAAGAAAATATAAAAAGACCAAAGGGTTTTTTAGGATTTTGAACACCAACGGCTAGTTTTATGAAATTTTTTAACTATAGACTAGGGAGATAACAAATTTGCAGAGACTAGAGAACATGGAATAAATTTGTGAAAATTTTAGCGATGGTAAGCATGGTAAAAATAGAGGTCTGGGTATGGTTTTCAGCCAAATTTGAATGCATATAAAAATTTGGGTAACATTTTGGTGATTTCTACTCAATGTCAACCTGCTAGACATGGAAACTAGTGACCTTGAACATCCATTGGGCACGGGGACATCAAAATTTTGAAAATTATCATAGGGAGATGGAACTAGAACTATGCTCAGAGCACTTCTTGAAAAGCAGGAAATTAAACTTGAAAGCAGGAAAGCAAGTAGGAAAGTATTTTTACAAAATTTACAGAGAGGGATTAACCTCAAAATAGGGCTTCAAGTGGACACCATTCATTGAAATAGGTAAGGGCAATCCCTCCATTTTTGATAGTTGAAAAGAATTGGAGCCCCTGCATTCTATTATAACAAATGGCCCGCCCCAAATGGAGTCAAATTTTGTATGCCTACCAGGTCTGGATCTGAACTCATCCCACTTGAGGACTACATCCCCAACCTTGAAATTTCTAACTCTAGCCCTTTTGTCAAAACTCCTCTTTGTTTGATTCTGATGGAACTCCATATCTTGCATTGATTTCCTTCTGAGTTCTTCTAATTCCATTAGCTAAGCATACTTGATCTGTAAAGGATCCTTTTCATCAAATAGGGCATATTGAGTAGCTTAGTCCAAATCTGTCAATTCAGCTGAAATGGAAAACTTAGCCTCCTTGCCATAAACTAACATGTAAGGATAATTACCAATGATTTTATTTGGGGTAATCCTATCTAACCACAAGGCAGATCTAAGCTTTGTGTGCTAATCTCTCTAATTCTCTTGAAGAGTCTTCTTGATTATCTTAATCAAGTTCTTATTGGTGGATTCTGCCAAGCCATTGCCTTGGGGGTAATAATTTGAACTAGTATTTAGATAGATGCCATTCATGACTACCCACTCTGAGACTTTGAGACCTATGAATGCTAAGGCATTATCTAAAATGATGGAATCAAGAGTGCCAAACCTATGGATTATATCATCATAAAAGCTTAGGACAACACTCTCATTGGCTTCTTTCAATGCAATTGCTTCTGTCCATCTAGTGAAGTAGTCAGTTGTAGTAATTATTCATTTATGTCCTGCACTATATGGAGGATTTATCATTCCTATGAAATCTATGCCCCACTTCATGAAGGGTTGCTCTGTTCTAACTGGCTGTAAGGGCAAGGCTGCAAGGCTTTCTTTTCCTGCAAACATGGCACATTCGATGCATTTCCTATCATAATCATGACTATCCTTAAAGATAGATGGCCAATAGTGTCCAGCCCTCATGATCTTAAAAGTAGTAGTCCTAGGAGAAAAGTGACCTCTAGAAGGTCCATCATGAAACTCAAATAGGATGTATGCTATCTTTTCTGAATCTATGCATCTTAAAAGGACACCATTGTGATTTTTCCTAGAAAGAACATCATCAATCAACATGAAAGGAATATATTGTAACCTATAATACCTTCTTTTTGCTAAATCTAGGCCTGGAGGACATTGTCCTGTCTTCAAATAATTGATCATATTAGGCAACTAGCTTGTTGCCTTGGCTTGTTCTTCTGTAGAGTGCACCACCAGAGATGCATCCATTTTCTCTAATTTCTTTAAACTTTCATCCTCTGCCAAATGCTCACAAAGACCTCTTCCTCTAATTAGCTTGGTAATTTGAATATCAATGTCATATTCCATCACCTTGGTGATCCAACCAGCTCTTTTCTCATTTAAGTCTTTGGAGAGAAAAAACTCTTTGACACTTGGATTAGTAACTTTTAAATGTACCTTTCTATGGGTCAATAGATATCTAAACTTTTAAAGTCTCTTCACCATAAAAAGTACATGTTTTTTCTACAAAAGAGTATCTCTATTCATACTCTTCCAAACCTTTGCTAAAGAAAGCAATAGGCTACTCCAATCCATCTGAATTTTCTTGAGTCAACATTGCAGATATAGCATCATGACCTCCATAAGCATAAAGGATGAAATCCTTACTAAAATTTGGGTTTAAGAGGCAAGAGCTCCTGTTAGGGCCTCTTTAATGGCTTGGAAATTGGCCTTCCCTTCTTTGGTCCAACTAAATGCTGAACTCTTCTTTAGCATGGTTGTCAAAGGCTTGAGTAAATCTGCAATGTTAGGCAAGAACCTCCTAACAAAGTTAATCTTTCCTGTGAAAGATTGGAGATTTTTCTTATTATGTGTTAGGGGTAGCTCTAGGATAGCTGCAATTCTCTTAGGATCCACTGTAATTCCTTCTTTGGATACTACATATCCTAACAATTTTCCTTCATGAACTACAAACACACATTTCTTGGGATTAAGAGATAGCCCAAATTCTCTACACCTTTCAAAAATCTTCCTCATATGTTTGATGTGGTCTACTGCATGCTTTGAATAGATAGTTATGTCATCTAAGTAGACCAACAAAAACTTGTACATTAGGCTCTTAAAGGCCATATCCATTGCCTTTTGAAATGTGGCACCTACATTTGACAAACCAAAGGGCATCTTTTGATAAGCCATGGTTCCCCACTTGGTTGTAAATGTAGTCTTGTATTGATCCTCTTCATTTACTAAGATCTAATTGTATCCTAAATAGCCATCTAATAATGAAAATCTCTTAGATCCAGAGACACATTGTAAAATTTGTTCCATAGAGGGTAGCGAATGGCAGTCCTTTAATGAGGCCCTGTTAAGATCCCTAAAGTCAACACATAACCTCAGCTCCCCATTCTTCTTCCTGATAGGAACAAGGTTGGAAACCCAACTAGTATGCTTAATGGGGTAGATGATACCACTCTCTATTAGTTTGAGCACTTCTTTATGCATAAGTAGCTCAAGCTTAGGATTAACAAGCCTTTGCTTTTGCCTCACTTGTTTGGCATTTGGTTCTAACGCAATAGTGTGCTGAGCAAGAGCAGGATCAAAACCTTTGAGATCCTCATATTGCCATGCAAAAACATCACTGAATTCTTTGAATAACTAAGTGTAAGCTTGCTTCTCCAATTCAGTGTTCACTTTTCCAAATTGTAGGCTCTTACCTGGTTCCAACTCTAATTCAACACAATGTTCTTGTTGAACTACCAGGCTAGCTTTATTTTTCTTGACTTGATCATCCTTGTTGAATATAGTCTCTAAGGTAACTAGACCTCTAGGCATCTTATTGGACTTGAGTTGTATTACTTGATCACCATAGTTTTGAGATAGCCTATCTTGATTATGTTCTGAAAAAACATCTTCCTCAAACAAGAACTGCAGAATTTGTTCATCATTGTCAAACACTTTCCAATTGACATCATTATCTGGGATAGATGGTCTAACAATCACTTTGATATGTTGTTGATCTATTTCTCTTGAAATTCTATTTGGAATATCATATTGGGATCCAATAGTGCTAACCTATCTACATTTTGATTTAACTTTCTAGGGACATCAACAATATTGAAAGCATGGAAATCTTCAATTGCATCCCAAACTCTATGTTTGTATGCTTTCATGGTGTCATTTTTGGTTTCACTTATCCCTCTTACTTGGCTAACAACTAACTCACTATCACCATAAACTTTTAAGGCCTTAAGCCCTCTTTTTCTAGCCCATTCTAGTCCATTGACTAGGCTTTCATACTCTGCAGTATTGCTAGTGTAGGAGAAACTAAATCTAAAGGTAGTATAATACCTTTCTCCTTTTGGGGACACTAGCATAGCACCACCACCAAAACCATGTCTACTTCTATCCCCATCAAAAAATAGTTCCCAAACTTGACTGCTTTGATCTTCTGAATTAGTATCCTCTTTGAGAAGGCTTGGCTCTATAGCATTACTTTCTTGTATTAAATAACCAAAATCCCAAATCTGATTTTCTTGGGCCTCTGAAGCTCTTTCATCTAGAGGGATATCAGGGATACTCTCTATCTTTGTGCTTGCTTCACTAATGGTTTGGAAGTCACTGTCATCAAATATAGGGTAGTTTACATTGATGGCATTGGACACATATGGCTCTATATGGTGTGTTGCTAATGGTTCTGATTTAATGGTGACCTTGGTCCCATACTTTGTATGAAATAACATGTGAGACCAATTAGAAGATAGATAGCCTCCTATCTTAACTGTAAACTCCCTTCAAAGACATATAGAAAATAATATAGGGAGATCTATAATATATATATCAAGGAGGATGGAGAAATTAGGACTAGCATGAAGGATTATACTGGTATCCTTGGCCACACCTATAGTATTGATTGAGGATCCATCAAGTTGGGTAACTTACTTTTGGAAGAGCTCATATTTTAGTCCTAACTAATCAACTACTTTCTTGGGTATTACAGTGCTAGTAGCTCCACTATTTACCATACAATTATGCACTAAAGATTTTCCAATGATTAAAGATACATAAAAGGGAGGTGGCTTTGAGTTCCTACCTTGTGTGGCATTGCCTTTGGAGTTGCTACTTGGAGCCTCCTTCTCTTGATCAATGCTAACCATCACTAGCTTTGTAGCTTCTTTTGCAGGTTGAGGAGTTGTTACCTCTGACATGGCCTTCTTCAAAATTTTAGGTTGTCCTGCAAGAACCAAAGAGTCCCACATGGACATGGTGACATTCACCTTCTTCATGTTGTCTACAATATTATAAGGTGTCACAGTGTGTACTCTTTGTTGTGTCTTTGGCATGATGGGCTCCACCTCCTTGAGAGCCTGGCTCTCTTTGCTTGGTATGACAAGAGCCTCCTTAGGTGTGATGGGAGTAGCTTGTTGCAGTGGCTCTGTAGATGTAGTAGCTTTGGAGTTGGAATCCGCTCTCTCCATGTCTTGAGCTCTTCTTTTTGCTCTTGTAAAGGAAACCAAAGAAACTTCATCATTGACTCCATTAAAGTCTGGTTGCTCCCAATTAAAGAGAGGAGTCTCATTCTCTTGTGATTCTTGTTGAGGAACTAACCCACTAGATGAAACCTCTGATTGAGCTTGTGAGGCATTTTGAACCATTAGAGCCTAGTTCATCCATCCATTTGAACATGTAGCCTGATTATGAGGCTGATTACAAGGAAAACACCATTCATTATCCATAGCCATATTATTTTGACTAGGAACCATGTCCCTCACTCAGTTAGTAGAATTTAGAGGTGCAGGGTTATATGGTTGGAATGGTCTCTGATTAAAACTTTGTCTTTGTCCTTGATAGCCTCCTTGGTACAGTGGCCTATTTTGTTGATAAGGTTGTCCTTGATTTTGATATTTTTGATTAGGACCTTGGCCTTGTGACTAAAATGGTGGTCTGATTCCTTGACTTTTCTTCTTTAGATTTGTGACCTCTTTAGTCAAGGTCTGCAACAAGTTAGTCATTTCTTGCTGACTGCTTTGTTGACTATTCTTTATCTCTTCCAGCTCTTGGGAGAAACTAGTCCTCAGCTCTTGACCACTAGTACTAGCTTGGGGTGCCAATATGGTGGGAATAGGGGTAAATGGGGCTACTTGGGCAGGTGCAATGGGTTGAAGGCTAGGAAAAATGGGCATTGGAGGCCTTCTAGCAATCATGCCTGCTTGGATTAAACAATTTTCAGCCCTGATAGCTATGTCAAAAGCTTGGGGTAGAGAAGTACCACCCATAAACTGGATCATGATAGAAATTTGACCATTTAGGTTTTGTAAATAGTAAAGGAAGGCATGGTCTATTGATGGGCTCACTAAGACTGGGATTCTATTCCATGTTTTAAGGAATCTACTATTATAATCTGTCATTTGCTCTTTAGGGTCTCTCTTAATAGTTGTTAACTGCTCAACTAGAGACAAGTTATCTGATTTATCATCAAAATGCTTACTTAATGCATCCCCTAACTCATCCCAAGAAGTAATAGAACCAATAGTTAGAGTTCTAAACCATTCTAGAGCCTTACCTTTTAAAGAGGCTGCTAATAACTTTGTGGCCACATCTTCTTGAGTAATGTTGTGTATGCTGCATATGGTGGTCACATCTCTTATGTGCTCAAAAGAAGTTGTCTACCCCTCACCTGTGAAATCAGGTATACTCTTAAGTGCCACCAAAGGCACATCATGATGTTGAGCAAAGGCCAATGGGCTGCCTTGGTTGAATGGAGAAAAAGAAAACTATCTTGCCATTGTAAGTGTTGGAATCTGAAGATTGACAACTATATGAGTTGTATCTATTGCTAGATTGGAATCTTCCTCTAGAGCTTTGGTTAGGGATCTACCTCTTCTTCTGGAATGAAAGGGAAAAGGTCTCCTTTCTAAAGTATCAGAAGGTGTAGATTGAACTATCCTTACAAGGGATGTCCTTTGAGTTGACCTACCTTTGTGACTTCTCCTTGAGGGCAACTCTAAAAATTGGGTAGGCTTTGAGCTTCTAGTCTCAATATTTCTCATAAAACTTTGAACAAGGTAGCCTGGATCTTTGAAATTAGTAGAGTCACTAGATATACTTGATAGGATGACTTTTAAAAGCTTGCGCTATGCAATCTACATATCAGAGATAGCATATCTTTGAATTTGAATAACTTCTAGTCCCACCGGGGATGCTAGAATTGTTATACATTGAGTTTGCACCTTTGTCTCAAGCTCTCTTGGTCTTGATAACTTAGTATAACATGGGAATCATCTCTAGGTTGTGTGACCTTTGCTAACTAAGATGAGACCTCTAGGTTCCAGGCTGGTTCCTCTTGGATAATCACCTTAATTTGCTTCTTGACATGAAAGTAAAAATTTTGGAGGGAAAGGGATAGAAGGGATGCTTGTAAGGGAAATGACTTGAAAGAAAACTACCTACTAGGTGATGCACCAAAATTAGGGTTTGGATCTCAATATGTAGGAATGAAATCAATGAAAAGCTCAGGTCTAGTAGGTCACAACTTACTGAATAGGCTTGCATAAGTATTTCATAAGAGGGCCTGAGAATAAGACATAACTTATGACCTACAAATAGACATTCACTTTTACAAATCAGTGTAGGATTGAGACAAGACTATTAAGGGGGTTGAGGTTTACCCATAAGAACATCTCAATCAAATCAAACATAGTAACACACAAAATTGTAGAAAGCAAGAGGGATGAAAAACTCTAAACTATCATTGAAAGCATGCATATACTTTGATACAATAAGAGATAATCCAAACAAGGAAGCATAGGGACATGAAGGATTGCCACAAAATATCTCTGCAATATTTGAATCATTAATGGGAGAGATACAACTATATGAGCCAGATGGTAGAAATGATACCACAGATATCCTCTAAGAAAGGTGCATTTTCCTCTACAAATTGTCCAAATCCTTTGCACTAAAGGCTCCAAAACAATATATACATAATCAACTACATGTAGGCAGGAGTGAAAACTAACCTAACTAGGGTTACAAACTTTACAATAAAATATAAAACCCTAGGTGTCCACTACTGACCCATCATGAAAACCACTAAGAACCGGTCATCAGATCAAATCTCTCTCTTTGCATATTAAGCCTAAACTAAGTCCACTTGCCAACAACTTTGACCCATCTACCCACCTACAACTCCACTAAGCCACAAAGGCTTCAATCTGATCTTATTTCCCTCGAAGAGGTACTTCTTGCAAAGGTGGTGCTAACTCTTTTCATTACTTCCCAGTGTGGGAATACAACATAGTACCCTACAACACCAGCCAACGGTCACCTCCATCACCCTCTCAACCAAAACCATCCTGAGCAATCAATTCCTAAGCTAACTGACATCATGCATGGATGAAAGAATGCAAAACTCTAGCAAAACCCTCGTAGAGATATTCAGATTCAAATATTAATGGCTAGTAGATATATTTTAAAATGTGACCATCGATGAATAACCTTCTTGGTAGATGAACAACCCAGATGCACCCTTTAAAATAGTTAAAAACCCTTCCCGACAAGTCAACCACCACCACAATAGTCAACAACCAATCAAACTGCACCATTTTAGATACATGTTGCAACCTTCTGACATCAGACCCACTACTTGAGATACTAATGTAATGGCGGGTGCATGATCTTATAGCCCCAGAATATTCCTTATGCTTATACACCGGTCATTAGATCCTTTCTAATCTAAGACCCTACTGACACATCAGTCCACCTAGAAATCCTCATCATCATTCGATAGCCAATCAAAAGCATGCATGTCAGCAATACACGGCATTGGGACCACTTGACATATCTCTTTAATTTGACCAATAAGGACTCACCAACTCATCTTGACCTGGCATCGGACCCACTGACAAATCAAAACACTTTGGAAAATTTTATGGCTGGCGCAAGATCTCATACTTTGACACAAACTTTTGCAAAGATACGCTAACCATCGATCTTCATCTTTCTGACATCTTTTCAGGTCCTTTGCCATGGTCCCACTGCAGCATCTAAGTCATTTCTATGTGGACCAATCGAATTCAAGCAAGTCAACACATAAGGACCCACCGAAGGAAGTTCTGACACCAACCGAGATCGATGGTTGTCATAAGATTGTGAGCCTTAACACAAAGCTTTGTAAAGATATGCCAGCTGTCAATCCTCTACAGATGTCAGAGCCTCTGGTTGCTAAAAGGGCCTGGCCCTGCTGACAACCTTCCACCTATATTCAACCTTAGCCAATCATAGGCCACCAAAATAGATCCACGTAGCACCAGTCCCACTAACATATTGGGCTCTATAGGAAGAAGAAAATTGATGATCATCACAAGATCTCAAGGAATATTCCAACCATATGAGATCATGCAACAATCGTCAGATCAAGAATCTTGTCCTGGCCATTTGAACTAAGACTGCCAACCTAAATGGTAACCACTCGCGAGATCACTAAGTGTTAAGGTGTTAACTGCCAAGAATCAGAGACTTGGCGACTAAAGGGTTAATAAAGGCACGTGAAAATTGGATGACTTAAGTTGCTAAAAAGATAACAAGAAAATATAACAAGACCAAAGGGTTTTTTAGTATTTTGAACACCAACGGCTAGTTTTATGAAATTTTTTAACCGCAGACCAGGGAGATAACAAATTTGCAGAGACCAAAGAACATGGAATAAATTCATGAAAATTTCAGTGATGGTAGACATGGTAAAAATAGAGGCCTGGGTATGGTTTTCAGCCAAATTTAAATGCATATGAAAATTTGGGTAATAGTATGAGTGGTAGGTTATGCCCTTTGGTTTAACTAATGCACCGAGTACTTTTATGAGGCTGATGAATGAAGTTTTGAATAAATTCTTGGGTAAGTTTGTGATTGTATATCTTGATGATATTTTGATATTCAGTAATACCAAAAAAGAGCATTTGTTGCATATTTGACAAGTGTTACAAAGATTGAAAGAGGAAAAGCTGTTGATAAATATGAAAAAGTGTTCATTCATGAAAGAGGAGGTTGTGTATTTGGGATTTTTTATTTCAGTTGATGGTTTGAAGATGGATCCTGAAAATTATGAAGCTATTTTGAATTGGCCTACACCTATGAATGCTAGTGAAGTAAGATCATTTCATGGTTTGGCAAGTTTTTACCAAAATTTCATAAGGAATTTCAGTTCAATTTGTAATGCTATGACTGAGACTATGCTCAAGGAGATAAAAGAGAATTCAAGTGGACACATGGAGCTGACAAAAGTTTTGAGACTTTAAAGAAGAAGGTTTTTGAATTACCTATTTTGGTATTACCTGATTTTAGTAAAGTATTTCAAGTGGAAGTGCAATTGGAGCTGTGTTGAGTCAAGAAGGTAAACCTATTTCTTTCTTTAGTGAAAAGTTGAATGATGCTATAAGGAAATATTTTGTGTATGATCAGGAATTTTATTCTATTGTTCAAGAAATGAAGAAATGGAGACATTATTTGATACCGAGTGAATTTGTGTTATATACTGATCATAAGGTTTTACAATATTTGGGTAGTTAGAATCAGTTGAATCAAAGACATATGAAATGGGTTGAGTATTTGTAGAGTTACGCATTTGTGATAAAGCATAAGAGTGGAGTCACTAACCAAGTTGCTAATGCATTAAGTAGAAGGAGATCTTTGATGATCGAGATGAAAATTGAAGTTCTTGGTTTTGATGAGATGAGAGATTCTTATGAGTCTAGCCTTGATTTTTTTAAGCCATGGAGAAAGTGCAGAGCACCTATTCAAGATCAACAAGATACTAAATGGGATGAATATTTTATTTAGGAAGGTATGTTGTTTAAAGGTATTCAGTTGTGTATATCAAGAGGACCAATGAGAACTAATTTGATAAAGGTGATACATGGTAGTGGTTTGGCTGGACATTTTGGTATTGATAAAACATGGAATTTGCTTAAGAAAAAATACTATTGGCCACAGTTGTATAAAGATGTTTAGAAATTTGTGAAAAGTTGTGGAATTTGTGAAGTTGCAAAAGGAGTAAGTCAGAATACTAGATTGTATATACCAATTGTTGTTACTGAGAAACCTTGGATTGACATCAGTATGGATTTTGTTCTTGGCTTACTGAAGACAGTAAGAGGTAATGATTCTATATTTGTTGTTGTGGATAGATTTTCTAAAATGGCACATTTTATACCTTGTAGAAAGACATCAGATGCAGTACATGTTGTAGATCTTTTCTTTAAGGAAATTTTCAGATTGTATGGATTACTGGGGAGTATTATCTTTGACCAAGACATTAAATTTGTTGGATATTTTTGGAAAACCCTTTGGAAGAAATTTGGCACTGAGTTGAAATATAGTTCTACATTTCACCCAAAAATTGATGGATAGACTGAAGTTGTGAAAAAAGTTTGGGAAATCTTTTGAGATGTTTAGTTGGAGACACACCTAGTAATTGGGATTTTATGTTGGCACAAGAAGTGTTTGCAAACAATAATTCAATGAATAGGAGTACTAGAAAGACACCATTTGAGATTGTGAATGGCACACAATTGAGAGGAATATTTGATTTGAGAGACATTGCTAATGAGAATAAGAAAAGTGCTGAAGGAGTAAAATTTGCTGAGTACATGAAGACATTCCATGAAGATGTGAAGCTGAAGCTCGAAGATAGTAATAAAAAATACAAAGACATCATTGATAGATCAAGGAGACATAAAACTTTTGATGTTGGTGATGAAGTGATGATTCATTTAAAGAAAGGTCGATTTCCTATTGGAACATATGGGAAACTGAAGATGAAAAATTTTGGACGTTGCAAGATTCTGAATAAATTTGACAGTGGAAATGCATATGAAATTGAGTTACCTAATGACATGGACATATCACCTATTTTCAACATTGCTGATTTATATGTTAGAAATAGGAAATACTAAGAGGGGGGGTTGAATCAGTATTTCAAAAACTTTTACTTTTTCCCACTTATGGATATAACAGATTAATTTAAAGCATAAGAAACTAAATAGCATACATAACAGTAAATGTAAAGAACTCATAACACATGATATGTTCTCAAGGAAACCCTAGCCAAGGGAAAACCCCAGTGGGGATGGTACCCACAAAGATCCACTAATCAAAAGATATCATGTTAAGGATGTTGACCCTGTTAGGAGTCTATTAAAAACATATAGTGTATCAATCTTGGTTAAGGGACTACATGCCTTGTTAGAAGCCTCAACCTTGTTAGGAGTTGTAGATAAAAAAACCTAATTACCAACTGAGCTCACTACCCAAACAAGTAATACAAATGTTTACTAATTACAATATGGTACTACTTACAACTTTGCATCAACAACTTTCACTTGTATCACAATATACAACTATCACAAGTTACATTTCAAGTATGTTCGGTACATCTTTATTTATACAAGATAAAAAAATAAAATATTTCTCTAGTCAACTTGCATATCTTTATCCAAGATTAAACATCTAGGATGTCATCTCTTTATAATATTAAGTCATTATTTTGACAAGAAAAATAATCCCTTAATTCATTTACTAGTTCTGCCTTCAAAACTGCTCTGTCGGTTGTACTTTGTCATCAGTAAAACAATCATAACTTTGTCTGTATTATCCATACTCTTTTCCACACTGAGATGGGGTATCCTTAGACACCATAGAGTCTATGTTCAACTACAAAACTTTGATCATGCTCCAGTGAATGTTGCCAAAACAAACTGTATCGGGTGCTCTGTCAAAAACACTATTTCATACTTAGACAATTTTAGTCTCCGATCTTCCATACTTACTTTCCAGCTTATGTGATCTTCATAGGGAACATATGTTTCCATAATGAAAACATCTATGTACATACCTCAGCCAAATTTCCAACATTATATGAGTATCATGAACTTGATGAAGAAGTGACAATACCGACAGAATATCTTAAGAAGTAGAATGATGAAGTTGAATAGATTTTGAAGGAAAGAGTTGGCAAGAGTACAAGAGTAAAACAATACATGTAATATCTAGTAAAGTGGAAGAATAGACCAATGGAAGATAGTTCATGGATTTCATAGTATGAGTTGGATGTAGCTCAAAGTAGACCTACCAAATGATTCAGAGAATCATTTCAAAATAACCCTAGGTGTCTGCTACAGGAGCATCTCAGGTCCTTGGCAATCTTGTGTCACCAAAAACAATTTGGAGTTTATCTGTGTTGCTCAGTTTCTACTTTGACTGAGTTGGTAGGTAGTTGGTTGGTTTCCTTTGGTTACCGAGTGTGGTCGGTCATTTCCTGGGTGGTCAGTTGTTTCACTGGCACTCGACATTTCTTGTCTGCTGCTTGGTTATCCTACTCACCAATGGGTTTAGTTTTGTTTTCTGTTGAGGCTGACTTGTGCATTTATATTAGATCATAGATTTCATGTTGGAATCCATCATTAGGAAGCATGTGGTCCCACATCTGATAGTTCCTTCCATTGATTGTTGATCTGAAGGCCAAATTAGTTTGGTAGCTTCTTGTATAAATGTAATTGTTGGTTTAGAGTTTAGGAGGCAGTTTTGGGGATAGAAGATAGGATTAGATTTTGACATATCCTTTCATGTTTGAGGACTTTTGTATTTCATTGTAATATCTAGTAGGTAACCAGGAAGGCCTTACAGCCTGGCATGTATGGTTCTACTTGATGAAAATATATGAAATATCTTGCATCCTCTCTCTCACTCTTGTTGTGTTTGTTTGCTTCTACATGTGTTGAGAAGGCTTGGATCATTAGGGTGCACCATTGTTTGGCCCCTCTTGCTCCATGCCTTGCGTTAGATAGTATCTTCTCTATTTCAAAGGCTTTCTAGAAGAAAGTTAAAGTTCTATTTCCAAGCCCCTTTCAAGCTTTAGTTTGGAATTTGGTGGTTATAACGAGGGTTAATATATTCTTTCACCTCCATGTTCAAAATAAAATTTTGACTATTGATAATTTGTTTTAAAATTGTATGGCCATTCCTAGCCATTGCTTCCTTTTTATGGACAATGTGGAGGACCATTTTAACATTCTTTCTAAGTGTTATTTTTTCAATATATATTTGGTCTCATTTCTTTAGTATTTGGTCACTTTCTTGGATCTTACAAAATTATTTTTTAGAGTTTTAGATCTATTATATGTATCCAATTCCTAATCCTTCCTTGAGTCTTTTGTGGTCATTGGTGATGCCCCATACTATTTCACAAATTTGGAAAGAAAGAAATCATATTACTTTTAAGAATTCTAACTTTTTTTATGACATGGTAACTTCAAATATATAATAATCTATGAAGGAAAATTATTTAGTTTCTTGCAATAGGGTTAAAGTTTCTAGTTTTCTTCTATATCTCTCTATTAGATTTTGAAAATTTTCAAACCTAGAATTTATAGTGGGATCTTTCTATTCATTTTATTAAAGAGTATCTAGCCAAAGATGGTATGGTATGGAAGGAACCTTCATTGGGAATGATTTAAGTAAATACTAATGGGGAATCATTTCAAGGGAATCCTAACCCTATTAGTTTTAGGGGAGTGTCATGTAATCACAATAGTTGGTTTATTTTGGTGGTGGCTCTCCCTTTTGATTTCAAAAAAATGATTTTACAAAGGATTATACAGGTTACATGGGTGTGTGAATGACAATTTCTAAGGGGATTACTAAGATATGATTGGAGAGTGGTTCTCTAAATATAATTAATTATGTCAATGGAAAGTGTACCCCTAACTAGATAGATAAAATATTAATCCTTGATTATATAAATGTGCTTAACTCATTTAATGTATATAAGGTGATACATGTGTATGGAGAGGAGAACTATACGACCAATAGATTGGTAAATATAGAGGTCTATTACAAAAACTTGGTAAATTGGAGGATTAATAGAGGAATCCCATAGGAGATGATAATGCTTGTCCATAATCATTATGAGGAATGTGAATTTGAATAACCTTTAAGGAATGATGTTCTCGAGTATGGAAATGGTTTTTTTCTTAGCGCTCTATTATTATAATTTATCCTCTATTCCCAATTTCATGAGCTTCATTTTCTACATTCATTGTCCTTTTTTAATGGGTTTTTCTTCTTTTTGTGGCTTCACTATCATGGGAGGTAAGAAAAATAGAAATAAACTCATTGCATATCATACATGGAAAGAAAACCATATTTCCTAGAGTATTCTCTAAGTTGGTGGACTCTCACCTTATATGGAGATATTACATGGTCCGAACCCTTAACTTATATATGGTTTCATAGATAAATGGAATGAGGGAATATTGAATGTGGATGAGATGGAGATTGAAAAAAAAGTGAATTAATTGCTAAAGTATCCAATACAATAGTAGAGGGAAGGAAATTTTATAGGGATAATTTTTTTTCAAATGAGGCACTCTAGAATTTCTTCATACCTACAAAGAGGGATAAAGATAGAATTATGTAGATGGTAAGTATGAAAGATCATCTATTAAGGCTTCATGGTCCAAAGATGTAGAAATGGGTCTTGAAAAATCAAGCCTGATGAGGTATCCATGTACATAAAATTCCCCCCACCCCCCCCCCCCCCCCCAAAGAGATAAAATCCTCCCCCCCCCCCCCACCCCCAAATAGAGATAGAAGAGACCCCCCCAAAAGTAGTGACAGTCATGACTCCAAGTGAGAGGAAGAAGCCCCCTAGAAGATTAAGTATGTCACATCCCTAGAAAAGCACACAAATGAAGGAACTTTCTCTCATTGAATGGTTTGGTGAAGATATCAACAACCTCCTTATGAGTTAGACAGTAGCAAAGGTTGATGACATGGCCATGGATGAGGTCCTAGATGTAGTGTATGTTGACATCTATATGTTTGGTCCACTAATGATGGGCTAGATTCTATGTGATCTAAACAAAACTCTGGTTGTCACAAAATATGATTGATGGTTGTCAGATCTAGATACCAAACTCAATGAGAACATTTTCAAACCAAATGGCTTCAGTGGTGGCATTTAAAAACTCTAGATACTCAGCCTTAGTAGAAGATAGAGAAATAGAAGACTTCTTGATGCTTGACCAACAAAAAAAGAGCCAAAACAAGTTAGAAGTTGTAACCTAAAGTAGACTTGTGATCCTAAGAATCACCTACCCAATCTGAATTTGTGTATCCCACCAAGTCAAGCTCAATACCCACTATGTAGTGAATCAAAAAACTTTGATAATCCTGAATATAGTGAAGGATCTACTTCATTGCTTTCTAGTGCATCTCATGAGGCTCGTAGATGAATCAAGAGAACATTCCTACAACATATGAAATTTTAGGTCTTGTATGAGCCAAACAAATAAGACTCCCAATAATCTATTAGTACAAAGAACCATAAAAAAGTGGAGAAGAACAATGGGCCTCAAGTTTGACTCCAGAAAGGAAGGGAGTCAGAGTAGGCTTATAGTTAACCATATGAAACCTTGAGAGAAAATATAAAGTGTATCTAGACTGTGTGATGGTGCTCCTAGAAGAAAAGTGAAATATCTCATCCCAATAAGGTAATACAAAAACCCCAAGTCAGTCATCAAGAACATGTCATGAAGGGAAGTTTTGATAACCACAATAGTGGATGAAGAGCTTGATATGATCACCAAGTCATCAACATAGAGAACCAAAAATAAGAGTGAATCATCTGGTTGCAGAATGTAGACATTGGGATCACATTGAAACTGAGTGAACCCAACTTATGGAAGGAAGGAGTCCACCTTGGCATACCATGGGTGAGGAGCCTATTTGAGGAAATAGAGAGACTTACAATGATGACACAAAAGTGAAGAATCTCAAAGAAACCCATGTGGCTACTCCATGTAGTTCTACTCCTGAAGCTATATGTCAAGAAAACAACTTGTCACATCCATCTGATGTACTTTCCAATGATTAGTTATAGCAATGGAAATAACATTTCAAATGGAGTTCATTCGGGCAACTAGCACAAAATTCTTACAGTAATCATTCCTAGGAACTTGGGATAATCCTTTGGTGAACAAGCGCACCTTATGCTTGTCAATTGACTCATCTACGATAATTTTTTTTTTATAGATCTTCTTACGTAAAACAATTTTTCTTCCCTTAGGAAAAGCGAGAAGATCTCAAGTGTGGTTCCTCATCAAGGAACTATATTCCTTCTACATAGCTATATCCCATTGAGGAATACTAAAAGCCTCATGAAAACTCTATGGATCTGAGGGAGTAGAAATGAAGACATGTGGAGCATCCTAGAACTATGACAGAGTCTACCTGGTGTCTAATAGATCTCCAACCCCATAACCTAAAGACTACAAGGTCTTTCTAGCCCAAAGTGGAATGGAAGATGGAGAATCTAGAGGATAATCATCAACCTCTAAATTATGACTAGGAGAGGAAGGAGGTGAGTCCTCTGAATCACTCTCTGCATTGAAAGTAGAGGTAGAAATTTTTATTAGGTGAATCTAACTCATCAAAATATTTTTCATGTATCCCAAGTGATTCTAATGTCAAAGTAGAAGGAGTTGGAGAAGTGATAGAAAGTGGGCTCAAAGAGTCCTCAAACTAAACACTTCTCTTAATAAAAAAATCATGTGTAGTAGAGTCGAGAAATTGATAACCCTTCACACAATTAGGATAACCTACAAGAATGTAAGGTTTTCTTTATGAATCCAAGGCCTTGCATTTCTCTATAGGAATGTGGCCCCATGTAGGAGAACCAAAAACTTGAAAGTTCTTAACTTATGGTTTTCAACCTCCTAAGCTTCAAAAGGAGTGACTCCCTTCAAGGTTCAGTGAGGAACATGGTTATGCATATAACAAGCATAATTAATGGCCTTTGCCCAATACTATAGTGCAAGAGATATAGAGTAAATTATATAGTTTTCAACTTCCTTAAAGGACCTATTCTTTTGTTCTACAACACCATTCTATTGAGGATTGTATGGAACTGAATGCTACAAATCAATCCCTTCTAAAGTGGAATACCTCTCAAACAGATGGTTTATATACTCACCACCATTGTCAGTGCACAAAAAATTGATGGATTTCCCACATTGGTTCTTCACAAAATTTTTGAAGTCGTGAAAATGATCAAATACCTCTCACTTTTGTTTGAGAAAGTACACCCAAGTATATCGAGAAAAGTCATCAATAAATGCAAGGACATATCAGGTCCTGCTGAAAGAAGGATACTAAAATGGACCAACCAAATCACTGTAAACTAACTCTAGTATTTTTGAATCTCTCCATACCTTATCTTTTTCAAAATTTTCCTTAGGATGCTTAATAAAAATGCAACCTTGGAAAACACCACTTGAAAAATGAACTAAAGGTAACCCTATGACCATGCACTATTGGTTGAGCTACTGTAAGTAGTGGAAGTTTAGATAGCCAAACCATTCATGCCATAATCTACTCACATCATTAGAATGAGTGAGAAAAATAGTTGAAGGAGAATTAAGAAAAAAGTGAGAAAACAAATAGAGTCATGACTGATGATCTATTCTCCTAGCTCCAATTGTAGAATCACTATGTAGCTAATGAATTTTCACTAAATCAAGTGTGAACTCAACTAGCTTGCCTGAACCTATGTGAGTGATCTAGTAGACTGAGAGGAGATTAGTTGAGAATGATGACACTCAAAGAATATCATGTAATGTCCCATCCCCAACATAAACAGACCCTCTCCCATACACCTCACCTGGAGTTTCACCACCCATAAAAATAGAAGGCATGGAACATGGCTCGAAAGATGCAATTTATTCCTCAGATGAAGCCATGTGGTGGAAGTATCTGAATCAAGAACCCAGGTGGATGGTGAAGAAATAATTGCAACAAGGGCCTTTCTATTTCCTTTCTTCTTTCTATTTTATTTTTCCTTGTTAGCCCCTCATGAGAACTCTATTTGATAGACTCAAGAACAATGATACTATTCTTCTCAAGAATATGTGTCAAGTGATCAATTTGTTTCTTCAAATGTTTATGTTCATCATGACTAGGTCTTTTAGAATAGGGACTTTTGAGCTTCTCTTTCTTAGGATTTTCACCCATGGAAGATTGGATCTCATTAGTTTCTTTTGAAGCAACTGATATCTAATCCTTCTTCTCCTTGCTATTGTTTTGTTTCTTATCCTTACTATTGTTGTTACTACTTTGGCCTTTTTGTTCTTTTGTGGCTTGGTTGGCAACCAAAGAATGTGACTTAGGGGAATTATGAGTGCTCATTTGGATTAGTTTGTCTTGTTCCAGAGTGAAATTGAGATAAAAATCATCTAAAGATGGCATGGTAAATTAAGTACCAAGTGGACCCTTGGTAGCATAATAGGTAGAAGCAAACACAAAATATTTTAAGCTTAGTATAGAGAGAATACCAAGAGTCGATTGTTCATCTTTATTTTCAATTCCACATTGTTTTAACTATAGCCTTAGGATTTCAATTTAGTGAAGAAATCTTGCATTGTATTGAAATTGTTTGGACTTAAAATAATTAGTTCATTCTCCAACATATGACCCCTCATTGAATCTTGTGTGCCAAATAGTGTTTCTAGATTTATCTAGATTTCATTTGGTCTATTCAAAGACTCAATGGGAAATAGAAAATTAGGAGAAACAAATAAACACAATGTTCCATATGCCTCATCATGTTTTTTAAACCACTTAGGCTTATCTTCATCTATAGCAGGTTCAGTTTCAAGTCCCATAGTTATCGTATTTAATCCATCTGTCCTTAAGTAAATTATCATCCATGATTTCCACTTAAATTAATTGTATGGAGTTAGGATGGGCACATTTGATTGATCCATGATGAATAAATGCAAAGAATAAATTCCAAAAAGAAGAGAACCCAACCAAGACAACCCCCCCTTTTCACTCAATTGAAATCTCCCCCCCAAGAAAATATTATTTGGAACTTTATATTGGTGCATTTACAACTACCACTAGAAACAAATAGTAAGTGGTCTTGATTTCAATGCATTACAAAACCCTCACAAAGAGAATATTCTTAAAATACAATTTTGGCATAATACTTAGAGAAATAAATAGAACCACTTTGATGTACTAAAAAACTCATGATCTTTCAAAAAAAGAATTGCCTTGATACGAGGTCAAATGAGAAATTTATGATCCTCTGAAGTTCCCAAAATAAGAACCGTACAATGTCACAACTGAGAATTTGTAATTTTTAAAAAATATATGAATCAAAATAAGAAAGCATCTACACTAGTGCATAGCGAACTAAAAAATAGCCAAAATAATAAAAAAAATCATGAGAAACGAAGTTCGTATGAGCAAGAACAAAACATTTAAAAACTACCTTAAAATATGTAGGTGCCAATGGCGAGGGGTAATTCTATAGATTTCAGACTTCGATTCTATAAAATATAAAAATTGCATGCAAAATTGGAAAGATACCCAAATGCTTTTACTATGCTGTGAACGAAACCCAAAAGGTGGTTTTGATTGATAATGTACAAAAGATGTTGATACAGTGTACACAAGATGCGTTTAGCTACAAAAAATGATCCCTGCAACAAAAAAATGACATGTAAAGTCTGATTATGTTACCTAAGACAACCTATGGCTTGTTGTAACCTACAGTATTGGTTGAAAACACCAAATATGCAAGATGGTAGTTAGATTTGAGCTTTAAACCCCATTTCTGCAATTGTCTATGATGGTCTCTAGTTTTGTTGAAACAAAATCCAATATGACTTTCTCAAGCCTCCTGAACACGTTGGAATAGCTATAAATGTTGTGAGTATAACCAAAAATGTTGCAATCACCAAGATTTCATAAAACACATGTGCAAACTCCAGAGATTAAAATTTTTTTTGTCAAACTTTTTTGATTATGAAGATCAACTGAAGATGAGAGAGGAGCATATTGGATTTTTTGAAAAGTATAATAATATTTATTAGCCCCCCTGAATCTGTCAAATATTTAAAATAAAATCTACTCTTTCACATAGAACAACTCTGATACCATGTTAGAATGTGAAAATATTAATAACCTAGAAATCTAGTGCACATAATATATATCTAAGCTATTAATGTAAATGATAGGAAATCAAAATAGAAGCACATAGTTAGTCTCCATGAGCCTAATCAAAATTATAGAAGAAAAATAATATTAAGAGGATGCAAAAGCAAGTGATATAAAATACAAGCCACGTAGCATGCTTATATAGACTAGGAAGAGGGAGGTGGGACAACACCGACCAATGAGGAGAAACCGTCTATCATACTAAAGATAGAAAAGTATCTTCCCAAGATAGCTAATGAATTCTTGCATGTAGGAAGGTGACACCTCTCAACCACTCACTTAGTAAGACATGCTTTAACAACCTAAGTGAGATTAATAAAAGTGTAGGAAAAACCTAATAATATAGGGAAAATAAATAATCCACTAGGAAATAAAAACCTACACTAACATAGCCTTCATAGGTTTAATAGTATTGAAGAATCATAATATATTTTCTTAAAGGAAAAAGATCTAACAACACTGAAAATATTTTCAAAGGAATAGTGGAGCTTAAAGAGGTACATCATCTTCTTGTGTGGTTGTACTAAACATAGTTAGGGAGAATCATCTCAAGGAATAAAGAGACAAGAACATACCCTTCAAATTGAATCAAACTTAAAAAGAGGAATAAAATTTTAGAAAGGTACAGGTTATGATATTTGTAGAGGATGGGAAGGCCAAAGGAGTTTCACTTGTTTAAGGTGTGGTTAAGAAGGTCACAATCAATTTGAGTGTTCAAATTATAACATGCAAGATATGAATCAAGAAGGTTCATCTAGATTGAACCTAACTCATTATTAGATTGAAGTTACATAACAAGAGCTATCACTAGATGTAGCGGAAAAACTGATGAAGGGTGCTCCCCTTAATACCACAAGCACATAACAGAAATAGAGAAACAACGACAATAATATGCAAGAATAGAAAATTGGCTTCTTATTATCTCCACAAATATAGAATTACAAACTTTTAGAATTACAATATGCAAAGCCACATGGGCATTCCCTTACAATATTATGTAGGAAAAAGCCTCGAATCAACACCCAGATCTACTACCCAGAACTGCCCTAGACAACACTACAGGTCTTCTTTATATAGGCAATTTCCACCACCCGAGAAGGTTCTCAAAATTTAGCCCTTAGGGCTGACCAAACTTAGAATTATTTTATTTTACAATTTATTACATCAAAGTCGGCTCAAAATGAGTTTTGAAACCCAAATAGAAATTTTGAAGAAAAAATTATTTTCTGCCATTTCAGGTGACCCAACTTCCAAAGACCATAAGTCATCACCCGTTGACCTGATTGGCTATTATAACCCCATTCTGGAAATGCCACAAAGCACTCTACAGGCTTAACCAGTTCAAAGTGCCCATCACCCAAATTTTCAACCTCATCCGGGGCCTCTAAAGCCTTCAAAACTGAGTTTGAAGTTTCTGTGCCCTGCTGCCAATACCAAAAATCTTCAATATCTTCAAAACTAGACCTGATCTAGCCATGAAACTTTTCTAGCAAGCTGATATGACTGAGATGAACCTCCATATGTAAAATTAGAACATTCCGAGATCGTAAGACCAACTTACTAAAAATAGCAAGTTTCCATAAATAGCAACTCTGCACAAGATAGCCCTTATTGAATACAAAAACAAAAATATTTTTGGGTGATGCAAGATTGCTCTTACACCTAGGATCCTCCTGCATCAGACACTTGGGGTAATTTGAGAAGTGACCCTGTCAGGACTCAAGTGTGCAGAGGAAAACCAAGATGGTTAACCTCCTCCTTTGTGAGCCATGATGAATCTTCAACGGGTCATCCTTTCCATTTGACCAAATACTCTTCATATGTCCTGTTCCTTGTGCTTCTGCCAACATGACTATCCAGTATGTCTTCAATCTCCTTGAAATCTGAACTGGTTGCTGGAATACTCCACTGTGTTGCTGCAACCTCATCTTCAACACCTCCTTCGTGATACTCTGTCAAATCTAAAATGTTAAACAATGGTGAAATATTCAGCTCACTAGGCAATTCTACCTCATATGAATTTCCTGAATCATGCTTCTTCAATATCTTACATGGTCCAAACTTCTTCATTTTCAGCTTGTTATATGTACCAACTGGAAACCGCTCCTTTCGCAAATGAACCATGACTTCATCCCCAACATGAAATTCCTTATGCCTCATTTTTCTCATCTCCCTTAGCCTTATACTGCGCATTCATCTTGGTAATATGCTTCCTCACCTCCTCATGGATGTTCTTCAAGTGTTCTACAAAATCCTCAGCTTCAGTACTACTTATTTCTCCTTTATCTATCTTTCTCAATTCAGATGCATTTCTTGGACTACTTCCATATACAATCTGGAATGGTGATTTACTAGTGCTCCTGTTGATAGAATTATTGTATGCAAATTTTGCCTGTGGTAAAATCAAATCCCATCCTATTGGCTTATCTCCAACCAAACATCTTAGCAAATTTCCCAAACTTCTATTCACCACCGCTGTTTGTCCATCAGTCTGTGGATGATGTGATGAACTAAACTTCAAATCTATCTTCAACTTTTTCCACAATGTCCACCAAAAATATCCAACAAACTTAGTGTCTCTATCTGAAACTATGGTCTTTGGCAAACCATGTAGTCTCACTACTTCTCTGAAAAATAATTCTGCTACATGAACAACATCATTAGTCTTTTTGCAGGGAATGAAATGTGCCATCTTTGAAAATCTGTCAACCACCACAAAAATTGAATCATGTCCCCGCTGAGTTCTCTGTAAACCAAGAACAAAGTCCATACTAATATCCTCCCAAGGCTTCTTTGGTACAGGTAATGGCTGATACAACCTTGTATTCTGCTTCACTTCTTTCACCATCTGACATACTCTACAACTCTGTACAAACTTCTTCACATCTTGCTGTAACTGTGGCCAATAATAATTTTCACTAACCAAAGCAAGGGTTTTATCATGACCAAAATGTCCAGCCGATCCTCCACTATGCTTCTCTTTGATGAGATTCTCCCTCATAGAACTTCGTGGAATGCACAACTGACTCCCTCTGAATAGCATATCATCTTGGATGATAAAATCTAGCCATTTTGTCCTGTCTAGAGTAACAGGTTCTGTACAAGCTTTTCAAGCTTCACCAAAATCAGGATCCTCTGGATACAAATTCTTGAGTTCCTTGAACCTAACCACCTCAATCTGCATCTCTGTCAACAATAGTTGCCTTCTACTAAGAGCATCTGCAACCCTGTTAGACTTTCCACTTCTGTGTTTCAAAACAAATGTATAACTCTGCAAAAATTCAACCCATTTCAAATGCCTTTGATTCAACTTTCCTTGACTATTCAAATATTGCAACGCTTGATGATCAGTATACAAAACAAACTCCTTAGGAAGTAGATAATGTCTCCACTTCTTTAATGCCTGAACTATAGCATAAAATTCTTGATCATAGATAGAATATTTTCTCTTGGCATCATTTAACTTCTCACTGAAATAAGCAACAGGTTTACCTTCTTGGCTCATAACAGCTCCTATTGCAGTACCACTAGCATCACAATCTACTTGAAACACCTTATTAAAATATGGAAGTGCTAAAATAGGTTGTTCTGTAACTTTTTGTTTCAACAATTGAAAACTCTTTTCTGCCCCATTAGTCCACTTAAACTTTTCTATCCCCTCTCATTGTTTCAATCAAGGGTCCACAAATACTGCTAAAATTTCTGATAAACTTTCTGTAAAAGCTAGCCAAACCATGAAAAGATCTTACCTCAGTAGCACTCCTTAGAGTAGGCCATTCAAGGATAGCCTGTACCTTCTCTGGGTCCATTTTTAGACCTTTTGCTGAAACTACAAATCCCAAATACACTAACTCTTTCTTCACAAAACTACACTTCTTCAAATTAATCAACAATTTCTCATCTCTCAACTTCTCAAACACCATACGAATATGCATCATATGTTCCTCCAATGTCTTGCTAAAGATCAAAATATCATCTAGGTAAACAATGACAAACTTACCAAGAAATTCTTTCAAAACCTCATTCATGAGCCGCATGAAAGTGCTCGGTGCATTGGTTAGCCCAAAAGGCATGACTAACCACTCATATAGTCCTTCCTTTGTTTTGAAGGCAGTCTTCCATTCATCTCCTTCTCTGATCTGAATCTGGTGATATCCACTCTTCAGATCTATCTTTGAGAAATACATAGTTCCACTCAAACAGTCCATAATATCATCCACTCATGGAAATGGAAACCTATACTTGATTGTGATCTTGTTTATTGCTCTGGAATCTATACACATCCTCCATTCTCCATTCTTCTTTGGTGCTAATACTGCTGGTACAGCACATGGACTCAAGCTCTCCCAAATCAATCCCTTTTGTAATAGTTCATGTACTTGTCTGTTCAACTCTTCACTTTCTACTGGTGTCATTTTGTGTGCTACCTTGTTTGGAAAACTAGCTCCTGGAATCAAATCCATCTAATGATTGATCTTTCTTACCACGGGTAATCCATCAGGTACATTATTAGATACAATATCTTGAAACTCATTCAACAAATCTGCAACCTCTACAGGTACATCCCCTACTTTCTCTTTACCAGCTTTTGGAATTAAAGAAAAACACACATGCTCATGCCTCATACCATCTAGGAATTTTCTTCCATCAACAAAAGTTATTCTTGCATTGCCACATACCTTTTCTTCGGTCTCCTTCAATGGCTTTAGCTTATGTCGCACTCCATCCTTTGTCAGGAAATAGGTATTCGCATGACCATCATTTATAGCACATCTGTCAAATTGACACAGTCTACCCAACAACATATGACATGCATCCATAGGTATTATATCACATAGTACCTCATCTTGGTACCCACCAATCTTGAACTTTACTAGGCACTGTTCACTGACCATGACCTTGTGGTCATCCTGCACCCAGGAAATCTGATATGGATGTGGGTGTTTTTGTCCCTTGAGCTTCAACTTTGTCACCATCTCTTCTAACACCAACTTGTTAGTGCTTCCACTATCGATAATCACATCACAACATTTACCCTCACACTTGCATCTAGTGCGAAACAAGCTCCTCCTTTGTTCAGGTTCATTCTCACCACTCAGCAGGACTCTTCTGTTAATTAGTGTTTCTCCTCTTTCAGCATCTTCAGAATTTGATGATCTGACATCTTCATCTACATGTGCAACTCTAGCCTGGCCTTCATTTCTCCTATCTATTCTACATTGGTGCTGAAGACATTCAAATGCCCTATGACCTTCTTCTCCATAGTGAAAACATGTTCCCCGGAAGCCTCCTCTTCTAGATCCTTGTCCTCTTCCTCTTCCTCTCTGATCTCTATTACAATGATCCTGGAAATGATTGCAATTATTTCCTCTCTAATTCTGACTACTACTGGCCTCGTCCTTCTTTTTTGGATCTTCATTTTGGCCACCATATGACCGTCCGCCAGATCTTCCACCATGACCTCTTCCATTTTGTCTGCTCTCAAACTTCTTGTTCAACTTTTCCTCTACTTTTATGGAAAACTGGTATGCCTCCTCAATACTATTCATTTGAACTAGATTCAACTCCTCCTGAATGCTTGGCCTTAATCCATTAAGGTATCAGGAAACTTTCTCCTTATCAGCTTCTGCATGGCCTGTTCTGATGAGGAGTCGATAGAACTCCTCTGTATACTCCTGAACAGATCTTCCTGCTTGCTTCAAACTTTGCATTTTCTTTTGTAGGTCAAGCTCATAATCAATAGGAATGAACTGTCACTTCAATTTATCCACTATCCGATCCCATCTTGTGATTTTATCTTTCTCTCTTCTATTTCACTCCAATTGAATTTCTTGCCACCAGATCTTTGCATGAGCTTTCAGTCTGGCCTTCACAAATTTGACCCTATCAGGATCCTCAACATCTTCATACTCAAAATACTCCTCACATTCATTGATCCAGTCGATCAATTCCTCTGGGTTAAGATTTCCAAAAAATGTAGGAACCTCAATCTTAGGTCTTTTCCCAATCTTGGAAATCGCCCGAAAAAGTCTTTCTTCCTCCTGGTTCACAATTTTAGCTTCTCCTTCTTGATATTCTTCTTCGGCTTCATCCTCACTTTCATCTCTGACATTAAGATTTATTCCTTTACGAATCTCTTCTTGCAATACTCACACTTGTCTTTGCAGCTCTCTAACCTCAGGTGTCATAACACTAGCTCTTCCGCCATGTTCTCTTCGTGTAGGCATTTTTGCGATGCACGCTGAAACCCTAACCATGATCCTGGTGCAAACTGCCTCACAGTCGGTGATCTATTTACACACTCAAGAACTCCTGCTCTGATACCACTTGATGAAGGGTGCTCCCCTTAATACCACAAGCACATAACAGAAATAGAGAAACAACAACAATAATATGCAAGAATAGAAAATTGGCTTCTTATTATCTCCACAAATGTGGAATTACAAACTTTTAGAATTACAATATGCAAAGCCACATGGGCATTCCCTTACAATATTCTGTAGGACAAAGCTTTGAATCAATACCTAGAACTACCCTAGACAACACTATGAGCCTTCTTTATATAGGCAATTTCCACCGCCCGAGAAGGTTCTAGAAATTTAGCCCTTAGGGCCGACCAAACTTATAATTATTTTATTTTACAATTTATTACATCAAAGTCGGCTCAAAATGAGTTTTGAAACCCAAACAAAAATTTTGAAGAAAAAATTATTTTCCACCATTTCAGGTGACCCAACTTCCGAAGACCATAAGTCATCACCCGTTGACCCGATTGGCTATTATAACCCCATTCTGTAAATGCCACAAAGTGCTCTACAGGCTTGACAAATGAAAAGCACCCATCACCCAAATTTTCAACCTCATCCGGGGCCTCTAAACCCTTCAAAACTGAGTTCAAAGTTTCTGTGCCCTGCTGCCAATACCGAAAATCTTCAATATCTTCAAAACTAGACCTGATCTAGCCATGAAACTTTGCTGGCAGGCTGATATGACTGAGATGAACCTCCATATGTAAAATTAGAACATTTCAAGATTGTAAGACCAACTTACTAGAAATAGCAAGTTTCCATAAATAGCAACTCTGCACAAGATAGCCCTTACTGAATACAAAAATAGAAATATTTTTGGGTGATGCAAGATTGCTCTTACACCCAGGATGCTGCTACATCAAAACCTCATGATCGGAAGGACAACGATAATTCTAGCAAAGGATAAAGAACTAGAAAAAGGTATTGATGATTCATGGATTACAACCAACATATTCTATACTAGATTTATATCATGAGGAAAGGCATTTCAACTAATTTGTTGATGGATGTAGCTGTGATAATATGGTTTCTAAAGAAATGGTTTATAAATTAAATCTATAGTGTAAAATGTTAGATTAATTATGGAAAGATAAGTACTAAGAGAGGAGGAGTGAATTAGTACTCCCAAAAAATTTAGCTACTTTTCTAACTATTCACCAAATTGAAAACTGTATACATCACCAACAAACATAAAAATCAAAACATAATTCACAACTCATAACGCCATGATATTTGTTCTTGTAGAAATCCTTGGTGGAAGGAGAAAACTGTAGTGTGGATGGTATACACAATACTTCACTACTATAGTAAAAATATTTACTCGGTTAGAGATACAAAATTTAGCTATTTCTGATAGCTTACCCTGTTAAGAGTATTTACCCTACTAAGATTATAAAGACTTATTCAGTCTACCTTGCTAAAGTATTTTACAACTCTAATCTTAGAGATGTACCTTGTTAAATAATTTACAATTAAGACCTATTAAGGCCTACTCCCACTACTACATTTGGGGAGAAATTTCGACAGAAGCTTCCAACGGGTAATTTTTTTATTATGAATTTGGTGTTTTTTTTGTAATAGGCCCCGATGGTGTTGGTATTCTGATGCATGTTTAATTGACCATTGAAATTCTAACAGATTTAGGGTATAGATGAAAAAAAAGTGAAACGACCTCATCATTTTTATTTTGATTGGATAGACAAGGAGTGGAAGAAGGAGTGAGAGGAGGGAAAGCTGTGCACGAGAGAAGGTATGTAATTTCTTCATCTTTTGAGCCTCTAGCATCGTATTCAAATGCATTGCATTTGATTTGATCACAAATTCTCTCTAAAATGACTATATTCTACCGGTTTCATGCCCTATCCCATGCTTTAACTCCATTATTTGATGTAATTGGTGCTTGTGCTTAAGGATATCCATTTTTTTGAAATGTTGACTGTGGTTATCAAATGGACAGCCCATGAGGTTCTAGCTAGGTTCCATTTGTATATTTGATATCTTAGGGCATCAAATGTATTTTATCATTGATAGTTGAGACTTTGTTAAAAGGAAATAGGACAAAGAACAATTTTGATTTAGTCTCTCTATTTTGATCCCTAAGTGGCTTACAACCTAGAGAAGTATATGCAGATTTACAGATGCAGTTGTAGGATACATAGCAGCTGAGAATTCACAAGAAATCCATGCATCCAATTGTAATAGAAATTAATAGAAAGAAATAGGTCCTCCAATGGCCCAATCATCTGAACCTTGACTGTCCCCTCAACCAGTGACCCTTCAAAACCAAGTTATCATGCAATCAGTGAGTCATCCTTCATTCTCTTGGTCTTCCTTGCATCTAAACATATTGGATATACATAATACAATGATAACAAGTCTTTCACAATCCCCCTTATCACAAGGAACACTATCAACCATCCCTTCCACATAGCATTTCACTATTTTATGAGTGGATTGTGCAAGAACAGTTAACATTAAACAAGGAGAAAACTCCTCAACACATATTGGAAACTATTGAACTCAATAATAAATGAAACCTAACACCAACACTATTCCTTCCTTAGTTGTAGGATACATAGCACTCGATAATTCACAAGAAATCCATGCATAAAACTTTTATAAGGATATCCTACTAATCAATAGGAATTTTCTTGAGATGACCAATGATTATGCATTTTGATTGTAGTGTGCTAGTTCAAAAGGATAATATAAATCTAAAACATTTTTTTTCTGATTTTCTCAAACTATAAATGTGGTTAAAGGGAAAATATTATGTGGAAAACCCACAAACCAAGCTAGCAAATGATTGTACATCAAATTATTCCTATATTCATTCAAGTATTGATATGCTTTAGCTACCTAACTTTTGAGCTTCATCTAGAGAAATGTGTAGGTTTAAGATAGAGTTACTTCTTGGGCCTTACAATAGGGTGGAATATGATCAAGATTTGTTTAGGCTGTGTTGGTTTTCTTTTCTTTCTACTTGTAGGTTTACACTATGATTGACAACTTAATGTCATTGACTCTATCACCACTCCAAAGTCTATAAGGAAAAGGGCCAATTAATAAGGATCAAAGAGATCCTCCTACACTTTAAGCTTATATGCTCAGGTAGGTGTACCTTTGACTCACTTCTTGAAAGTAATCATAGAATATTAAACAATTATATCATTTACAAATTGGTTTAAAGATTTTATCATTTATATGTATGGTGGATGATGGTGAACTACTTCTAGAGAATGGATCAATGCCTTAACCAAGGGCATAGAGTCACCCAATGCCATATATCCACTAAAAATCCTAAATCAAATACTCCTAAACTCAAGATAAGTGCTTTGCCTATTATCCATCTCACTCCCAAACCTAATCATCAAATTCTTACCCTACCATGAACTCACTAAAATCACCTTAAAGACTTTAATCCTAACTTTGTTAGGAACTCAAAGATAACTCCACAATACTCTTTGTTTACCATATGCTAACTCACTTTGTGACATTAACATATATGACCCCAAGATTAGAATAAGAAGACAAACAAGAATCTGAGATTGGAATTTAAGTGCATTCTCATTAAAACCTTCAAAATCAATACATTACTAGAACAACAAAATGCTAGGAAATAGACCCAAAATCTAGGCTCTCCATGTTCAATCTTTTACATTCATTTTCAAGATAACATCAAACACCTAGAAAAATAAAAAATTCAACCATATATATACCACTAATCATATTGGGATCCCAAAATAGGATGCAACAAGCTATGAATGATTAGGGTTAGGGTTTTACCCACCAAACTAAGTAAGATCAATCAGGAATTTATTGCAATTGGGGGAAAACCAAGTAGCCTGGAGAAAGTAGATCACAGAATGATCCTCATAAATGAACAACTTCCTGAGTTGTACTGAGAATCATGAATTTATTAAACTCATCGATCTAATTGTCCACCTGCAACATGCCACGAGCAACACTTCATGGTACAAAAACCCCTGCAATCAGTCATCAAACCCCTGGACCACTCTACAACAGTCGATGAAATCATTCCTACCAAATCTGGCCGCAGAAACATTCAATTTTAGTCCTTTTGTCACTGGAAACCCTTTAAAATATTCAAATTTGAACTACAATGGTTAACTAGATGGATTTTAAAATGTGACCGTCGATCCAATTATTTCCCAGAAAATCGGGTGGTTCACATTAATCTCCATAATAGTCATGAAACCTTTGAAAAGTCTCTGGCCACATCAACATTTCACAACCAATGAAAATTGAGCAAGTCAGCACCATGAAGCATATCACACCCACTGAATATAAGCCTTTAATCGAATGGTGAGTGCATGATCACATGGCATGAAAAGATTCCATGTGATCATGCGATAGCCATAGATCCTGCCACACTGCCACTGTTCAGAAGATTTGGGCCCCCTGACATGTCCCTGTCACCCTTCAGCTTGGCCAATTAGCTCTAGCTCTTAGAGGACCCACCTTTGCTTTGCCACCTGAGAAAAGGTAAGATTGACAGTTGGCATAAGATCTCATGGCACTGATAGAACCCATGAGATCATACACCATCTGTAGATCCCCTACAATTGTCAGAGCCTTCAAAGACATGCTAGAAACCCTGCTCCCACTGACAATTGCCAACTCACCACTCAGGAACCAATGAGAAACTTCCATTTTCACAACACCTGGCACCTTGAGGACCCACCTACCATCTCATCCACCATATAGCATCAGATGGTCATCGCTACACTGTGATGCTTAAAAAGCTATCAACTTGCCCCAGTGGTACAATGACCATCATAGATTTGATCCACTATTTATCTGGCAGCAATCCTTAGGAATGGGCCTACTAGGACAGATGTTTTCTCATTGCTATACCGCATGTCAGAAACTCTAACAATGGGAAGCCTTGCAATGTAATGATAACCACACATTTTTAAAGGGTTGAAACACTTGCAAATATTCTTGGGAAAACTTAGGCTTAGAAAAAATTAAAGGGGTCCTCGATAATAAAACTTAATTACATAACGTGCAAAGGGTCACCATAATTTTAGCACATGGGTAATTTAGAACTTTAGTGACTGAAAAAGCAACCCTTACATAGAACCTGCCAAGAGATATTAGGGCTTCCTTTCACTAAGGGATACAATTTTAAATATTTGAACCAGGGTTTGAGCCCAGGGGAAAGGAAAAACACTGTAGAGGCTAGAGAAAAGCTATAGAGTCTTAAAAATTTTACAGGTGCTAATAGTGGCTCTATCTGGGGATGTATGCCTCTTGTAGGCATAGCAAGGATCTAGAATCTCAGGGTGAAGTAGACCACCAACTAAACAAAAACCTTGAATAACAGAGAGAAAAGGACAAAACCCTTCAAGCTAAGATAGAAGAAATGGGGAATAGGCACACCACTATACAAAATGTACAACATATATAGACCTAACTACTATTCATGGAAAGATAAATACCTTCAATTGAAGTATTTCTTCAAGAATTGTCCATGAACTATCAATTCCTAAACATCACCATTTAGTTCCTTTCCAATATACGAATCATGGCCCCTTTTTTCATGAATTAGATATGGCCCTAGCCATATTGGGTCAAATTCACCATGTTTTCCTTTGTCTTCCAATCTAGCTTTCCAAATTAATACCAAGTCACTAGGCACAAACCTCCTATCAATAGTCCTTTTGTCACACAAATTCTTGACCTGCAGTTGCAACTTAGCATTTCTTGGAACTAATTCTCTCCTAGTTTCATCCAGCCTAATAAGGTCTTCAATTTTCAACTGCATTTCATCTTCTATATCATCATCATATAATTGAACAAACTTATACATTTCTAACAAGTTATTCTGAGGCATCCTTGCATGTATCCCATATACTAAATCAAATGGTGCACAACCAATTGCCTTCTTCACAGTTACCCTATTAGCCCATAAAGCTAACTGTAATTTTGAATTCCATGCTCTTTTATTCTTATCAAGGATCCTCTTGAGGATTTTTATCAAGCTCTTATTTGTTGATTCTGCCTGTCCATTCCCTTGTGGATGATAGGGTGAAGATTATGACATTTGAATTCCTAGACCTTGGCAGAATCCCTTGTACTCAGCAGACCTAAAACACATTGCATTATCACTAACAATCCTCTTAGGACAACAAAACCTTGTGACAATATTATTCAATAAGAAATCAGTCACCACCCTACTAGTTGAATTCCTTGTGGGGATAGCCTCAACCCACTTTGTAAAATAATCAGTGGCAACTAATATCCAAGAATGTCCTCCACTAGACTTGTTTGGTATTTCTCCTATGAAATCTATTCCCCATTGCTAGAAAGGAGCTTGCACCTCAACTGGCCTCAAAGGTACATTACCTAAAAATTTAAGCTTACCAGAGAATTTCTAACAAGCATCACATCTCCTTACCAACTGTTTTGCATCCTTGAAGGTTGTGGGCCACTAGAATCCTACTCTCAAGATTTTTTGAGTAGTAGTTTTACCCATGTAGTGTCCTCCACAAACTCCCTCATGCATTTCTCTCAACAACTTGTCAGCTTGATTTTCATCAACACACTTCAAAAGTATGCAATCCAAATTTTTTTCTATACAACTTGCATCTTACAATCACATAATTGATGGCTTGTAGTTTCAAAGTCCTTTTCTTGTTGTCATCCATTCCTGTAGGACACTTCATGCTCCTTAAGTAAAATATATTGCCTTGATACCAGATGTAATCATCCATATCACAAGTATAATCAATTTCAGTCTGGTTTATCTGGTTTGCATCAAGATTGGATTGAGCCATCAGTTTTTCCAACCCTTCTCCTCTGACCAATTTGGTAATCTAGATATCAATATTGAACTCCTGAATTCTATTTATCCATCTACATCTCCTTCTAGACACCTCCTACTGTGAAAAAATATCTTTTACTATAGCACTAGGCACAAAGGCAATCACAACTGCTCCCATTAAATAACATCTAAAAGCCTTGACTGCCTTCACTAGTGCATAAGCTTGTTTCTCATTGATATCATATTTTAATTTAGTAGCCTACAAAGATTTAATAAAAAATGCAATAGGCTGCTCATAACCCTCATTATTTTACTGCAACAATACTGCATTAATAGTGTGAAAAGATGCAAAGGAAAAGATATACATTGGGACATTGTAATCAGGTACCTTAAGCATAGGTTCATCTTTGATAGCCTGCTTGATATTCTTGAAAGCTTCATCAGGCTCACCTTCCCACTTGATCTCAGATCCTTTCTTCAACATCTTGGATATTGTCCTAGTAACTTTAGCAAAATTTGTAACAAATCTTCTCAAGAAATTCACCTGACCAAAGAAAGACTAAACTCCTTTAACATTTTTTGGCTTAGTGATTTTATCAATGGTTGCCACCCTTTTAGGATCAATTCTAACTCCTTGCTTTCCAACCAAGTGGCCAAGCAACTTACCCTTAGTGACACCAAATGGACATTTCCTTGGATTTAACAAAATTCCATATTCCAAAGCCCTCACAAATATTCTCTCCAAATGAGTACAATGTTCATCTTCCTTCTTGGAATAGGTAGTTAAATCATCTTGATAAACAACAAGGAAATCATTTATAAAATTTGAAAAGGAAACATCCATTTCCCTCTAAAAAATTGCACCAGCATTTGTGAGACCAAAAGGCATTCTCACATAAACATAAGTCCCCCAAGGTGTAGTAAAAGTTGTCTTAAATTGTTCTAATTATTTTACAATTACTTGATTATAACTAGAGAAACCATCCATCATAGACATTAATTTAGATCCAGTCACTCTTTGCAGCATAGCCTCCATATTAGGCAGATAATAGTTATCCTTTAATGAGCTGATGTTCAAATTTTTGAAATCCACACAAAGTCTGATGTCACCATTCTTCTTCCTGACAGGAACCAAATTTGAAACCCAAGAAGAATGCTTAATGGGCTTGATAATTCCAGCATCTCTTAGCTTCATTAATTCTTCTTACATTTTAGGTGCCAAAGTAGGATTTATAGGCCTTTGTTTTTGCCTAAAGGGTTTGACATCTTCTTTCTGAGGAATAACATGTTGAAACAAGTCTTCTCTATAAACCCTTAGGTCATCATATGACCATGCAAAAACATGCTTGAATTTTCTTAGTAGATCAATCAAGGACTTCCTCACTTTGTGAGACATATCCTTACCAATGTAAACCTTCTTAGGTGCTTCTTGTGTTCCAAGATTTATTTCTTCCAAATTTATATGATCCTCCTTTTTGGTACCAATCTGAACTCTATCCTGATTATCAAATATAGTTTCTAGAACAACAAGCCCCTTAGGAACCTTATTAGTTTTAAGTTGAATGACCTCATTACCAAGGACAACCTCCCTTCCTACTATAATCTCAACCAAGGATGAACAATCTAACTCCTAACCATGATATTGATCTTCACAATTCAAAAATATCAAGATATCCTGGTCATCTTCAAAAACTTGCCAATTCTTAACATTGTCTAGTATACTAGGCCTAGTCTGAATTTCAACTTTAGAGAGGCCAACAAAAGTAATATCACTGGGATTGATTGCAATATTGGCTAAGAAATCAGCCATCTTGTTATTATTTCTATCCTTCCACTCAATATTGAAGGCATCAAAACACTTGATCAAATCCCAAACAACATTTATGTATTGCTTCAACCTCTTGTTCTTGGAAGCATATACTAACCTTATTTGGAACACCACTAATTTAGAATCCCCAATAAATTTTATACATTTAATTCCATGCTTTTGTGCCAATCTCAATCCTAGCAATAATGCTTCATACTTTGCTATATTATTGGTACAAAAGAAATTCAATGTGAAAGAAAACTTGTAGGTGTTCCCCTTAGGAGAAATGAGTAAAATACCTACTCCTGCTCCATCTTTGCAGCTAGCACAATCAAAGTACATCACCCACAAATCACCCTTCATAGACCTAGAACCAACCTCATCAGCAATACATGGCAATACAGGCTCCTTTTCAAGTACAGTGACCTCAGTTCTAAAAGAATTGACATCACTATCTATAAAGAAGCTAACCTCATTATCAATATCCTTTTCAATCATATAAGTTACCCTTGGTTCTCTTCAATCCTAACAAACTAATCATGAATCTTGAAAATTGTAGAAGAGAGATCACATTGCAAACATCCACCCATGGAAGCACTCCATTTCCTAGATAATAGCATACCACAATGGGGTGGAATGTCCACCACCAAGACACTCATGGTCAATTCTTTCCCTAGATAGGTTGCGAATTTGTATGGCATTTCATTTATAGTCCAAATGACTGGTACTTCCCTCTGATCCATTGCACAAC
Organism: Chamaecyparis obtusa; assembly: GCA_027943335.1. Taxonomy (NCBI): domain Eukaryota; kingdom Viridiplantae; phylum Streptophyta; class Pinopsida; order Cupressales; family Cupressaceae; genus Chamaecyparis; species Chamaecyparis obtusa. The sequence goes on from BSBK01001710.1 coordinate 288,091, forward strand.
ATCTACCTTGATCTGTATCAACCTTGAGACCAAACTTTTCCATGATCTTAAAAGGTATAACAGTATTTGAAGCACTAGAATCAATCATGCAATTTCTTAATTTCATCCCATTCACAAGAATACTCAAGAAGAATGGATCTATATTTTCAAGGCTAGCATTGACAAAATTATCCAAGTAAATAGGTGCTATGTGAGATACCAATCCTTGGACCTACACTTCTTTCAAAACTTTATCCTGAGGTTCATTGCATGCAATATCATTACTATGAACATTATCTACCCATGCAATAGCCCTATCCTTATGTTCAGGGATCCTCAATAATTCTAACAATGGAACCTTGACAGTTATCTGAGACAACACAGCCAACATATCAATAGGAGCAGAGGGATGAATCTCAATCTGCATTTCTTTATTGTCTTTTTTTTATCTAATATGTTAGTTGTAGCTGTGACCTTTACTTTTTCAACTTTAGCCATTGTGCCAACTAGCTTTTCTATTTCATTAGAAATTTTTTCAATTCCAACCCCCTTAGGTTCCCACTTCTTACCTTTTACATTTTTGAACCTTGCCATATGATCATCGCTTGATCTATTTCCACTGAATTCCCTAGAGTTGGTGTTCTTCATAAACATTCTTGCAGCTTTCCCATTTCTATCCCTTGCCACCATGCCTCTATTTTGTAATTGGGCTATCATTTCTGCAATAATTCTATCCATTTCTTCCTTTGAAGGTCTTCTCAAATTTATAGTTTCTGAGGAAGAAATCATATTACATGTCTTTTCATCAATGTCATCATTATCAAAAAAGACCTCTTGATGGAAAAGTTCTCTATTATGTCTTTTCAAATGCACATCTTCTTTTTTATCAATATCAGAATCATCTTCATATCCCAAATATGAAGTTTCCATGTTGCATCCAATGGCATCATGATTTTTTTCTTGATCTAACTCCTTATTGTTACCATCTTGATATGCTGACATGGATTGTGCAACCACACAGTGCTCTACAGAATGAGGGGACTGACATGCTATACACCATGGTGTATCCTCTATAACATTTATAGAGGATCTTTGTAAAGGATCAGGGACAAATTTATCATTACTTCCTCTTGCAATAGGGACAATAGGCTTGCCATCCTTCTAGTGGGTGTTGTAGGGATAATTATGCAATCCATTCTACCTACTAAAATTGTTGTTGAATTGAAGCCTTTCATTGGTAGGAACATTATTAATTCTATTAGCAGGTGCTCTTAAATCCTTCAATGCATTCAACACCTTATCTAATTTATCTTCCTCTTGTTTATTATTTCCAACATTTCTTTCATTATCCCATTTATACTTTTTATCTCCAAACAGCTTCAGATCATCTCTTTTTCCACCCAACTTTCCTGATATTTTCATATTGTTTTCAATATTGACAGCAATCCTAAAAGCATCTCTGAGAGTTCTTGGTTCTTTTTCCATCAACAAATATCCCATCTTTCCATCAAATGCATTGAAGTATGTGGTTAGACAAACATTGTCATCTAAACTCATGACTTGAAATAGCTTATGCATACCCTTCTGAAACCTTATATTGAATTTAGCTACAGACTCATTATGGTTTTCCCTTATAGTGTTGAACTCATTCAACATAAAACTAGCATTAGGCATGTCACCATACTATTCTTTGAAACATCTCTCAAAAGAATCACATGTATCAATACACTGGTCAGGGAGTCTCTTAAACCAATCTCTAGCATCCTCCACCAAGGATTGAACAAATAATTTCATGACTACATCCTCATGCTCTACCTCATAATCATTTAATACATCAACAAATAACCTAAGGTGTTCTTCACAACTAATAGCATTATTACCAAAAAATTTAGGTATCTTATCTCTTATATCAGTTGGAAAAGCATTCGGGTAGCCAAGTATACCATCAAAACTAATTTTCCTATATCCTTCTAGTTGCATAGGTCTTCTTTGAAAACTTGAACTAGTGTTAACCCTAGGATCAACATTTACATTTATATTCCCATCTACTTGTGCATTTGACTATTGCCTAGGATCAACACCTATCTTAGCAGATGAAGAAGCAATTGAACTAGTAGTAGCATTAGTAAATGGAACAATAGTAGTCATAGATGGGATACCTAGTCCAGTATCAGATGGGCCAAGAGCATTTCTAAATGAAGCCTTCAAGAACTAAATGTTTCTTCTTTTTTCTACAATGGAAGCTTCAATTTCAGCCTTCTCTAATTCCCTTGCTAGGTCCTCATCTTCTTTTCTTCTTCTTTCTATCTCCGTGTCCTTATTTGAATTGGGTGGTGGGACCCCTGGTATTGTCAATGATTTTCTTGTTTGGTGTCCCACCATCTTTTGCTTTCCCTTTTTGCTAACAACAACAATGGGCCTAGTGATCTCATGCCCATCTTTATCTTTAGGGAAGGAAGCATAAATTTGAACCTGTCTAACCATAGGGCCCTCTTTATCAAACTCATGGTCTTGCAGTAGGCACTCCCGCTCACTCCTCAAAGCATCAAGATCACCAAAGATATCATGCTACAAAGTATTAGGAGTAGAAGCAAGCATCTTGTTTCTCTCCTTCAACTCACTAATCTTTCTAAGAAGAGACTCTCTTTCTATCAGAGCATTCACTTTCTCAGCTTCTCTCTCTTTTTGTAACCTCTTATGTATGGCATCCTTCTCTACCAACTATAACCTTAGTGCACTTAAATCATCTGGGTCTATCATAATATCATTAGAACTTGATGACACATCCATATCAGTGATATTTTGATATGGGAAATGGACCTGTCTTGGTCTCATAGGTGACCTTCTGAACATATCCTCATCAAGATCTAAATTTGGTTCAAAACCCCTTTCTCTAGCTTGTTCATCCTGACCTGCAGGTAATGAACCCTTATCTTGAAATACTGCCTCTGGGGTATCATAAAATTTGTCTTCAGAGTGACCACTATCTAATTTAGAACCTTTGTATTATGAATCTTCCTCATTAGAGGATGCAAGTGGTGTTGTATTTCTGGTATTTCTTTGTTCTCTCATGGGAGCACTAGTAGACTCACCATTTCTTCTGATCCAACTCTTCTTTTCCTACCTAGGTAACTGTTCCAGTGTAATCTCTAGATTTTTCTTAACAAAGGACCTAGTATTCCTTCTTTTCTCCATGATCTATAGTTTATAACATTGGTTCTAACCTTTTTGAGTCACCACCCACCAAAGTGCAAAATCCTTAACTGAATACAATAGGAAAAACAAGAGTCCACTTAAAAACTTTATCTCTAGACTCTCCCCAACAAAGTCGCCATTTTGTTGGTTTTCTTTTCTTTCTACTTGCAAGTTTACACTATGATTGACAACTTAATGTCACTGACTCTATCACCACTCCAAAGTCTATAAGGAAAAGGGCCAATTAACAAGGATCAAAGAGATCCTCCTAAACTTTAAGCTTATATGCTCAGGTGGGTGTAACCTTTGACTCACTTCTTGAAAGGAATCATAGAATATTAAACAATTATATAATTTACAAATTGGTTTAAATATTGTATCATTTATATGTATGGTGGATGATGATGAACCACTTCTAGATAATGGATTAGTGCCCTAACCTAGGGCATAGAGTCACCCAATGACATATATCCACTAAAAATCCTAAATCAAATACTCTTGAACTCAGGATAAGTGCTTTGCCTATTATCCATCTCACTCCCAAACTTGATCATCAAATTCTTACCCTACCATGAAATCACAAAAATCACCTTAAAGACTTTAATCCTAACTTTGTTAGGAACTCAAACATAACTCCACAATACTCTTTGTTTACCATATGCTAATTAACTTTGTGACATTAACATATGTGAGCCCAAGATTAGAATAAGAAGACAAACAAGAATCTGAGATTGGAATTAAAGTGCATTATCATTAAAACCTTTAGAATCAATACATTACTAGAACAACAAAATAAAAGGAAATAGAGCCAAAATCTAGGCTCTCCATGTTCAGTCTTTTACATTAATTTTCAACATAACATCAACCACCTAGAAAAATAAAAAATTCAACCATATATATACCACTAATCATCTTGGGATCCCAAAACAAGATGCAACAAGCTACAAATGATTAGGGTTAGGGTTTTACCCACCAAACCAACCAAGATCAATCATGAATTTATTACAATTGGGGGAAAACCAAGAAGCCTAGAAAAAGTAGATCCTAGAATGATCCTCATAAATGAAAAACTTCCTGAGTTGTACCAAGAATCATGAATTTATTAAAATCATCGATCTGATTGTCCATGTCCAACATGCCACAAGCAACACTTCATGGTACAAAAACCCCTACAATTAGTCATCAAACCCCTAGACCACTCTGCCAAATCATTCCTACCAAATCTAGCCGCAAACACATTCAATTCCAGTCCTTCTATCACTAGAAACCCTTTAAAATATTCAAATTTGAACTGCAATGGTTAACCAGATAGATTTTAAAATGTGGTCGTCGATCTAGTTATTTCTTGGCAAATTGAGTGATTCACATTAATCTCCATAACAGTCATGAACCCTTTCAAAAGTCTCTAGCCACATCAACATTTCACAACCAATGAAAATTGAGCAAGTTAGCACCACGTAGCATATTGCACCCACTGAATATAAGCCTTTAATCAAACGGTGAGTGCATGATCGCATGGCCTAGAAAGATTCCACATGATCATGCGATAGTCGTAGATCCTACCACACTGCCACCCTTTGAAAGATTTGGGCCCACTGACATGTCCCTATCACCCTTCAGCTCTGCCAATAAAAATATAACAAATCAGCACCCCCTGGCCAATGGTCCCACTACATCATTACCCTTCTACCAATGAAAATCATGCACGTTGGCTCCAATTGTTAGAGGACCCACATTCCCTTTGCTGCCTGAGGAAAGGTAAGACCAAAAATTGGTGTAAGATCTCATGGCACTGACAGAACCCATGAGATCATACGCCAACCGTAGATCCCTTGCAAATGTCAGAACCTTTAAAGACATGCCAAAAACCCTGGCACCACAGGTAACTACCAAATCACCGCTCAGCAACTAATGAGAAACTACCATTTCCACATCACTTGGTACCTTGAGCATCCACTTGCCATCTCGTCCACCATATAGCATCAAACAGTCACCGCTACACCGTGATGCTTAAAAAGCTATCAACTTGCCCCAGTGGTACAATGACCATCGTAGATTTGATTCACTATTTATCTACCAGCAATCCTCAGGAATGGGCCTGCCAGGATAGATGTCCGCTCATCGCTATACCGCATGTCAGAAACTCTAACAACAGGAAGCCTTGCGATGTAACAATAGCCACACATTTTTAAAGGGTTGAAACACTTGGAAATATTATTGGGAAAACTTAGGCTTAAATAGATAAAATTAAAGGGGGCCCCAACAATAAAACCTAATGACATAACATGCGAAGGGTCACCACAATTTTAGCACATGGGTAATTTAGAACTTTAGTGATAAAAAAAGCAATGCTTAAACAGAACCTTCCAAGATAGATTAGGGCTTCCTTTCACCAACAGCTACAATTTTGAATATTTGAGCTAGGGTTTGAGGCCAGGGGAAAGGAAAAACACTACAGAGGCTAGAGAAAAGCTACATAGTCATAAAATTTTTATAGATGCTAATAGGTTGTATCTTTGTTAGTCCCATTGTTAGGTTCTTATGGTTCATGGTTTGAATCTATTATGGTTGTGTAAGGGATTTGTAGATGCTTTTTCTAACATAATTATTGGACAACATGATTGGAACAACTGGTTGTTGGCTATTGTACACATGAATCATAACTGTCAATGGTTCTTTGTGTTCAAGAATTTGTTGATCAAACTTTGAGATTTATTGTCCCATCTTTAAAAGAGTTATAAAAGATATACTGAGTTCTATATTTTTGAAGTGTTTTATGGGTGCCATTATCTTTGAGGAGTAATTGCTAGAACCAAATTATTTTCTTTGCCTCTAGTAAATATTGTAGACACAATCATCTTCTTGGTGAAGGGTTTCTTCCAACACCGTGAGGCACTATTGCATGGTTTCCATTCCCTTGTAGTATAGTGAAACTAATTTAATACAAGTGTGCACTATTTTAGGATGCATAATTTATGGCCCCTACACTGTGGTGTTAGCCTAAGATAGGCCTACCTTTTCATATAATAAGAGGCCAACATGAAACAAAAATTCAGATGTTAGGGGGTTGTTCCCTATCCATAATTTATTATTTAAGTGCTAAGTGATGATGGGTATATCATGCAATTCATACCTAGTGTGTTTCTTTCTTTCTCTCCACATTTCACATTAGAAGTATATGCTATAAAATACTAATGAAATCAACTATTGGTCAAATCTAATCAACATTGCAATATAAAGATTAAAATAGATCTTGAAGAAATATGGGAACCATTTTTTATAGATATTGTACAAATGAAGAGAATACTCCCAAGAGGAAATGCTTCAATGTGGAACAATTGAAAGACAATATTTTAGTTTTATATGCACATCTGCAATGTTTTTGATATATTTTTAAGATAAAAAAACTATAGAAAGAATAGCATATACAAGAAAGTAAATAATAATGATCATACTTTGAGATATTGTGGAAACTTAAAGGAAAGAATGCTTGGTGGGGTTATCATGCAATTACTAAGTGATCCTTCATTCCCCTCTTCTAGTGACCCTTCAAAACTGGGTTATCATGCAATCAGTGAGTGATCCTTCATTCTCTTGGTCTACCTTGCATCCAAACATATTGGTAATACACAATACAATGATAAAAAGTCTTTCAAAATCCCCCTTCCCTCAAGGAACACTATCAACCATCCCTTCCAAATAGCATTTCACTATTGTATGAGTGGATTGTGTAGGAACATTTAACAATAAATGAGGAGAAAAATCCTCAACACATCTTGGAAACTATTGAATTCCATAATAAATGAAACCTAACACCAACACTATTCCTTCCATTGACTTCTACCATGAATAAAGCACTTAATTCATTCAACATTACATATAATCATTAGACAGTTATATTTCCTGACTGTGTAGAGGAACAGTCATGACCAAAATGATCAAAACTACTTTCACCCTTGCACAAGCTATTCGAAACTTTGAGTAAAATGAGAAATATTCTATATCAAATCATTCATATTCATAATAACCATCCGAAGGATCATTTTGTTAATGAACCCTCTAACTGTACCCCTGCAACAGAGAAAGGAAACTTAGTAAAACCAGTCTATGATGTTGTTTGTGAGGGAAACTTAGTCATGACATCAAGTATAATCTCATCATGGTCTATTCACCATGTTTCAACACCCCATTCACTCTGATCTATTCAACTTACACCATTCTTCTTCTCAAGGACTAAAAGGCTTGAAACAATATGTGTGGTAAAAATTAATGAAATACTAAAGAAGACCTACTATTTGTCAGACAAATCTTCATTGTCCCCCACAAAAAAATAAGTAATAACTACTCTACCCTTAATTTTTTAAACAATGCACCATATTAGATAAATTAGGTTCTATCACACATGGCACAAAATCTCTCCAAACTCACAATATGTTGCATGCGTAGTACAAAACTCATGAGATTCTAAAGAAGGCCTCACTCTTAAGGAGTTATAAACATGCCATTGTTTTAGTTTTGCTTGCGAGTTATGATAATTTTTGTAAACATGCCATTGGTTCAGTTTAGTGTATTCATTTTTGTCAGACAAATATTCATTGTCTTATGATTGTCTTCTTTATATAGTACCTTGTATTAATTGGCTAACAAATAAAGAAGCATTTAGACAATCACAAGACAATGAAGATAATTTTAAATGCATGGAACACAATTTTTTGTACAAAACTGAACCAATGGCATGTTTACAATAAAGAAATAGAGTGATAATAATATGCTAAAAATTGTATTCTATTTAATACACGCTAAAGGACATAGTTATCACACAATTTGTTTTTGTGGTACAAGGAAGATTTGGCTAATTAAGAATGAGGCCTTCTTTAGAATCTCATATAAATTTGGCTAATTAAGATGAGAAGAAAAACACAATTCATTAGTTAAATTTTTCAATTTCATGTATTTTTTCTCCTATTTATTAGGTGCATGAGTTGAAGGTTGAATGTAAGAGTCTTATAATGTTGTGTTACCTTTGGATCTCAAGTTTCTGATACTCCAATGATGATCGTTCTCAACAAGTATTTTATTCTGTTGTTGTTTTTTGAATAACATATTGGGCAAATACAAAATTGTGTACTTCTACAGGACATTGAACACAAAATTGAAGCATCAAACAAGACTTGATCAAGTTGCAGGTGGAACGTGCACTCAAATAGTAAGTAATGTAGAGTAACAAAATAAGTAATTTATCATTTCTACATTTTATTATTTTCTCATCCATGTTCTATATTCATAGAATGGTTCAAAATTGAAATTTACAATTCAATAAAGTACTAATGGGTTTTGTTCCCTACACCTTCAATCAAAAACTTGCCTCTATTTTTGGTCTCAAGTTGCCTCCATTTGTTGTTGCCTGTACCCTCAAAAAGTGTTAGATAGGCATATTTTTCATTTTAAGATCAAAGATAAAGACCCCCTTTTTTATGCATGCACACACACACACAACATATACAATATATAAAACCTTCACCATGCATATTTTCCTAAGCAGTAGTGGGACCTTATACCTTGCAACAAATGTATTATTGTGAAAATCATCACAAATCCATTTGTTGCCAGGTCTAGCTCCTAGTAGTGCTTGGTCAAATTTCATGCATTGTAGGGATAATATTTTGTGTATAATATATATGATATTGTATTTTGATTTACAAAATACTATATTATTTGAATATCTTTCTTTCTTGCCAAAATAGGAAAGAGTTTGAGGTGGAAGACTACAATAACAAAAGTGTTTCAATTTGGTATACTATACTACAACATCATTTCATAACTAAGTTTTTAATTTCTATATATAATTCTAGGTTATAGATAATCTAAGTGAAGAAGGATCATGTCAGACAATCCAAGTAAAGAAGGTAATGGGGATACAATTAATAGATTTTGGTCAAACTTGAAAAGAAAAGGTGATGGAAAATGTTATTGTCCCTGCAATATTTTTAAGGGCTTAAACACTAGAGGATTGCTAATAAAAATAGCTAAGAGACATTGTAGGGATAATGGTCACATTGAAGGAGGGTTTGATTATCATGAATTGGTAAGTTTTTCATTATATTTGTTTAAGAATTAATATATATATATATATATATGAAATACACTTGATGATGAGATTATTTGTTAGCAAAATGGTCAGTGCTTCCCTCGGGATTCATGACATTGCTTAACTTCCTCCTATGTCTTCTATAAGTCTAGTGGTTGTATCAATCATTAACAGGTTGATCTTTTGGTGCAATGACAACCACTACTTGTAACAAGTGGTATCAGAGCTTGGTCATAGGTTTGAATCCCCTCGGGTAATGTTGAGGGGGAAATTGTTAGCAAAATGGTTAGTGCTCCCCTTGAGATTCATGACATGGCTTAACCACCTCTTGTTTCTTCTATAAGTCTAGTGGTTGTATGGGGTATTAATAGGTTGATCTTTTGGTGCAATGAAAACTACTACTTGTAACATTATTATCATGGTTTATTTGTGTTCATCATTTTTATATAGGTCAACCTCCCTAGGGGAGTACGTGATATGGACCATGGAGGTGCGAATATGGAGAAAGTGGCTTTGGAATTGGAGGACCATGGAGGTGCAAATATTGAAGCTGAAGATTATGATCCTATGGAAGATGATGATGATGCACTAGATGATGGTACTAATACATTGATCCATGACACATTTTGTATTGGTGCAACTGATGATGATGATCAAGATGATGTTGATGTCATCCATGATATACCTCTACTTGAGAAGGTAGCCACACCCCTTTATGAAGGCTCCCAAACAACTCTTCTCTGTGCTATATTGTTTTTATTGAACTTGAAGATTATGAATGGTTTATCCAACACAATAATGTCACGTATGTTAAGGTATTTGATATATGTCATTATAGTAATTAAATGGTGAAACATGTACCATAAATATTATTAATATTAACAACTTATATTTTTTTCTATAGATTGATAGGTGAGTTCTTGTTACCACCATCAAATATTCTCCCTCACTCATATCGAGAATTAGGTGCCACTATGAAAGATATTGGAATAGAGTATCAAGCAATATATGCTTGTCCCAAATCATATTATTTATCATATAGAACATGAATTTGCAATAGAATGCCTTGAATGTCATATGAGTAGATATCGAATAGATCAAATAATAAAAAAGGTGCCTCATAAGGTTCTTCGTTACATCTCAATTATACCACGTTTGCAAAGATTATTCAGGTGTAGTATCTTGGCACAATTTATGGATTACCTTGCACATAATAGGAGGTGACATGACATTATTCAAATTCCTATAGATGGTTTTGTATTTAAGGACATAGAGGAAAAGTGGCCACACTTGATCAAAGAACCTCAAAATCTCAAGGTTTTAGTGGCAGTGGATGGTGTCAATCCATTTGGAGAGATAAGAACTGTTTACTCTATTTGGCCTATTTTTGTCATCAATGATAATATTCTTCCATGGATGTCAATAAAAAGGGAGCACATTATGTTGGAAATGATTGTTCTAGGCATTTGATCATCTAATAGTTATTTGCATGTAATTTCAAATCTTGCAGTAAAATGGTCACAATAATTATGTAATGTTGTTGTTCATTCAACTAGGTAAATACCAAGTTCAAGATATGAATGTATATATTGAGCCTCTTATTGACGAGTTGGTGGAGTTATGGAAAGGCATCACTATGTATGACATCTCTAGACCAATATGAGGCAGAAAATTTAAATTTCATGCAACGCTTGTATGGACAATACATGATGCCCCAGGGATAACACATTTTTTTAGTATGTTATGGTGAATTCAAGTTGCACATGATAATTCTAAAAATAAAAATTAACATATTTAATCCAATTGTATCATTATCTTGTAGGTCTTCAAACAAAGGGAAAATTTGCATGTCTAGTTTGTGGTCCAAAGATGAAATCTCATTGTTCAAAATTTTTAGGAAAGTAGGTGTTTGATGAGCATAGACAGTTTCTCTACAAAAATCATAACTATCAAATTATCAAAAAATGTATTTTCAATGGGAAAGAAGAGACTACATCTAAGCCACAGAGAATGACACCTCACCTATGGAAGTTGGAATATAATAGAATTAATCATCAAGGTACTACCGTTCTACCTAATGGTTTATGTTTGGAATTTGTATATTTTTATTGTGTTTTGTTTGCTGATTATGTGATTGATGATCATGAATATCATCAAGGAAACACTGCTGAGCATCTTCCAAAGGGAATAAAAAGTTATCCCAAACAATTTAGTGGGTTTCCCTACTACAAGAAACTACAAATTGTGCATTTGTTTGATACAATGCATATTGGAAAGAATGTAATAGAGACATTATGGAAGATATTGGATGGAAGGGGTCACAATGAAAAAATTGTCAAAATTTGTAGAGACGTCAATGAATCCAATCATGCAATGAAAAATTTCATTGAATCAAATAGAAATGGAGAATGGATTAATACAAGTGTCATTCCTTGGTTATTAATAGAACAACAAAGTGATTCCATCAAAGAAGTCATATGAAAAATTCAATTTCCCACAGGATTTGCTACAAACATAAGTAGTACCATATCAAAGAAAAGTGAATTTGGGCCAGGATTGAAAATACATGATTAGCATAACTTCATCAAGGTAAGTCATGTTCATTTGTATTTATAATATATTTTTAAACTACATGTACTTATCCTTGTATTATATGAGAAAATAATGACATGATTATTTTTATAATTGTTGCAGTACATGCTACCCCTATCTCTCCTAGAGAACTTTGACAATAACATCAAACAAGTGAAATATGATCTTGGAAAATACATGAGGTAAGAAATTATATCTATTCAATTTATTATATATTTTTGTGTCTTGATTGTCTTGTAGGTGGTTTTCATCTAAAGAAATCCATAGAGAAGATATAAAATACTAGAAGAGAAGAACTCCTCATCTAATGTGTGTAATGCAAAAGTGTCTACCTTCAACCTTTTTCAAAGCACAAGAACACTACCTCATACACCAAGTTGAGGTGATTTAAATGATTGAACCCGTACACACTCGGTCAATGTGGATGGTTGAGAGGCACCTAAAATTTTTTAAGGCTTTGCTTTGGCAAACAACACGTCCTGAGGGTTCTTGTTGGATACAATTGTCTAATTGTGTGTTTTCATTGATGTCACACAAATGTCATATCAATTATCACTCTATGTCTACCAAGCTCAATTGGTCAGCTAAGCAATTTTTAGTGTTTGCCGAGATCACTCGGGCGTCAAAGGTAAATATGGAAAAAAATACTGTTAATCAAGCTTCCATGGTTAACAAAGGAAAGTTAGTGTTTACCAAGTTCAATTGGTCTCCAAAGGATGTTGCAAAATTCATAGTGGTAACTGAGCTTCATTCGATCAACAAAGGAAATCTTTTTAGGATCAGTGTTTATCGAGCAAGGTTGGCTAATGAAGGATTTTGTTAATTTTGAGAAATAAAGTTTATTTATTCTAGCAGATTGAGGTAATGATTACTTATGTTTGTAACATGTATATGAGCCAAATTATCAATCTAAATGGTATATATAAAAGGTCAAGTTGAGAATTCAGTGTGTGGATGTGTGAATGGATGGATGACTGAACATGCAAATGAATTGATCATTTCGAAGGAAGGGGTGTGTGAATTTTGAAGGATGGCTAGATATCCTTGAGGAACAATGAAGATATATTTGATCAAGAAGGATCTAGTGAAGTAGAATAGAGATCTGTAATCAACAATTCAGTTGCATCTTATTAAGGTCATCTCATTGTTACTTTCTTACCATTGTAGCAGTGATTTTGATGAAGGGTGCTCCCCTTAATACCACAAACACATAACAGAAATAGAGAAACAACAACAATAATATGCAAGAACAGAAAATTGGCTTCTTATTATCTCCACAAATGTGGAATTACAAACTTTCAGAATTACAATATGCAAAGCCACATGGGCATTCCTTACAATATTCTGTAGGACAAAGCCTCAAATCAATACCCAGATCTACTACCCAGAACTATTCTGAACTGCCTAAGACAATAATACAGCCTTCCTTATATAGGCAATTTTCCACCGCCTGGGAAGGTTCCAGAATTTTAGCCAATAAGGCCGACCAACTTAGAATTATTTTATTTTACATTTTACTACATCATAGTCAGCTCAAGATAACCTTCGAAACCCAAACAAAAATTTTGAAGAAAATTATTTTCTGCCATTTCAGATGGCCCAACTTCCGAAGACCATAAGTCATCACCCGTTGACCCGCTCGGCTATTATAACCGCATTTTGGAAACACCACAAAGTGCTCTACAGGCTTGACCCATGCAAGCGCCTGTCACCCAAATTTTTGACCTCATCCAGGGCCTCTAAAGCCTTCAAAACTGAGTTCAAAGTTTCTGTACCCTGCTGCCAATACCGAAAATCTTCAATATCTTCCAATATACACTTGATCTGGCAATGAAACTTTACTGGCAGAATTATATGACCAAAATGAACCTCCAAGAAAGAAATCATATCATTCTGAGCACATACAAAAATTACCAAAAATAGTAACTTTCCATAAATAGCAGCTCTGCACAAAATAGCCCTTATTGAAAATAAAAAATAAAAATATTTTTGGGTGATGCAAGATTGCTCTTACACCCAGGATGCTCTTGCATCAGATTTCAAAATCTCTTAACAGAGTTGGTTTAACAGCCATTTTGTAAATCCTCTAACAAGGTGATAGTTCTATTGAATTGTTTCAAATACCTCTTACAAGGCCACTCCTAATAGGGTGATTAAATCCTCTAACAAGGTCACACCTAACAGTGTGTTTTGTAACCTTTTACCGAGTTGGCTCCTAACAGGGCTCACTTCTGAAGAGTGAAAAATAGTAACTAGTTACATTGGTGGTTTTCCAAAATTGGGTTTCCACATTAAATCTAGTGTCACATGTGTTCATGTTATTTTATTTATGCATGCATGTTAATCACTAATGAATGCTTAAGATTAGTTATAATTAACACTCATTGCAATAATCGAGTTACAACATTTCTTTGTATGTTTACTGAGTAACAGCGGTAAATGATTTAATAAGACATCTAAGGGATCTGTGGTAATATTTTTGTGGTTAACTGATTCACCCTCCCCTCTTAGTTACTCCATCTATATTTCCAACAATTGGTATCAGAGCAATTGGTGCTTGCAAGAAGGGTTTCAAGGACCTAAGCTAAAGATCAGGATGTCTTACAAGAGAGAAATTCCAAGGTTTAACAGAGATAAATTTTCAGCATGGCAAGGACTCATGAGACTTCATCTGGCTTCCATTGGTGATTCAAGATGAAAATATCTTGATGAAGAATATATAGCTCCTACTGGCACATTATCTATTGAAGACATTGCAGAGAAAAAGAACCATAACACCATGATGATAGACATTGCATCAACTCTCAGCTATGAAGAATTTGATGAGAACAAAGACTACACAACTACTTATGCAATGTGGAACAAGCTAGAGAAAATTTATGGTTGTGATGACAATGTGAAGAGAGCCAAAGCAGAAAGCCTAAGAGGATATTTTGATCAGATGAAAATGAGAGAAGATGAAAACATTGCAAAATATGTTGAAAGGATCAAGGTGATTGTTAGTACAATCAGAGCTTCTGGAGGAATGATTAATGATGAAACTATTATAAGTAAGGTTCTCAGAACATTACTCCCTATCTATGCAATAAGAGTATATGCTATTCAAGAAAGAAGATGTGAAGAAAATCACAATATAACTTTGGATGCCTTAGTGGGAAGATTGACAGCCTTTGAGTTGGATAACTATGACAACTATGTTCCAACTTCCAAAAATATTGAATCAGCATTTGAGGCAAAACTTTCACTTAAGAAGGGCAAGAAAATAAAGGACATCCAATTAGAGAGTGAAGAAGAATCAGAGGAAAGTTCTGATAGTGATCTTGAATTTATTGAAGCATTACTTGCAAAGAAATAATCTAGAGGCAGAGGTAAATACAAAGGTAAATCTCCCTTAATCTATTTTTCATGTGAAGAGATTGGTCATATTTCAGCTAGGTGCCCAAAGAAGCAAAGAAAGGATGAGAATAAAGGTCACAAGTACAATGGCAAGAAGAATTTCAAATCATTCAAGGATAAAGGTAAGAAAACATGTTTTATGGCTAAGGATTTTGATAATAGTGAAGATGAAATTGTCTACATTGCTGTAAAAGATGAATCTGATGATGATGAAGATAAGATGGCACTTATCTCTCATGTAAGAAAAAATGATACATGCATCATATATAGTGGATGTTCACATCATATGACTGGTGACAAAACAAAGTTTGAACACATCAAAGACTATGATGGTGGTAATGTAAGGTTTGGAAACAACAAACCTTGTTGCATAAAAGGAAGAGGATGAATCTCATTAACAAAAGAACTTATATGTGATAATGCATATTGGGTTGAAGGAGTAAAGAATAATCTTCTAAGTGTAGCATAGCTAATCAACATTGGATTCAAGGTTGAATTCATGCATGGCAAAGCAAGACTGCTGGATGACAAGGGAAAACTGATTGGATTAGGCAAACAAACCAAAGATAACTTGTTTTATCTTGATCTTGGTGAATGCTCATGTTTTATCGCTCGAATTGAAGAAAGTTGGTTATGGCACAAAAGGTTATGTCATGTAAATTTTGATAACATGGTGAAAATAATAAAATTCAAGAAAGTAAGAGGCATTCCTACTTTGAAGAAACCTGATGTTGGTCTATGGAAAAATTGTTAGATTGGTAAAATGGGAAAGACTAGTTTTAAAATTAAAAACTATCAATCTGAAGATATTTAGGAAATTGTGCATACTGATTTGTGTGGACCTATTGGAATTGAGAGCTATACTAGAGAAAATTTCTTTATTCTCTTTGCTGATGACTACTCTAGAATGATGACTGTTATGTATCTAAGAGAAAAGTTAGAAGCATTTGAGAAATTCAAATGGTATTTGGCAAGAGTAGAAAAGGAAACATGGAAAACAATGAAGTGCTTGAGATCAGACAGAGGTGGTGAATTCATCTCCCATGAATTCAATAATTTTTGCATTGATAGAGGAATAAAAAGATAGGTATCAGCTCCAGGAACTCCTGAGCAGAATGGAATAGCTGAAAGGAGGAATAGATCTATCATGGATTGTGCAAGGACTCTAATGATTGAATAGAACATTGCTATGAAATACTGGAAGGAAGCTATCAGCACTATAGTTCATACCTTAAACTAAGTATAGTTGAAGAAAGACACATTCAAAACTCCTTATGAGTTATGGTATGGCTATAAACCCAATGTAAGTTACCTGAAAGTATTTGGTAGTAAGTGTTACATTTTGAAAGAATCTAGAAAAGGAAAATTTGATGTGAAAAGTGATGAAGGAATATTTTTGGGATATTCTTGCAAGAGTAAGGCATATAGATGTTTGAATTTGTCTACTCACAAAATCATAGAAAGTGCACATGTGAAAGTTGATGAGTTTGCAAAAAAGACTGGAGAAGAAAGCTAAAAGGAACCAGAGGATTACAAGAGATTTGTTTACATTGAACCTGATACATTACTAAACACATCTTTCAATAAGGAGACTACATCTACCGAGCCTAGTATAGTAACCGAGTCATAAGAAGAAGTTCAAACCGAGTCGCAAGGACTAGAGTCTCAGTCTGAAGCTACCAAGCCAATATCTACCGAGCCTGAGCAATCAGAACCTGAAAATGAAATTCAAGAAGATGAAAATGTAACTCATTCAAGAGGCAAGGAACCTATATTGGCCAAGTATGTCAGAAGGTACTATGACAAGAAGTAAACTAAAAGGTACATGTTTACTTGCTGATTTTGAACCTAGAAATGTCAATGATGCATTGGAAAATGAAAGTTAGATTGAGGCTATGAATGAAGAAATAAAACAAATAGAGAAGAACAAAACATGGACTCTTGTACCTAGGCCTAAAGATAAAAATGTAATTGGAACAAAATGGGTATTCAGGAATAAGTGGAATGAAGATGGTCAAGTATCAAGAAACAAAGCTAGATTGGTGTGTAAAGGATATTCTCAAGAAGAGGGCATAGATTAGGGTGAGACCTTTTTCCCTATTGCAAGATTAGAAGGTGTAAGGACTCTACTTGCATATGCAGCACATAAAGGATTTAAGGTATATCAGATGGATGTAAAATCTGCATATCTCAATGGTATTCTTGATGAAGTCTACATTGAGCAACATGAAGGTTTTATTGATCCAAACAAAAGGAATATAGTCTGCAAGTTACACAAAGCCTTGTATGGTCTGAAACAAGCCCCTAGAGCATGGTATGAAAGATTACATAACTATCTTATTCAGATTGGTTTCAAAAGAGCTAATGATAATAGTAGTTTGTACATCAAGGAAGGACTAGATAACAAAATTGTTTAGGCAGAAATATTTGTGGATGATACTGTGTTTACAGGTAATGATGATTAGTGCAAAGAATTTTCAGAGCAAATGAACAAAGAATTTGAAATGTCTATGTTTGGTCAAATAAAGTTCTTTGTTGGTCTTCAGATTCAACAAAGCAAGAATGGTATCTACATTACTCAATCTAAATACATCAAGGAAATACTTAAGAAGTTTGGTATGGAAGATTCAAAACCAGTTGGTACCCCCATGTGTACTAGACTGAAGCTTACCAAAAATGATGATTCAAAAGAAGTAGATTAGACCTTATATAGATCAATGATTGAAAAATTACAGTACGTAGTTCATACAAGGCCTGATATTGCCTTAGCAGTTGGTATAGTAGCAAGATTCTCAACAAAACCTAGAGAAAATCATATGATGGCAATCAAAAAAATCTTGGGATACTTGAAAGGAACTGAAGATTATGGCTTGTGGTATAAATTTGGAGGCAATTTGGACATAAAAGTGTTTAATGATGTTGATTGGGTAGGAAACATTGATGATAGAAAGAGTACAAGTGGTGGAGCATTCTTTCTTGGTAAGAGGTTGGTATCTTGGACCAGCAAAAAGAAAAATTGCACATCCCAATCCATAGCAGAAGCAGAATATGTTGTTGCAGTAGTAAACTGCTATAATATTGTTTGGTTTAAATAGTTATTAGAAGGCATGAAGGTTGAGATCAAAGAACTAGTTGTTATGTTTTGTGATAATACAAGTCCAATAAATATTTCAAAGAAGCCAGTAATGCATTCCAAAACCAAGCACATTGCTATAAAATATCACTTTGTCAGAGAGTTGGTGCAGGACAAGGAAATCAGATTGGAATATGTTCATACAAAAGAATAGATTATAGATATATTCACCAAGCCACTACCTAAGGATGCATTTTTGTATCTAAGAGGTAAGTTAGGGTTCATTCCCCTATCCGAAGTTCACTAAATAAATTTTTAGTGATGCATCAACTAGAGCATGTTGAAGATCAGTCAGTTGATGCAGCATAGTTAAAGAATCATTTCATATGAATCAGTACTCAAGGTACATTGATATTCACCTGGTATGTGTTTTCTTTGGCATGTGTTATCAAAGAGGGAGAGTTTGTTGTCATATCTCAAGAAATTTCTCTAAGAAGGAGAATTTAAAAGGGAGAGTTTACAATCAGAGAGAGAAGTTTGTAGATAGGAAGAGCTTACACTCACAGAGGGAGTTCTCATAGATGAGAATTAGAATGAAACTAAGGATATGTTCCTTACTCTATGTTTTCTCTGAAATTTTATTGTGCTATGACATGTTGTGTTGCCATCAATGCCAAAGAGGGAGATTGTTAGATACAATTGTCTAATTATGTGTTGTCCTTGATGTCACACAAATGTCATATCAATTATCACTCTATGTCTTCTGAGCTCAGTTGGTCAACTAAGTGATTTTCAGTGTTTGTCGAGATCACTCAGGCATCAAAGGAAAATATGGCAGAAAATAGTGTTAACCAAGCTTCCATGGTTAATGAAGAAAAGTTAGTGTTTACTGAGTTCACTTGGTCTCCAAAGGATGTTGCAAAATTCACAGTGGTAACCGAGCTTCATTCGGTCAACAAAGGAAATCTTTTTAGGATCAGTGTTTACCAAGCAAGGTCAGCTAATGAAGGATTTTGTTAATTTTGAGAAATAAAGTTTATTTATTCCAGCTGACTGAGGTAATGTTATTTGTGTTTGTAATATGTATATGAGCCGACTTATCAATCTAAATGGTATATATAAAAGGTCAAGTTGAGAATTTAGTGTGTGGATGTGTGAATGGATGGATGAGTGAACATGCAAATGAATTGATCATTTCGAAGGAAGGTGTGTGTGAATTTTGAAGGATGGCTAGATATCCTTGAGGAACAGTGAAGCAGAATAGACATCTATAATCAACAATTCAGTTGCATCTTTTTTAGATCATTTCATTGTTACTTTCTTACCATTATAGCAGTGATTTCAAAATCTCTTAATAAAGCTAGTTTAGCAGCCATTTTGTAAATCCTCTAACAAGGTGACATTTCTATTGAATTGTTTCAAAGACCTCTTACAAGGCCACTCCTGACAGGGTGCTTAAATCCTCTAACAAGGTCACACCTAACAATGTGTTTTGTAACATTTTATCGGGTTGGCTCCTAACAGGGCTCACTTCTGAAGAGTGAAAAATAGTAATTAGTTACATTGGTGGTTTTCCCGAATTGGGTTTCCACGTTAAATCTGGTGTCACTTGTGTTCATGTTATTTTATTTATGCATGCATGTTAATCACTAATGAATTCTTAAGATTAGTTATAATTAACACTCACTACAATAACTAAGTTATAGCATTTCTCTGTATGTTTACCTAGTAACAATAATAAATGATTTAATAAGACATCTAAGGGATCTATGGTAATATTTTTGTGGTTAACTGATTCACCCCCCCCCCCCCCCCCCCTCTTAGTTACTCCATCTATATTTCCATTAGTTCTATGGTGGAGGGATATATGGTATACAAGGCTATGGTGTATGTTACTAAATATCTTCCTAAGTTTGCAGCAAAGATCCATATAGATTGCATTTGGGATCTTGACACCATTAGAAAATTCAACAGGGAGTACTTGGTGGGGAAAGGTAGAATGAGAAAAGTGAGATGTAATAAATTATAAGATGTTATTGTAGTTTTTAATTAATTCTTAATCTTCAAAATTAATCGGTTGTAAGTCATCTATTTATTTTTTGTACAGGTTGCTCGAGAGTGGGATGCAATAGATTTGTATATTGAAAACAATCAAGATTAGATGACAAAATAGATTGAACGATGTCATCATTTAGGTCACACATTAACATGGGAAGTTGTGTCTTGATTTGTTAATGAAGCTCATCGTAACAGAGATCCAAATGTTATGCAAAGGGAAATAGATTTAGCACATGGTTTAAGAGATTTCCAGGTACATATAAATTTGTTAATCACTCATACATTTATGAACTCTTGATTATGGCTATACAATTATGGCCTGCAAAGTATGGAAATACTTTAAAATGTGTTTAATGTTTTTAATGTTTTTAATTATAATAAATTGTTTTTAATTTAACCCTTTTATATGTTATTGAAGATGACCCCCCTTTGCATCAATAGAGAACTAGGTGTGCATTAAGATCTAATGAGAGGGTAGATGATCATTATGATGATATTGATACTCCAATTAACGATTACTTCTTAAAAAATAGAAATCAAAAGAAAAAAAGAAATGATTGTCATCTATGCACCTTAATTGATAATGACTGATTTTTATATGCCAACAAATTTAATTATGTGGTATTGAATGTTCATAAATTTTATAATGTGTTAATGAATGTTATCGTGTGATAATTAATGAATGTTACATTTTATTAATGGATGAAATAATGAATGAATTTTTTATGTTAATGGGGAATTTAGAGTGATGTTCGGGGGGGGGGGGGGGGGGGGGGGGGTGGTGGGGCCAAATGAGCTTCCACCTTCATGTGGTTGGCCCTCTTTAGTACAAAATATAAAACTATTATCAAAACAAAGTGAAGCTCAATAAGTTTGTTCCTTATATAGGGTCTCAAGTATAGCCTTTATCCCACTCTCAACATTGCAAGGCTTCAAGTGGTGTTCTGAGATTGGTTTCTCCATCCCCCATTGACGTCTTGTCTTTCTCCTAAGAACTATCACCAAGCTTTGATAATGCAAGTGCATCTGGGATTGGCCTAGGTACCCAAGTTCCTACCAAAGGAACCCAAGTCGAACCTAGAGGAGAACAAAAGTAGAACCTGAACCCAGCCTCAAACAAAGAACCAAATAACTTGGTGTTTTTCTAATTCAAGTTTATTTTTGAATTCTTCTCCAATTCCAACCTGATTATTCCATATTTTGTTTCCCAATTTTCCTTCTTCCTCACTCCAAATTATGTTATGTTTTTTTTTCCTTTTACTAATTGTGCTATTTCAAGGATCACCACCCATGAATTGGTTAAGATGATGAATGTTGTCAATGCCTTTACTACCAAGGAATCACTACCCACCATTAATGAATATTAATGATCATTGTTTCCTAATGGTAATCATTGTTTGTGTATGCTAATCACCCAAGTCTTTGGTTGTGATTTGCATGTTGTGAGGTTTGTCAAAAGTGGGGATATGACATGTTGGTCAAATTATAACATATTGACACTTACACCATGAAGAAGACAAATGATTAAATAGAAAGAGAGGACCAACTAAACCATCTTGTGGTCAATCTATATCACATTGAGAGAAAATGTCAAGACTTGAGAATCAAAACAATCAAAAGTTTCTTCAAGACCATGAATGATCTTTAACATTCCATCAAAAAACAAAATACTAATCTATATTATCATTAAGCCATAAAATATGTCTTTAAAGTTTAGAAGCATCACAAAAAATTTCAAGAAACATAGTACTATCAAAAATATGTCTTTAAATTTTAATTCTAATGATTATGATGATGTTGATGTTGATTTCTATAATTTATTTCACTTATTGATGCTTGCCTAGATTGAATTTTGAATTTCTAGGCTGGAGACTACTTTCAAAGTTTAAAGTTTGTTCTACATGATACTCTTAGCTATAGCTCAAATGCAACTCAACATATTTTTGATGCTGGGAAACCCACTGCAGAAACTCATTCATAGGTGAAATTTAATGCTGTGAATCTTGGCATTGTTAATGTTATTACTTTTCCTCACATTTCATATTTGTGAGAATGTTTCTTGGCACTATATTCTTTTTCAATTCCTATATTTGTATCTTTTTGGATCATTAACTTAAGCATTACATGTCTTTGTTCAAAGTGTATTCTAACACTATATTATATCTTATTCTTATTACAATGTTCTTTGTTGTGGGGCAAGAGGTCAATCTTCATTGTCTTCATTGTGGGGGAGAGTGAAGATTTCTATGAAAAATAGCAAGTCTTCTTTAGTATCTTATAATAACATGCTAAACAAATAAATGTGTTATGGGCATTTAATTTGAAATTACTAATAGATTAACCATATTATTTGTTGGAAATATAGATGTAGTAACTGAGAGGGGGGGGGTGAATCAGTTAACCATAAAATATTACCACTGATCCCTTAGATGTCCTATTAAATTATTTACTGCTGACATACATTGAAATGCTAAAACTTGGTAATTACAGAGTGTTAATTATAACTGTTCTTAAGCATTCATCAGTGATTAACATGCATGAATAAAGAAAATACCATGAACACAAGAGACACCAGATTTAACGTGGAAACCCAATATGGGAAAAACCACCAATGTAACTAGTTACTGATTTTCACTCTTCTGAAGTGATGCCCTGTTAGGAGCCAACCTGGTAAAAGGTTACAAAACACACTATTAGGTGTGACCTTGTTAGAGGATTTAATTACCCTGCTAGGAGTGGCCTTGTAAGAGGTCTTGAAAAAATTCAATAGAACTGTCACCTTGTTAGAGGATTTACAAAATGGTTGTTAAACCAACTTGGTTAGGAGATTTTGAAATCACTGCTACAATGGTAAGAAAGTAACAATGAAGTGACCTGAATAGTGATGCAACTAAATTGTTGATTACAGATCTCTATTCTGCTACACTAGATCCTTCCCGATCAAATATATCTCTGCTGCTCTTCAAGGATATCTAACCATCCTTCAAAATTTGCTCGTACTATTCTTCTCTTTCTTCTTTTTGCTTGCTCCTAATTCAAAACTTGACATTCTATATATATACCATTTAGATTGTCAAGTCGACACTAATAATTATTACAAACATCACTAATCATTACAACAGTTGACTGGAATAAACCAACTTTATTTCTCAAATTGACAAAATCCTTTACTGGGCCGACCTTGCTCGATAAACATTAATCCGAAGAAGATTTCCTTTGGTGACCGAGAGAACTCGGTAAGTACTGCAAATTCTTCAACATCCTTTGGAGACCAAGTGAACTCGGTAGACACTAACTTTCCTTCAATAACTGAGGAAGCTCAGTTAACACTATTTTCTGCCATACTTTTCTTTTCACACCCGAGAGGTCTCGGTAGACACTGGTAACTGCTTTGCTGACCGAATGAGCTCGGTAGACATGGGGAACTGCTTTGCTGACCGACTGAGCTAACAATTGATATGACATTTGTGTGACATTAAATACAACACATAATCATTCCAACAATCTCCTTCAGACAACTGTATCCAACAATCTCCCTCTTTGGCATTGATGGCAACACAATATGTCATAGCACAATGAAATTTCACATCAAACATAGAATAAGGAACATATCCTTAGCTTCATTTTGATTCTCATCTCCCTCTATTAGAAAACTTCTCTCTCTGACTGAAAACTCTCCCTCTTTTCTTCTTTTTTTTAAAAATATCTTTCTTAGAAATTTCATGAAATAATGACAGCAAACAGCAATGATGACAAACATAAAACTCTCCCTCTTTGACAACACATGCCAAAGATAACACACTTCTATTGAATACCAATGTACCTTAAGTACTGATTCATATGCAATGATTCCTTTACTATGCTGCATCAACTGACTGATCTTCAACATGTTCTAGTTGATGCATTACTAAAACTCAATTTAGTGAGCCTCGGATAGGGGAATGACCCCTAACTTACCTCTTAGATACAAGAATGCATCCTTAGGTAGTGGCTTGGTGAAGATATCTGCAATTTGTTCTTTTGTATGAATATATTCCAATATGATTTCCTTGTCCTGCACCAATTCTCTAACAAAGTGATATTTTATAGCAATGTGTTTGGTTTTGGAATGCATTACTGGATTCTTTGAAATATTTATTGCACTTGTATTATCACAAAATATAACAACTGGTTCTTTCATCTCAACTTTCATGCCTTCCAATAACTATTTGAACCAAACAATATTAGAGCATTTTACTACTGTAGCAATGTATTCTGCTTCTACTATGGATTGGGATGTGCAATTTTGCTTTTTACTGGTCCAAGATACTAATCTTTTTCCAAGAAAAAATGCTCCACCAATTGTACTCTTTATGTCATCAATGTTTCCTGCCCAATCAACATTAGTAAACACTTTTAAGTCGAGATTGCCTCCAAATTTATACCACAAGCCATAATCTTCAGTTCCTTTCAAGTACCTCAAGATTTTTTTGATTTCCATCATGTGATTTTCTCTAAGTTTTGCTAAGAATCTTGCTACTATACCAACTGCTAAGGCAATATCAGGCCTTGTATGTATTACATACTATAATTTTCCAATCATTGATCTGTATAAGGTCTGATCTACTTCTTTTGAATCATCATCTTTGGTAAAGTTCAATCTAGTACACATGGGTGTACCAACTGGTTTTGAATCTTCCATACCAAACTTCTTAAGTATTTCCTTGATGTATTTAGACTGAGTAATGTAGATACCATTCTTTCTCTGCTGAATTTGAAGTCCAACAAAGAATTTTATCTGACCAAACATAGACATTTCAAATTCTTTGTTCATTTTCTCTGAAAATTCTTTGCACAGATCATCATTCCCTATAAACACAGTATCATCCACAAATATTTCTGCCAAAACAATTTTGTTATCTGGTACTTCTTTGATGTATAAATTATTGTTGTCATTGGCTCTTTTGAAATCAATCTGAGTTAGATAGTTATGTAATCTTTCATACCATGCTCTAGGGGCTTGTTTTAGACCATACATTGCTTTGTGTAACTTGCAGACCATATCCCTTTTGTTTGGATCCATAAAACCTTCAGGTTGCTCAATGTAGACTTCTTCATCAAGAATACCATTGAGAAATGCAAATTTTATATCCATCTGATATACCTTAAATCCTTTATGCACGGCATATGCAAGTAGAGTCCTTACACATTCTAATCTTGCAACAGGAGAAAAAGTCTCTCCATAATCTATACCTTCTTCTTGAGAATATCCTTTACATACCAATCTTGCTTTGTTTCTTGATACTTGACCATCTTCATTCAACTTATTTCTGGATACCCATTTTGTCCCAATTACATTTTT
Source organism: Chamaecyparis obtusa (assembly GCA_027943335.1). Taxonomy (NCBI): domain Eukaryota; kingdom Viridiplantae; phylum Streptophyta; class Pinopsida; order Cupressales; family Cupressaceae; genus Chamaecyparis; species Chamaecyparis obtusa. The sequence goes on from BSBK01001710.1 coordinate 313,813, forward strand.
ATCTTTAGGCCTAGGTACAGGAGTCCATGTCTTATTTTTCTCTATTTTCTCTATTTCTTCATTCATAGCCTCAATCCAACTTTCATTTTCCAATGCATCTTTGACATTTTTAGGTTCAAAATCAGCAAGTAAACATCTACCTTTTAGTTGATTCCTTCTCATAGTGCCATCTGATTTATTTCCAATAATCTGATATGGTGTATGATGCTTCCTGACATACCTGGCCAATATAGGTTCCTTTCTTCTTGAACAAGTTACATTTTCATCTTCTTGAATTTCATCTTCAGGTTCAGTTTGCTCGGGCTCGGTAGATATTTGATCAGTAACTTCAGGCTGAGACTCAGTTTCTTGTGACTCAGTCTGAACTTCTTCTTGTGACTCGGTTATTGTACTGGGCTCAGTTGATGTAGTCTCCTCATTGACAGATGTGTCTGGCAATGTATCAGGTTCAATGTAAACAAATCTTCTATAATCCTTTGCTTCCCTGTTGCTTTATTCTTTAGTCTTTTCTACAAACTCATCTACTTTCACATGTGCACTTTCTATGATTTTATGAGTAGACAAATTTAGACATTTATATGCCTTACTTTTGCAAGAATATCCCAAAAATATTCCTTCATCACCTTTTGCATCAAGTTTTCCTTTTCTAGATTATTTCAAGATGTAACATTTACTACCAAATACTTTTAGGTAACTTACATTGGGTTTATAGCCATACCATAACTCATAAGGAGTTTTGAATGTGTCTTTCCTCAATTGTACTTGATTCAAGGTATGAACTACAGTTGTAATAGCTTCCTTCCAGTATTTCATAGCAATGTTTTTTTCAATCATTAGAGTCCTTGCACAATCCATGATAGATCTGTTCCTCCTTTCAGCTATTCCATTCTGCTCAGAAGTTCTTGGAGCTGATACCTATCTTTTGATTCCTCTTTCAATGTAGAGATTATTGAATTCATGGGAGATGAATTCACCACCTTTGTCTAATCTCAAGCACTTCATTCCTTTTCCTGTTTCCTTATCTACTCTTGTCAAATACCATTTGAATTTCTCAAATGCTTCTGACTTTTCTCTTAAATACATAACAGTCATCATTCTAGAGTAATCATCAACAAAGAGAATAAAGAATTTTTCTCCAGTATAGCTTTCAATTCCAATAGGTCCACATAAGTCAGAATGCACAATATCCAAAATATTTTTAGATTGATAGTTTTTACTTTTAAAGCTAGTCTTTCCCATTTTACCAATCTGACAATTCTTGCATAGACCAATATCAGGTTTCTTAAATGTAGGAATACCTCTTACTGTCTTGAATTTTCTTATTTTCACCATATTATCAAAATTTACATGACATAACCTTTTGTGCCATAACCAACTTTCTTCAATTTGAGCAATAAAACATGAGAATTCACCAAGATCAAGATAAAACAGGTTACCTTTGGTTTGTTTGCCTGAACCAATCAGTTTTCCTTTATCATTCAGTAGTCTTGCTTTTCCATTCATGAATTCAACCTTGAGTCCACTGTTGATTAGTTGTACTACACTTAGAAGATTATGTTTTAGTCCTTCAACCCAATATGAATTATCACATATAAGTTCTTTGTTTAATGAAATTCATCCTCTTCCTTTTATACAAAAAGGTTCATTGTTTCCAAACCTTACACTACCACCATCATAGTCTTCAAAATGTTCAAACTTAGTTTTGTCACTAGTCATATGATGTGAGCATCCACTATCTATAATCAATGTATCATTTTTTCTTATATGAGAGATAAGTGCCATCTCATCTTCATCATCATCAGATTCATCTTTTATAGCAATGAAGACAATTTCTTCTTCACTATCAGAATCCTTAGCCAAAAAACATGTTTTCTTACCTTTATCCTTGAATGACTTGAAATTCTTCTTGCCATTGTACTTGTGACCTTTCTTCTCATCTTTTCTTTGTTTGTTTGGGCACCTAGCTGCAATATGACCAATTTCTTTACATGAAAAATAGATTAAGGGAGTTTTACCTTTGTATTTACCTCTTCCTCTAGTATATTTCTTTGCAAGTAATGCTTCAATAACTTCAAGATCACTGTCTGAACTTTCCTCTGATTCTTCTTCACTTTCTGACTGGATTTTCTTGCCCTTCTTAAGTGAGAGTTTGGCCTCAAATGCTGATTCAATATTTTAGAAGTTGGAACATAGTTATCATAGTTGTCCAATTCAAAAGCTATCAATCTTCCAACTAAGGCATTGAAAGTTATATTGTGATTTTGTTCATATCTTCTTTCTTGAATAGTAGATACTCTTATTGCATAGATAGGAAGCAATGTTCTAAGAACCTTACTTATAATAGTTTCATCATCATTTTTTCCTCCAGAAGCTCTGATTGCACTAACACTCACCTTGATTCTTTCAACATATTTTGCAATGTTTTCATCTTCTTTCATCTTCATCTAATCAAATTGTCCTCTTAGGCTTTCTGCTTTGGCTCTTTTCACATTGTCATCACCACCATAAATTTTCTTTAGCTTGTTCCACATTTCATACGCAATTGTGTAGTCATTGATCTCATCAAATTCTTCATAGCTAAGGGCCGATGCAATATCTATCATCATGGTATTATGGTTCTTTTTCTCTACAATGTATTCAATAGTCAATGCGCCAGTATGAATAGTATATTCTTGATCAATATATTTCCATCTTGAATCACTAATGGAAGCTAGATGAAGTCTCATGAGACCTTGCCATGCTAAAAAGTTATCTCTATTAAGCCTTGGAATTTCTCTCTTGTAAGACATCCTGATTTTTAGCTTAGGTCCTTAAAACCCTTCCTGCAAGCACCAAAAGCTTTGATACCAATTGTTGGAAATATAGATGTAGTAACTGAGAGGGGGGGGGGTGAATTAGTTAATGACAAAATATTACCACTGATCCCTTAGATTTCCTATTAAATTATTTACTACTGACATACAGTGAAATGTTGAAACTTGGTAATTGCAAAGAGTGTTAATTATAACTATTCTTAAGCATTCATCAGTGATTAATATGCATGAATAAAGAAAATACCATGAACACAAGAGACGCCAGATTTAACGTGGAAACCCAATATGGGAAAAACCACCAATGTAACTAGTTACTGATTTTCACTCTTCTAAAGTGATGCCTTGTTAGGAGCCAACCCGGTAAAAGGTTACAAAACATACTGTTAGGTGTCACCTTGTTAGAGGATTTAATCACCCTACTAGGAGTGGCCTTGTAAAAGGTCTTGAAACAATTCAATAGAACTGTCACCTTGTTAGAGGATTTACAAAATGGTTGTTAAACCAACTTGGTTAGGAGATTTTGAAATCACTACTACAATGGTAAGAAAGTAACAATGAAGTGACCTGAATAGTAATGCAACTAAATTGCTGATTACAGATCTCTTTTCTACTTCACTAGATCCTTCCCAATCAAATATATCTCTACTACTCTTTAAGGATATCTAACCATCCTTCAAAATTTTCTCATACTCTTCTTCTCTTTCTTCTTTTTGCTTGCTCCTAATTCACAAATTGACCTTCTATATATATACCATTCAGATTGTCAAGTTGGAACTAATAATTATTACAAACATGACTAATCATTACAATAGTCGGCTGGAATAAACGAAGTTTATTTCTCAAATTGACAAATCCTTTACTGGGCCGACCTTGCTCGGTAAACATTAATCTGAAGAAGATTTCCTTTGGCGACTGAGAGAACTCGGTAAGTACCCCAAATTCTTCAACATCCTTTGGAGACTGAGTGAACTCGGTAGACACTAACTTTCCTTCAATAACCGAGGAAGCTCGGTTAACACTATTTTCTGCCATACTTTTCTTTTGACAGCCGAGAGGTCTTGGTAGACACTGGTAACTGCTTTGCTGACTAACTGAGCTCGGTAGACACTGGGAACTACTTTGCTGACTGACTAAGCTGACAATTGATATTACATTTGTGTGACATCAAAGACAAGACATAATCATTCCAACAATTATTACCATGCTTAATGTTCCATTTAAATGCATTTAACACAAAATCAAATTTACAGAACTAAACCAATGGTATGTTTACAACAAAGATGTGTTGAGGAGTTTGCTCCTTGTTTAATGTTAATTGTTCCTACACAATCCACTCATACAATAGTGAAATTCTATGTGGAAGGAATGGTTGATAGTGTTCCTTGAGGGAAGGGGGATTGTGAAAGACTTTTTATCATTGTATTCTATATTTCCAATATGCTTAGATGTAGGGAAAACTAGGAGAATGAAGGATCACTCACTGATTGCATGATAACCCAGTTTTGAAGGGTTAATAGGGGTTGAGGGGATAGTCAAGGTTCAGATGATTGGGCCATTAGAGGACCGTATTTCTTTGTATTAATTTCTATTCAAATTGGATGCATGGATTTCTTGTGAATTATCGGCTGCTACGTATCCTGCAACTACATCTGTAAATCTGCATATACTTCTCTAGGGTTGTAAGCCACTTAAAGATCAAAATAGAGAAACTAAATAAAATCATTATTTGTCCTATTTCCTTTTAACAAAGTCTCAACTATCAATGATACAATACATTTGATGCCCTAAGCTATCAATACAAATGACACCTAGCTAGAAGCTCACAGGCTGTCCATTTGATAACCACATTCAACATTTCAAAAAAATGGACACCCAAACATTTCAAAACCAATGGCATGTTTACAAAAAAGGTCTAATAGAACTCCCAACAATTCTTAAACATACTTTATTTGATATGATGAATTCTTAAAAAATTAAGGTATGAGTAGACATAGTTATCACACATTTTTTTGTGTGGTATAAGGAATATTTGGCTAGCTCAAGTCTTCCTTCATGCTAGCAGTCTACATAATTAGACCTTTATTAATAATTGATCATATCAGATAACTACTATGTTTAAGAATTGTTGGGACTGGTCCTTTGGTGTGTATTAAACAAAATAGAATTTTTAGAATATTATTATCATTCTATTTCTTTGTTATAAAGATGTCATCAGTTTAGTTTTGTAACTTCACTATTGTATGAGTGGATTGTGCAGGAACAATTAACATTAAACAAGGAGCAAGTCCTCAACACATCTTGGAAGCCATTGGATTTAATAATAAATGAAACCTAATACCAACACTATTCCTTCCATTCACTTCTACCAAGAATAAAGCATTTAATCCATTCAACATTACATATAATCATTAGACAGTTACATTTCCTATCTGTGTAGAGCAACAGTCATGACCAAAACAATCAAAACTACTTTCACCCTTGCACAAGCTATTCCAAAATTCAAGTAAAATGAGCAATATGTTATATCAAATCATTCATATTCATAGTAACCATTTGAAGAATCACTTTTTCATTGAACCCTCTAACTATACCCCTGTGATAGAGAAAGGAAACCTTAAAATAGAAAAAGGAAACTTAGTAAAACTAGTCTATTCCACTATTTGTGAGGGTACAATCATGATAAGTGCCTCTCAAACCTCTCTAAACATGTAAGATTTTCTTTAAATACTTTATTTATCTCCTCTAAACATTAACCAAATCAAACCTACATTTGAATCCACACACAATAACCCCAAAATGAAGGGTTTTGTATCCTTTAATGAATCTCAATCACTGGTAATCCATGGACAGTCAAACTAGTAGTCTCCAAAGCATTCAATAAGTTATTGGATTGTATTTAATACACACCAAAGGACAAGTTGTATGAAATTGTCAATCACATAGCATTTCACTGTTGTATGAGTGGATTGTGCAGGAATAGTTAAAATTAAACAAGGAGAAAACTCTTCAACACATCTTAGAAACCATTGAATTCAATAATAAATGAAACCTAACACCAACACTATTCCTTCCATTCACTTCTATGAATAATAAAGCATTTAATCCATTCATCATTACATATAATCATTAGACAGTTACATTTCTTGACTGTGTACTAAAGGAATAGTCACAACCAAAATGATCCTAACATTTGAAAATAGTGAATCAATATCCTTGAGCACAAGCACCAATAACATCAAATAATGGAGATAAAGCACGGGCTAGGGCATGACACCAGTAGAATGTGGTCATTTTAGAGAGCATTCATGATCAAATAAAATGCAATGCATTTGAAATTTGTGGTCCAATATGATGCCAAATGCTCGAAAGATGAAGAAATCAAATACCTTCTCTCGTGCTCAGCTTTCGCTCCTTTTCTCCTACTCCTCTATCCAATCAAAATAAAAATGATGAGGTCATTTCACTTTTTTTTTCATAGCCAAATCTTCCTTTTACCACATGAAGAACATGCCATTGGTTCATTTTTGTAAATTTATTTTTTGTGTAATTAGTAATTGGCAGATTAAATGCAGATAACACCTTTATCAGTTTAATTATCTTGTTATTATCATATCAGATAAAGCATATTTAATAATTGTTGGGATTGGTCCTTTTCCGTGTATTGAACATAATAGAATTTTCAGCATATTATTATGATTCTATTTCTTTGTTCTAAACATGCCATTGGTTCAGTTTTGTAGATTTGTTTTTTGTGTTAAATGCATTTTTTGTGAGGAGGGGTCTTCTTCTAAGGAGATTAATGAAGATTGTGCACCTAAGAAACCAATTCATAACATACCAATCATGTTTCCTATTCTCTTATATTTTTGTATTGGTAAATCTCCTTATAAGTTTCATGTCCTTTCTTTTGATTTATATGGATGAGATATATATCTTACATTTAACATTCAACTTCTTTACATTTTAGAACATGTAGTGTGTTTTTTGAGGATTTTACCCAATCAACTTTTAACATAAACTGAAAACACCAAACTGATATCTTGCCCTTTCAACTTGACAAAATATTTACATTTGACCAATAATTGCAAGCAAATGAATGATAAATCCACATACCAGTATCTTTGTAAAATACCTTAAACATCAAAAAGATGGCTAAGTGGCTGTCGTGATGATTTTTATCTATTGAATATGGGAAAAAAAAATGCCAAAAATAATCGAATAGAAAACATGATTGGTCATTTCAAAGGGAATTCATGATCAAATAAAATGTAATGCCTTTTCTTGCACTCGATCACCTTTCACCCACTCATTTTCTCCCACTCCTTTTCTCTACAATCGAAATAAAAATGATTTGGCCCTTTCAAAATAGTGAATTGATATCCTTGAGCACAAGCACCAATAACATCAACTATTTTGATCTGTGGGTACCCTAATGTTGGCAAGAGTTATTTTACTAAGAAGATTACTCTGCAAGCTTGAAGAAGGGGTATATTTTGTCAAATGAAGAGTGGAAAGACAATATTCCTAAGATCATGGAAGGACACAATGTTGTAGATAGAATGGGAAGACATATTTCTAGCTTGTCCCTAGATCCTTTGACAATTGGGGTAGGATCCAGACACAGGCTAAAAAGATGTCTTCCTTTATGTTGTGGAATATAGGCTATGCCACTACAAAACTATAGATTGCAATGTAGATATCACACAGCTGAGAAACATACATGTAGGCATCATGGTCATAATTTTTTGGAGACACAACATAATTGAGTGGTATTCCCAGATGATGCAAAGAAACCATTTCTTTACATCATCTAGGAATACCACTCAATTATGTTGTGTCTCCAAAAATTTGTGACCATGATGCCTACATTTATGTTTCTTAGATGTTGTGTCCTCGGACCCCTTATGACCCTTTACGACCCTTTACAACCCCTAAGAATACATCTTAGAGGTCTTAAAATGTTGTAAAGGGTCATAAGAGGCTCCTAGGAGGGGCCAGATGAGCTTCCAACTTCATGCGGTTGGCCTATTAAGTAGATAATATTAAAATATTCTTGAAACAAAGAGAAGCTCAATAATTTAAGGTCTCAGTCCATGAAGATGCTGAAAAAATGATGGGAATCAATGATGGAGAGTTTTTAGATTCTGATATGTATATGGAGTGGAGAGCAGATTGAGTACCAGTGCAAAGATGATGATTCAGTAACCTACGTTTATAAAACCTTCACAATTATCCCTTCTTTCACCTCCACTCATTCCTCTTCTAAAAAATGGTTATCTAGAAAATATGGATATTGTTTCTCATCCATTCACAAAATGTTCTAGTGATTGTATAAAATTACTTTAGGCCTCTAGTATTGATGAGTTGTGCAAGTGTAAAATGTTTTTGTGAGATTGGGATCAATTATATTTTATACTGTGTAGTGTACATAAATGCAAGGTAGTGATTATTCTTGACAATCGACAGGTATAGGTCTTCTAGGTCTTACACAGTAGCTAGGACTAAAGATAACACAACTCAAGAGACCATCACAGCTTGTCTCTCTCTTCAGTCTATATTATTGACAAAATATTTTACCTTTCATTAGCTCATCAAATTTGGGGATTTGAAAGATTTTAATAGAATATTTTCATGTATAATGCACATTATTTAAGTTTGACGCTGAATGAATTTATATACTTCACACACTTGTATACTATGAGGACAACCATAAAGAAGCATCCCCTCCTATGGCTTGAGTAATGTAGGCCATTGGAGGAGATGCTTCTTTATCATCATCCTCGTAGTCTACAAGTGCATGAAGTAGATAAATTTGTGCAACGTCAACTTAAATAATATATGTTGTCATGAAAATATTCAATTAAATTTTTTCAAATCACTAGATTTAATGAGCTAATGAAAGGTAAAACATTATGTCAATAATATAGACTGAAGAAAGAGATAACCTATGATGGTCTCTTGAGCTTTCTTATTTTTCACGTGCAGATCTGTCACTTTTTCAACACTTTAGAGTTTATTCCAACAATGTTTTCTATTAGACAATATGCACACCCATCACCTCTTTGATAGATCAAATGTTGGAAACATTCCTTTTCAACAATTACTATGACAAGAATACTATATCTCTGACAGGCCTACCTATCGGCATTATACTACCACACCATCGCTCTTCTGATAGTGCTAATGTCATAGATAACTAGTTTTCAACATAATTTAGCGACAGTAATGCTATAGCACCGATGGGTTTATTTGTCAGATGTTGGTTGCAGATCTGTTGCTATTCCAATAGTTATAATGTTAGAAATTAATTCTTTTCAACAAGTAATTCTGATAGCCATGCTATATTTTTGATAGGTCTTTATGTCAGATTTCTGATAGATGGACCGTAGGAAATGTCAAAAAAAGCTAGTATTCATGGGAAAGTTTCTGACATAATGGGGTGTCAGAAAACCAACAATGACATCTTCCATTGCAATTTGGAACACAAAAATAGTGACAGACACATATGTCAAAATATTCACAAATGGGCATTGCAAATCCATCAAATGGTTATCAAAATTTGACCTAAAATGTATTAGTGTCAGTTAAGAGATTTTACAATTCTAATTACACAATAAATCAATACAAAAACTGTATGTATTAATGCATCAACATATGCATGTCAGACTCAATATGCTCAATATCATTTACCTAATTTTTTATTTCACTCACAAGTCAACTTTTGTTCTAAGTAGCCTTAACTCTAATTCACATTTACAATTCTTCCTTTTCTACTCTATTACTTGGTAGCTTCTTTTCTCTTCATCACCTGCTCACTATAATTTCTCTTCCTCTGCTCTTTCTTTCTTACACTCTAATATTTTTATACTTTATTTGTAAGTGGTGGAAATGTTCTAGATTCTTCTCCTTAAACTATACTAGCATTTGTTACATCTGCAATGCTTATATTCCACTTAATTTCCATTGATGGATCTTGCCTTGTAATCATGCACACTCAGCTTGATTAAATCTCCAATGCATTACCAAACAATTTTCTTGGAATTAGTAAAAACAATTTATGCATCTTGATGTATAGATTCAATGTATTTATTAGATTTTATTATGTCAAATTATGTTACTTGGTAACACATTTTTTTCTTACTTTTTAACATGTATACTCTCATCTTGGTAACTATTTTTCAATGCTTTGTGTCTATCGCTCATTTCCCTTTATCGAGTAACTTATTTTCTTTACTGACTTGACTAAACTTCTTTACCGACTCAATTTGGAAATCAAAATGACTTTAACAAAACTAATGAAAAAAATAAACTCTATAGGAGTACCAATCTCCCCCTTTGGCATTAGTTGGGCATCTATGTTAAAAACTTTAAAGTCACCAAATTTTTTTGTTTGTAATCACAATTTGTGTTAATCTCTATTGAGCATTTAAGGTTGTCATTAGTATCAAAGGATAGTAAATAGGTTGGTTGATTACTTATATTGAGTTGGTCGATAACAAGAAGTACGATATAATAGTCGATAAAGCCTTTACACCGAACATCACACAGTTAACAAAGCACCAACAACAACGACACCGATAGTCAGTAAACACCGAGCATAATAGTATAGACCAAGCAGATTATACAATGTTTACTGATGATCATAGAAAATGACATAGTAATCTAAAATGGAACATTATTCTATGCAAATAGTTATAACAGATCGTAAAATGGTTTACCAAGATCGAGGAGCATTTATTGTAAATAGATACTCATTAAATGTAATGTTTATTTTAATGTAATAGTTGATCTAGGTTATTTTGCACCGTAGATCTTAGGGTTATGATTATTTTTGTAACCTAATTTTTGCTAAGGTGGAAAAACAAAACACTATATATTTTGTATATTCACACCATTTTTATGAGGTTGGGTGAACTAATATATATGAATCATGGAGCACTTGAAGACATTGCCTATCTTCAAGACAATCAGTTTACCGAGCAGAACAAAGCACAGAGGATATCAGATTGAGTAGAATCAGAGAAGGCTACCAAGCACAAAAGAGAAGGAAACCATCATAGATAAGGTGATAATTTGATGAGCACTTATAGATCTATTTTAGATAATTGAGTTGTTAACTAGCAGATAATTACCTATTACTTTCTAACAATTGTGATAGAGTTTTTGATAAATCTCTTAATAGAGTAGACTTAATAGTCTAATGTAAATCTCTTAGCCAAGTACACACTTCATTAGTGTTGTTTAAATCCTATAACTAGGTAGATCTAGCTGATCTATTATGTTACTCCTAATAGGGTAAGATCACCAAAATTGATCAAAACTTGTAGCCTTAACAGGAAAACCTTTTCTATCTATAGTAGTGAAGAATTTATGGGTGTCATCCCCACCACAGTTTTTACCTTCTAACAAGGGTTTCTATGTTACCAAAATACTTGTGTTATGTGATTTTGATATTGATTTCATATTGTTTACTTTCTTAAGTTAACTAGATGATTGATTTATACAATTGTATTCAAGTTATTTTGATCGGTTATCATAGTATTCAGTTTTAGATCAGAAAGGTCTTACAAGTAAAAGTTTTTGAAGGCATGACTATATGAAGACAATAAAAGAAAAGAAGTCTAATACATGTAATTAGGGATCACTTCTTGTTTGTAAATTTCTCTATCTACAAAAATATGTACTGGGTATCAATAAAGTAAACTAGTGATCGAACAAACTGATAACTACTCAAATCGGTGAAATGATGAAAAGTGTAGGAGACAATCTGAATAAGGAATTCAATGCATATTTCAAGGAATTTCATACAAAAATTAAACAAAGGAGTAGAATTTCAAAGGAATTAGTAAGTAAATTAGAAGATGATATATGCTTTGTAGTTAGCATAGACATCTCAATGATAAAGGCAGTAGAACCAAGAACAAAATGGCTAGCACTGATGGGATATGAAATGAATCATGATTTTTCTTTGAAATCTATCAATGCATTGCTAGCATTACTAATAGACATCACTGCCAGTAGGTTTGGTGTATATGAGGAAGCTAAGTCTAGAATCACAATGGACATAGAGATCGGTAAAATGTCAAGAAGGGCAAAGAAAATGAGAAAAGATTTCACAACAAAATATGGAACTACATCTGACTCACCTAAGGAGTCACCAGTTGATGAAGTAACCGAAGGTCAGTTACAATTGGCTAACAAGCCCTATGATAGCGAGGAAATCGAGTCAGAAAAAGAAAAGGATCACACACCGGTTCCTCCCACAACTAATGAACAAGATATGCAGCTACTAGAACCTGAAGGAATGAAGACACATTCATCAAATACTACACAATCCACTGAGCAAGTAGAAGCAATAAAAATAGAAAAAAGAAGAGCAGCTACACCTACCAAGAAATATGTTAAGAGAAAGACCAAGAAAGTAGTCGAGACACCAAAGAAAAAGATGGAATACATAAGAAATAAGGAAGATCTAGGGGATATAGAAACTAAAAATGATCCTGATCAATTCAAGTTAGTTTGTAATAGGGAAAGTACTATAGAAGAAATAATTGAAGATATAATTGAGAATGGAAATCTTACAGATCTAGGCATAGGAAAATTTGACAAAATGTCAATTGAGGACAAGACAAAGATAGAACATGCTATCATCCAAATGATGATAAAATTCAAGAGAGTACCAATGGAATTTTCACGTCAATTTTTAAAAGAACTTGATGACAAAATAAGTGAGAGATGGGCTATTGCACTAGATATAGAGAAAAGGAAAAGAGAATGGTCACTAAGCCATGCAACCACACACTTTAGCTATGTTGTGGTAAGTGAATACAAGACAAAATATCAAGCTAGATTTCTAGTTAAGAATAGAGCAATGCAGATCATGGATGAGAATGTGGATGATATGGATGTCATATGTGATTCTCTATGGACATCAATTTTGAAAGTAGAAGAGAAAGATGAATAGGAAGCATTCCTGAAACTATCTAAGAAGAGACATAGTTCAAAAGATAAAGGTATTTTCATTGATGATAACAAAGATAAGAAAATAGAAGAAACCAATATATCAGTTACCGAGGTAATTGATATCATCGAACAAAAGGAAGAAATCAAAATTTTAGAGGATGCACTGGATCAAGTTAAGATCCACTTGCAAAAGAAAACCAATGATGATGGACTCATTGAGGACATCACTAAGGGTGATCTTGATGATGAGGATGACAAAGATGTGATAATTGCACCATAAAAAGATGAAGCATTAGACACTGATAGTGTGCTCACATCACTACCAGGTGAACTACTTGTACTTGCAAAGGTAGTTGAAATAATTTCACAAGTACAATCTGATGTGTCTCATCCTGAGCCAAATAAAGATACAACTGAGATTCAAGCACCTGAGCAACCTGCAAATAAAAATGAGCCTAACAAACTAGAGGCACAGTCTACAAAAACAAAGGAACTAGAAGAAACAAAGTCAACCAAGGTGAACCCACCTAACACTACAACTGAGACTCCCACACCATCTACTAAGGAGCTGAAGAAGGATGATACAGTGTCACTTGGGAAAGATACTTCGAGAAGTGAAGAAAAAGCTATTGTCGTAAGTGAAAAGAAGTCACCTCTTGCCCAGAAGAAGAAGAAGAAGAAAGCCAAAGGGTCGGTCACCATTGATGAAGTTATCATTATACCAAAATGTGACCCAAGAACCCTAAGCCCCGAGGAACTAAGTAGGTATGGGGAATTATGTTCAAGGAAAGTGGTGCAAGAGAAGTTAAGGAAAAAAAACAAATGTAAAGAAGTGTTAAATGATGTATGGGATATTATACAACAAATAGTACCAGAAACAAATATTGATGAGAATACTCCCATCTTAGATCAACTTGCCACACTCATTGACAAAATCAATGCCCCTGATACAGATACAGACAAAAGAATAGAAGAAAGGGCAGAATGAAAGATTCAAAACAAATTGGCAGAAAGGATTAGCACAAAAGTGGCACTGAACAAGGTAAAATTATATGAGGTCATTACTGAGGTAAAATTTATCACCCAGATAATCTATCAACTTCTAATCAAGCTTTGTACTTCAGACACCTTCACTGTAGAAGTTAGTAAAAAGATAAAAGGTTTAGAAGAAGAGATAAATTTAAGTACACAAGTAGCTATCACTAAGCCAACTGCTTTCTTAAAGCATATTAATTGAGTTTAGGAACTCCGGTGGCTGATAGAAGACTTAAGGAAACAAAAAGTGCACATCACCGATCAAGTTATAGAGTTACAAAAAGAACTCACTCCTTACCTGAAAATTTTTGAAGCACACATTGTCAAAGTTGAACAACTTGTGGCAACACCAGAGATTTTGGTGTTGGATAATATCTTTGACATGCATGCACAAATCGGTCTTGAGCATATTGCTCTTACCAACTTGAAAGAGGAATGGGACAACCTCTTGGAGTCTGTAAAGAAAACCCATCCAGACATTTTTGATAAGATGTAAGTATACATTATATATATTTTTTTTGCATTTGGCATTATTATCAAAAAGAGGGAAAACCATGTATATGCCAAATAAGTATACTTTGATATGTATATTACACACTACCAGGAGCATGCACTTACGGGGAGTACTCTATGGTGGAGACATAAGGCATATATAGAAACATTTTTTCTATATACATTCAAAGTTTTGATACTAATGCCAAAGGCGGAGATTGTTAATCTCTCTTGAGTATTTAAGGTTGTCATTAGTATCAAAGGATAGTAAACAGGTCAGTCGGTTACTTATATTGAGTCGGTCAGTAACAAGAAGTAAGATAGAATAGTTGGTAAAGCCTTTACACCGAGCATCACATAGTTAACTAAGCACCAATGACACCAACACCGATGGTCAATAAACACCGAGCATCATAGTATACACCAAGCAGATTATATAGTGTTTATCGATGATCACAAAAAATGACATAGTAATATGAAATGGCACATTATTCTATGCAAATGGTTATAACAGATCGTAAAATGGTTTACCAAGATTAAGGAGCATTTATTGTAAATAGATAATCATTAAATGTAATGTTTATCTTATTGTAATAGTTGATCTAAGTTATTTTTCACCATAGATCTCGAGGTTATGATTATTTTTGTAACCTAATTTTTGCTAAGGTGGCAAAATAGAACATTATATATTTTGTATGTTTGCACCATTTTTATGAGGTTGGGTGAACTAATATATATGAATCATGGAGCACTTGAAGACATTGCCTATCTTCAAGACAATCAGTTTACCAAGAAGAACAGAGCACAGAGAATATCAGATTGAGTAGAATCAGAGAAGGCTACCGAGCACAATAGACAAGGAAACCATCACAGATAAGGTGATATTTTGATGAGCACTTATAGATCTATTTCAGACAATTGAGTTGTCAACTAGTAGATAATTACCTATTACTTTCTAACAATTGTGATAGAGTTTTTGATAAATATCTTAATAGAGTAGATTTAATAGTCTTATGTAAATATCTTCACCAAGTACACACTTCATTAGTTTTGTTTAAATCCTATAACTAGGTAGATCTATCTGATCTATTATGTTACTCCTAATAGGGTAAGATCACCAAAAGTGATCAAAACTTGTAGCCTTAACAGGAAAACCTTTTGTATCTATTGTAGTGAAGAATTTGTGGTTGTCATCCCCACCGTAGTTTTTACATTCTAACAAGGGTTTCTACATTACCAAAATACATGTGTTATGTGATTGTCATATTGATTTCATGTTGTTTACTTTCTTAAGTTAACTAGATTATTGATTTATACAATTGTATTCAAGTTATTTTGATCGGTTATCCCAGTATTCAGTTTTATATGAGAAAGGTTTTACAAGCAAATTTTTTTGAAGGCACTGATTCACCCCTCCCCTCTCAGTACCCATCTCTCCTAATTCCAAAAATTTGACTAGGTATGAATTCTAGGTAAATTCTCCATAACTCCATAACTCTTCCATAACTCCCCCTGTGGAAATAATTTTAACTTCTTATATAGATATCTATCCCCCTTTACATATCTATATCCCCGTTTATATAATTTTATATATCCCCCTTTTTAACAAAAATGCCATAAACAAAATTACATACTAGGGTCTAGTAGAGAAAGCTTATAAAAAATGTATCTCTACCTCTACTTAGCATCTTTCTAATATATGTCCCATGATTCTTTGAGTATCTAAAACACCACAATTTGTTCACGTATATTAGTTTCTAGTTCCATCATGTTATCCAAAGTACTGATGTCAAGGGTATGCACTAACTTGTCTTCCTTGGGAATGTGCTTCTATAGTGATTCAATTTGGGAGATCAAAATTTATTGTAACTCCATGAGTGCCATTCTTATTTTGTTCTCCTATTTTCTTAGCTGATGCTATAGTCCCACTATATGTTTGAGCTTTTGATAATATACTTGAAAAGTTTTGGGCTCGGTTGTTACCTTTGCTAGCTTATCAGTCACATATCCTTAGTAAATTTTAAATTAAAAAAATCTTCTAAAATAGTAAAAGAATATTTTGCAATTAGGTTTCCAATTTTGTTACTAATTCTAAAAGTGTTACCTTATCTAGTGCCACTGATTGAAGTAGCTCTTCAATAATCTTATTTTCCATTTTCTTTCTCTGAACTTATAGTAAATACTTGGTGGTCTCTATGCTAGGTTGATTGATTTGTTTTACTAGTTCATCCAATTATCTAAGTAGAATTCCCTTCTCATTTATATCATTATCAAGAACAATCTCTTGCATTATCTCCTTAACAATTTCTAGCACATCGGTTTTATGTTTCTTTTCTATAAATCTAGACTTTTCTTCTTTCATTTTAAATAGATCTCCAAATTCAGATCTCTCTTTAGGGCTTAGGGTTGAGATATATACCTTTGGAATTACAATTGGTTCATGTAATACTACTTTTTTATTCTCATGTTTTCTTTTCTTTTGGGATACTTTCTCTAGTAGATAACTTTGGGGAATGAGATGTCTTCTTTGCATCAGATGTAGTAGTTAAATATGTATCTTTTGTTCTCTCTTCTCTTTGTTCTTCTTTCTTTCCATCATTCTTCTCTTCCTTTTTCTATTCTTCCTTCTTCTCTTCATGAACTCCTTCCTTCTTCTCTTCTTGTCTATCCTTCTCCTTTGGCTTCTCCTTCTCTTGCACTTGTGGTTGATGTTGATCTATATTCTCAATGGATGTTACTTTCTAGGTATCTTGACCTAGATTTGTCTCAGTCTCTTTGGTTTCATCACTTATCTTTTGTTTTGTCTCCTTTTCTAGTTTAGTGGACTCCTCTACATCAGTAGGAATCTCTTTAGTAACCTCAAATATAACATCATTAATCTCAAGAAAATAAAGTAACTTTTCAATACTTAGATCCTCATCCATAAAATTAGCCTTATCTATATCATCAATGTTCATTTGTCTAGTATCTTTATTCTTGGTTGTGATCCCATCTTCATCATGAGTTATTTATTTTGTTGAGTCTTTGTCAGTTATATCCTCAATAATCACTTCATTTTTTCTAAGGGTGGTTCAATAGGGTTTGAATTTCCTTGTTTCTCCTTGGTCTCCATTAGTTAGATAGGAAAGAAGATCTTTCTCCATATAGCATATGTTTCCTTTTGCATGACTTCAAGTTCACCGACCATAATTTTCAATGCTCTCCTTTTTACAAGAAATCTCTTAGAATATTCCTCTAGTGATTCTTTAATCTCTTGTACTTAAAACTAAAGTATAGTAATGTATAGGTATCTTTCCCACATTTTCTTCTCGGAAGTCATTTCATACTTACATCTAGCATCTATCTTTTTGTATAGCTCATTTGGCATTCGGTTGGCTATCTCAACCGAAATAGTTCTCAATTTGTGCAATGTAAACACAACTACCTCCTCAATATTTTAATTTTCTTCATCACTTATTTTTTCATATTTTTCATATTTTATCCCTATAAAACATCCATAATTCTTGATATTTTCAATAAAATCATCTAGGTTTCTTGTTTTTAGTGCTTAGTTTTGCACAAATTTAAATTTTCTAAGATCTTATGATTTAGTCTCACTATCTTCTTATAGCTTCAACTTTCTTCTCATTCTTCTAGATGTTTTCTTTTCCTTCATGTATGTTTTAAGCTGTTGCGGCTTGACCTCTAGTTTCTTCTTCTCACTCGGTGTACATGAATACCTTGTCAATGGTCTTGTACCTATTTGGCTTGGAGTTTCCTTTTTTATTCTTATTTTCTTTCCATTAATCTTAGAAGGAACAATGTCATCTTCTGCAATGCTCATTCCAATATTTTTTGATAAATTACTTATCATTCTACTAGTTTTCCCCAGTGCCTTAGGTATCAATATACCTAATTTTATCTTATCCTTCACTTATTCATAATTCCCATACCAGTTGGCTCTCTTATCAAATAGTTTAGCTAATAAAGCTTATATCTACTTTGATGCAGTGTCAATATCCATCTCATATCCCATTGGTTGTAGCCAAATGGTTCTTGGCTCCACAACCTTCACTATGCAAGTGTTGGTGTCCAGTTCAAAACACATAGTATCTTGATACTTTTCCACTAGCTGAAGTAGAATTCTAAATTTATTGTGCATTCTATTTTTGAACTTAGAAACATAATCATTCATTATCATATCAAATTTGTCTCCTAAACTTTGAATGAAATGATTAATGTAAGATATGAGCAGTTTATCCATACTCCATACCACATTACTGATTGATGTTAAAAGTTCTAAAAGTAGAAAAATATACATACCAATAATGAATGGAACTTCAAAGTGTTAGTCTTTTCTTTCAAAATGGTGTTTATATTATGATGAAGGGTGCTCCCCTTAATACCACAAACACATAACAGAAATAGAGAAACAACAACAATATGCAAGAATAGAAAATTGGCTTCTTATTATCTCCACAAATGTGGAATTACAAACTTTCAGAATTACAATATGCAAAGCCACATGGGCATTCCCTTACAATATTCTGTAGGACAAAGCCTCAAATTATTGCCCAGATCTACTACCCAGAACTATTCCGAACTGCCTAAGACAATAATACAGCCTTCCTTATATAGGCAATTTTTCCACCATCTGGGAAGGTTCCAGAATTTTAGCCAATAAGGCCGACCAAACTTAGAATTATTTTATTTTACATTTTATTACATCATAGTCGGCTCAAGATAACCTTTGAAACTTGAACAGAAATTTTGAAGAAAATTATTTTCTGCCATTTCAGGTGACCCAACTTCCGAAGACCATAAGTCATCACCAGTTGACCTGATCGGCTATTATAACCCCATTTCGGAAAGGCCACGAAGCGCTCTACAGGCTTGACCCACACAAGTGCCCGTCACCCAAATTTTTGACCTCATCCAGGGCCTCTAAAGCCTTCAAAACTGAGTTCAAAGTTTCTGTACCCTGCTGCCAATACCGAAAATCTTCAATATCTTCCAATATACACTTGATCTGGCAATGAAACTTTACTGGCAGACTTATATGACCAAAATCAACCTCCAAGAAATAAATCAGATCATTCTGAGCACATACAAAAATTACCAAAAATAGTAACTTTCCATAAATAGCAGCTCTGCACAAGATAGCCCTTATTGAATTCAAAAATAGAAATATTTTTGGGTGATGCAAGATTGCTCTTACACCCAGGATGCTCCTGCATCAGACACCCGGGGTAATTTGAGAAGTGACCCTGTCACGACTCAGGTGTGCAGAGGAAAACCAAGATGACTAACCTCTTCCTTTGTCAGCCATGATGAATCTTCAATAGGTCATCCTTTCCACTTGACTAGATACTCTTCATATGTCCTGTTCATTGTGCTTCTGCCAACACGACTGTCTAGTATATCTTTGATCTCCTTAGTGTCTGAACTAGTTGCTGGAATACTCCACTGTGCTGCTGTGATCTCATCTTCAACACCTCCTTCATGATACTCTATCAGATCTAAAATGTTAAACACTGGTGAAATATTTAGCTCAGTAGGCAATTCTACTTCATATGCGTTTCCTGAATCATGTTTCTTCAGTATCCTACATGGTCCAAACTTCTTCATTTTCAGCTTGTTATATGTACCAACTGGAAACCGCTCCTTTCACAAATGAACCATGACTTCATCACCAACCTAAAATTCCTTATACCTCCTTTTATCATCTACCTTAGCCTTATACTGTGCGTTCATCTTGGTAATATGCTTCCTCACCTCTTCATGGATGTTCTTCAAGTGTTCTGAAAAATCTTCAGCTTCAGCACTACTTATTTCTCCTTTATCTATCTTCCTCAATTCAGATGCATTTCTTGGACTACTTCCATATACAATCTGGAATGGTGATTTACCAGTGCTCCTGTTGACAGAATTATTGTATGCAAATTCCGCTTGTGGTAAAATCAAATCCCATCCTGTTGGCTTATCTCCAACCAAACATCTCAGCAAATTTCCCAAATTCCTATTCACCACCTCTGTCTGTCCATCAGTCTGTGGATGATGTGATGAACTAAACTTCAAATCTATCTTCAACTTCTTCCATAACGTACGCCAGAAATATCCAACAAACTTAGTGTCCCGATCTGAAACTATGGTCTTTGGCAAACCATGAAGTCTCACTACTTCTCTGAAAAACAATTCTGCTACATGAATAGCATCATTAGTCTTCTTGCAGGGAATGAAATGTGCCATCTTTGAAAATCTGTCGACTATCACAAAAATTGAGTCGTGTCCCCGCTGTGTCCTCGGCAAACCAAGAACAAAGTCCATGCTGGTATCCTCCCAAGGCTTCTCTGGTGAACGTAATGGCTGATACAACCCTGTATTCTGCTTCATTCCTTTTGCCATTTGACATACTCTCCAACTCTGTATAAACTTCTTCACATCTTGCTACAACTGTGGCCAATAATAATTCTCCCCAACCAAAGCAAGGGTTTTATCACGACCAAAATGTCTAGCCAATCCTCCACTATGCTTCTCCTTGATGAGATTCTCCCTCATAGAACTTCGTGGAATGCACAACTGACTCCCTCTGAATAGCATATCATCCTAGATGATGAAATCCAACCATTTCATCCTGTCTAGAGTAACAGGTTCTGTACAAGCTTTCCAAGCTTCACCAAAATCAGGATCCTCTGGATTCAAATTCTTGAGTTCCTTGAACCCAACCACTTCAATCTGCATTTTTGTCAACAATAGTTGCCTTCTGCTAAGAGCATCTACAACCCTATTAGACTTTCCACTCCTGTGTTTCAAAACAAATGTATAACTCTGCAAAAACTCAACCCATTTCAAATGCCTTTGATTCAATTTTCCTTGACTATTCAAATATTGCAAAGCTTGATGATCAGTATACAAAACAAACTCCTTAGGAAGCAAATAATGTCTCCACTTCTTTAATGCCTGAACTATAGCATAAAATTCCTGATCATAAATAGAATATTTTCTCTTGGCATCATTTAACTTCTCATTGAAATAAGCAACAGGTTTACCTTCTTGGCTCATAACAGCTCCTATTGTAGTACCACTAGCATCACAATCTACTACAAACACCTTATTAAAATCTGGAAGTGCTAAAATGGGTTGTTCTGTAACTTTGTGTTTCAACAATTGAAAGCTCTTTTCTACCCCATTAGTCCACTTAAACTCTTTTCTATCCCCTCTCATTGTTTCAGTCAAGGGACCACAAATACTACTAAAATTTTTGATAAACTTTCTGTAAAAACTAGCTAGACCATGAAAAGATCTTACCTCAGTAGCATTCCTTGGAGTAGGCCATTCAAGGATAGCCTGTACCTTCTCTGGGTCCATTTTTAGACCTTCTGCTGAAACTACAAATCCCAAATACACTAACTCTTTCTTCACAAAACTGCACTTCTTCAAATTAATCAACAATTTCTCTTCTCTCAAATTCTCAAATACCATATGAATATGCATAATATGCTCATCCAATGTCTTACTAAAGATCAAAATATCATCTAGGTAAACAATGACAAACTTACCCAGAAATTCTTTCAGAACCTCGTTCATGAGCCGCATGAAAGTGCTCGGTGCGTTGGTTAGCCCAAAAGGCATGACTAACCACTCATACAGTCCTTCCTTTGTCTTGAAGGTAGTCTTCCATTCATCTCCTTCTCTGATCCGAATCTGATGATATCCACTTTTCAGATCTATCTTTGAGAAATACACAGCTCCACTCAAACAGTCCATAATATCATCCATTCATGGCAATGGAAACCTGTACTTGATTGTGATCTTATTTATTGCCCTAGAATCTGTACACATCCTCCACTCTCCATTCTTCTTTGGTGCTAATACCATTGGTACAGCACAAGGACTCAGACTCTCTTGAATCAACCCTTTTTGTAACAACTCATGTACTTGTCTATTCAACTCTTCACTTTCTGCTAGTGTCATTCTCTGTGCTGCCTTGTTTGGCAAACTGGCTCCTGGAATCAAATCCATCTGATGACTGATCTTCCTTACCGGTGGTAATCCATTAGGTACATTATCAGATACAATATCCTGAAACTCATTCAACAAATCTACAACCTCTACAGGTACATCCTCTACTTCTTCTTTACGAACTTTTGGAATTAAAGCAAAACACACATGCTCATGCCTCATACCATCTAGAAATTTCCTTCCATCAACAAATGTTATTCTTGCATTACCACATACCTTTTCTTCGGTCTCCTTCAATGGCTTTAGCTTATGTCGCACTCCATCCTTTGTCAGAGAATAGGTATTCGCACGACCATCGTGTACATCACATCTGTCAAACTGCCACGGTCTACCCAATAACATATGACATGCATCCATAGAGATGATATCACATAGTACCTCATCTTGGTACCTGCCAATCTTAAACTTTACCAGGCACTGTTCACTGACCATGACCTTGTGGTCATCCTGCACCCAGGCAATCCGATATGGATGTGGGTGTTTCTGTCTCTTGAGCTTCAACTTTGTCACCATCTCTTCTGAAACCAAATTGTCAGTGCTTCCACTATCGATAATCGCATCACAACATTTACCCTCACACTTGCATCTAGTGTGAAATAGGCTCCTCCTTTGTTCAGGTTCATTCTCACCACTCAACAGGACTCTTCTGTTAATCAACGTTTCTCCTCTTTCAGCATCTTCAGAATTTGATGATCTAACATCTTCATCTACATGTGCAACTCTAGCCTGGCCTTCATTTCACCTGTCTATTCTTCCTTGGCATTGAGGACATTCAAATGCCCTATGACCTTCTTCTCCACAGTGAAAACATGTTCCACGGAAGCCACCTCTTCCAGATCCTTGTCCTCTTCCTCTTCCTCTCTGATCTCTATTATTCTGATCCTGGAAACGATTAGAGTTATTTCCTCGCTGATTCTGACTGCTACTGGCCTCATCCTTCTTTTTTAGATCTTCATTTCAGCCACCATATGACCATCCACCAGATCGTCCACCGTGACCTCTTCCATTTTGTCTGCTCTCAAACTTCTTGTTCAGCTTTTCCTCTACTTTTAAGGCAAACTGGTATGCCTCTTCAATACTGTTCATTTGAACCAGATTCAGCTCCTCCTGAATGCTTGGCCTTAACCCATTAAGGTATCGGGCAACTTTCTCCTTATCAGCTTCTGCATGGCCTATTCTGATGAGAAGTCGGTAGAACTCCTCTGTATACTCCTGAACAGATCTTCCTGCTTGCTTCAAACTCTGCATTTTCTTCAGTAGGTCAAGCTCATAATCAACAGGAATGAACTGTCACTTCAATTTATCCACCATCCGATCCCATCTCGTGATTTTCTCCTTTCCCCTTCTATTTCGCTCCAACTGAATCTCTTGCCACCATATCTTCGCATGACCTTTCAATCTGGCCTTCACAAATTTGACCCTATCAGGATCGTCAACATCTTCGTACTCAAAATATTCCTCACATTCATTGATCCAGTCAATCAATTCCTCTGGGTTAAGATTTCCAGAAAATGTAGGAACCTCAATCTTAGGTCTTTTCCCAATCTTGGAAATGGCCCGAAAAAGTCTTTCTTCCTCCTGGTTCACAATTTCAACTTCTCCTTCTTGATATTCTTCTTCGGCTTCATCCTCGCTTTCATCTCTGACATTAAGATTCATTCCTCTGCAAATCTCTTCTTGCAATGCTTGCACTTGTCTCTGCAGCTCTCTAACCTCAGGTGTCACAGCACCAGGTCTTCCGCCACGTTCTCTTCGTGGAGGCATTTTCACGATGCGCGCTGAAACCCTAACCACGGTCCTGGTGCAAACTGCCTCACAGTCGGCGATCTGTTTACACACTCAAGAACTCCTGCTCTGATACCACTTGATGAAGGGTGCTCCCCTTAATACCACAAACACATAACAGAAATAGAGAAACAACAACAATATGCAAGAACAGAAAATTGGCTTCTTATTATCTCCACAAATGTGGAATTACAAACTTTCAGAATTACAATATGCAAAGCCACATGGGCATTCCCTTACAATATTTTGTAGGACAAAGCCTCGAATTATTGCCCAGATCTACTACCCAGAACTATTTGGAACTGCCTAAGACAATAATACAGCCTTCCTTATATAGGCAATTTTTCCACCGTCTGGGAAGGTTCCAGAATTTTAGCCAATAAGGCCGACCAAACTTAGAATTATTTTATTTTACATTTTATTACATCATAGTCATCTCAAGATAACCTTTGAAACTTGAACAGAAATTTTGAAGAAAATTATTTTCTACCATTTCAAGTGACCCAACTTCCGAAGACCATAAGTCATCACCAGTTGACCCGATCGGCTATTATAACCCCATTTCAGAAAGGCCACGAAGCGCTCTACAGGCTTGACCCGCGCAAGCGCCTGTCACCCAAATTTTTGACCTCATCTGGGGCCTCTAAAGCCTTCAAAACTGAGTTCAAAGTTTCTGTACCCTGCTGCCAATATCGAAAATCTTCAATATCTTCCAATATACACTTGATCTGGCAATGAAACTTTACTGGCAGACTTATATGACCAAAATCAACCTCCAAGAAAGAAATCAAATCGTTCTGAGCACATACAAAAATTACCAAAAATAGTAACTTTCCATAAATAGCAGCTCTGCACAAGATAGCCCTTATTGAATTCAAAAATAGAAATATTTTTGGGTGATGCAAGATTTCTCTTACACCCAGGATGCTCCTGCATCATATTATCATCAAACTATTTTAGTAGGATCTCACATACATCAATCTTCATATATTTCTTGACTATCTTGTAGGCAATGTCCACTACTCTACATGGTAGACTATCTACCTAGGAGGACTAGAAGATGCAATAGGAGATTATATTTCATGCAAATCTTAACTCAGGATCTTCCACAAATGAAAATTTGAGGCCTCTTCCATCCCATTTTACTAGTTTCAACTCACACAACTTGTTCTTGTCTATTTTATTGTATGCCTTTGGTCTATCACCAATTGGATAATCAATCATAATATGTAACACATGTTTTCTAAACTTAATTGGTTCATCGACCCACATAATTGGTCACAAAATTGGCTTAATAAAATTCTCAACCATTCTATTTTGAACACACTCGATACATGCATGACATACACTAAACCCTTGGTTTCCAAATGGATATGCTTGTCCTTCAGCTTCTCATTTACACATAGACTCTGGTAGGATGTATCAATATCATCTTGACATATCTCCTGGATCTTGCAATGAATGAAGGCATGAATGTATTCAATCAAAATTACTCTAAGAGGAATAAAAGTTAGGGCTCCGATCTTGTCAAGTTTGACAACTTTAGTTGGGGTAGCTTGTACTTTGGATTAATACCCGATCAATCTTTTCAATGATAATAGGATTCTAAAATTTTGGTGTCACTGCTTCAACTCTAGAAACACTTGATTTAGATAGGGTTTTCTTTGAATATCAACTCGTTTGCATTTTCACAACTCAAGAAAACACCAGAAATTACTTGAATGCTCTTGATAGTGCTGAGATTTGTTCAATCAAATGTTCAAGTTTTCTCAGAGGACTTATTTTTGCAAAGTTCTCAAATGCTCTCAAAAATGTAAGGTAAAAATAAAATGAAAAAGGGTCTATTTATACCTTTTCCTTGATTAGGGTTTCCAATGGCTATCATTTTAGCATTTAATGCTTTTACCAAATCCCATTATCACCAATTACCAATTACACTTCCTTACATTGAATGAAACAAAATAAAATAGTATCTCACTGATCAAAACATGAAATATTAAATTCACAACATATATCAAATTAAATCTAAATATGCTTATATGGATCTTTGCACAAATATTAGGAAGTGATTTAAGATTAAAATTTAGCTAACAGTTCCTACACATACCTTTGACTGATTAGGTGAAGATATGTGCACCCAATCCAAAGGATGAGGTGACATCAATTGTTCCAAGTGCAGTTCCATGGTCTAGTGACTTTCTTCTCCATGTTCTATTCATTTGATCTCTTATTTCTTCAACATTTACTAGAACAATTTCATTTATATTTTCCTTAGTTGAAGCTTTTCCTTGGGACCTTTAGTCTTTGGCTAAGTGATTAAACTTATGGGGTAAGTGCAAGAAGTTGGGTACCAATTCAATGGAATTCTTGTAGAATTGGAAGATGTCACTCGAAACAGGCACCCATTTTCAATAAACAGACACCTAATTTAGATTCGGGGGCCTGATCACAAATTCAAAAAATGGGTGCCCATTTTTTTCAAAATGGGTGCTCGTTTCCAATATTTTTTTTGTCTATAACTAAAAATGCATTTTAATACTTTGATTTTTTTTTAAGAAATGGGTGCCCATTTTTTGAATTTAAATAGCAGGCACCCGTTTCTGAAGAGATGAGAAGGAAACACAAATCTGCCTTGTATTTCATTTCAAATTACATTTGGTTTAGGCTTGGTGGAACCAAGTCTATACCTTGACCTCTAAAAATTTGGTTAAGGCACTGAAATGCTACATATCTACCTTGTCATAATTTTTTGAGGGTCTTCCCGATGGTATTTTTTATGAAACAAAAACCCATTAGAGTTCTCACTGTCCTGGTTTCAAAAATGTAAATTTCATAGTGATATGATTATTTTTACTATTTTTAAATTATTTATTACTTAAACATGGCACCTAAATGTAAAATAATGAGGTTAACAAAAACTTCAATAACTTTTTTGTTTTTTGATATTTTGGAAAATCAATTATATGGCATCAATGTACATACAATTCTCTTGAAGATAATAATAATTTTTTTTTAAAAAAAAAGAAGAATTTTGAAAAAATATGAAATTTTCATTAAATTATGGTGGTCATACATTAGAGGTTTAAAAAATGTTCTTTATAGTCAATTGAAAATTAATTAAAAAATATATATCCAATAAAAAATAAGGAAAAATAGTTTATGGTGCAAACATGAAATTAAAATGAGCAAAGATGTGAACTCATCAAAACATTAAAAGGCAATTGGTCAATGCTAAAACCCTAAGGCAGATTTCATAGTCAAAGGATGGAGCTTTGCCTGCAGGGAAGGTAAACCCAACCCTAGTTGCAATTTGTATATTGGACAATGCCACAAACCTACAAGAGAAGTTCTTTGGGTACTGTTTCAATTGTTTTCTTTATGGGCACAAAGTTGAAGAATGTAAAAAACTAGATCTGCAGTCTAGAAGGCCTTCGTATGATCATTTAAAAGATTTCATTAGAAGATAGAAAGAAAAAATCTTATTCGAAGCTGAATCTAGTGGAAGTTTACCGATAAATGGAAACAAGGTGAACAGGGCAAAGAAATCATGTTTCAAATCAGAGGCTATGACCCTCACTAGTTCTGTCGCTGGAAATAGGATTTCAATCCTGAAAGTCTTCATGATTAAATCCCTAGATAGACAGATAGATCTTTTCTCAAGAACAAAATATGCATCAAAGAGCAATAACCTCTAGAGAATCATGGCTTAAGGTAGGAGACAACAACATGAATTTTTTCCATAACACTACTAATTTTAAAAGAAGCATTAGTAGAATCTCTAAAATTAAGAATGATGAGGGTTTAGTCGTTGAAGACCCAAATTAGATCTCAGCCATACTCACCTAGTATTACCAATCCCTTCTCAATAATACAGAAGCGATAAACCTCAAAGGTCAAAATGAAATGTTAAATACTATCCCAAAGTTGATCTCAGATGCCGATAATAAAATGATTAACAATAAATTATCCATGGATGAAGTCTAAACAACGGTATTCCAACTTCATCCAGATAAAGCCCCGGGTTCAGATGAATTCCAAGCAGGCCTTTTTCAAAAATGCTGGCATTTTTTAGGTGATGAAGTGTGGCAAGTAGTAGAAGCAACTAGAAATTTGGGCTCCTTATTAAATGAAATAAATAACACTTTTTTTACACTAATCCCTAAGAAAAATGAATGCATAGATCTAGGGGATTTCTGTCCTATATCTCTCTGCAACACCATTTATAAGATTCTATCAAAATGTTTAGGCAATAGACTCAAAATGCTCCTCCCCACTATTATCTCAAAAGAATAGATGGGCTTTGTTGCAAATAGATCGATCCTAGATGGTATTATTATAGCCCAAGAAGTTGTACAAACTACTCAATTAACTAAGGAACTGAGTATGCTTATTAAAATAAACATTCAAAAAGCATATGAAAAAGTAGATTGGAGGTTCC
The DNA here is from genome assembly GCA_027943335.1 of Chamaecyparis obtusa. Taxonomy (NCBI): domain Eukaryota; kingdom Viridiplantae; phylum Streptophyta; class Pinopsida; order Cupressales; family Cupressaceae; genus Chamaecyparis; species Chamaecyparis obtusa. The sequence goes on from BSBK01001710.1 coordinate 342,340, forward strand.
TCTGTAAATGCTTGGAAGTCTTTGGCTTCTCAAAACAATGGATCAATCTCATTTTCAATTGTATATCCACCCCTAAAATCTTGATTCTTATCAATGGCACCCCGGAAGGTTTTTTTAGTATTTCTAGAGGCATTAGGCAAGGAGACCCTCTATCCCCTTTCCTTTACATTATTATGGTAGAAGCACTAGGTAGAGCGATTACCAAGAAACATATGGAAGGTAAAATCATTGGATTAAAGGCATCTAAAAATGTCCCAAATATTACACATCAACAATTTGTGAATGACATGATTCTTTTGGGTTCAGCTAATTGTCAAGAAGCTAAAGCCTTTAAAGGTGAAGGCCTCAGGTCAACAAGTCAATCCCACTAAATCTAAAATTTTCTTTATCAATACCACACCGAAATTGGAAAAGAAAATTTGCAATATGATAGGGTACAAAATTGGCAAATTCCCTTGTAAGTATTTGGGTATTGACTTGGACAAAGGTCTTCTTTCCTCCAAGCTTTGGAAACAAGTGCTTTCTAAAATTTAGAAGAAAAAAAAGCTCGTGGAAAGGAAGATGTCTCACAAAGTAGGTAGAGCGACAATGATTAAATCTGTACTTTTAGCTATTCCCACATACCATATGTCAGTTCTACCCCTCCCGACTAACATTAAAAAGAGCCTAGATAAAATGTTTAGAGATTTCTACTGGCAAGGCCTAGGAGAAGATAAAAAATTAGCCCTTATTAAATGGGATACCTTGTGTAAACCAATTTCCAAGGGTGGTTTGGGTATTAAAAATCTACAGTGGTAGAACCAAGCATTAGGTGCAAAACTTATTTGGAGACTATATAAGGAATCAAATGGTAAATGGGCCTCAATACTATTACATAAATACATCCCAAGTGCAGACCCTATTAATATTTTCAAGGCCCACTCACAGTTAAAAGGCTCTCGGATTTGGAACTTTATAAAGGAATGTAGAGGGATTATTAGTAAGTACCTCTCTTGGGATGTAGGACAAGGGGACAAGGCCCTATTCTGGGATGACTCTTGGGCTGGCCTACCTCCCCTAAATAAGTTAGGTTTCTCCTCAAATTTTATGGAAGATTGTAAGAACTCTTTAGGCATATATCTTAAAGATTACTTATGCAAGGAAGAAGAAGCAACTTGGAAAAATATAGAGAATATAGCCTCTGCAAGCCTAGAGGGGTAGAATCTTCTGGTTATTCTCAAGGATCGAGAAATATCTTACAAAAATAGATCAGACAAACTAATATGGGTAGGTTCAACCAATGGAGATTAATCTATTAAGGAGGGTTATAAATCAATAGTTCTAGAACATAACATGGATAACTTAGATATGCCCCTGAACCTTTGCTAGAATAAAACATGTCTTCCTAAGGCCGGAATGTTTTTATGAGCAGCTATTCAAAATAGGATTCTAATAGCGGATAGACTCAATAAATTGGGTTTCAAAGGGCCATCTAGATGTCCCTTGTGTGAGAATTAGTCAGAGGATGTTAACCACCTTCTCCTTAATTGTACCTTTACACAAAACTACTGGAACTAGTTACATCAATGTCTCAGCTGGAAATTCGCTTTCCAATCTAATCTATTAAGTTCACTCAAAGCATGGCCAGCCCTCTAAAAAGACAACTTATATAAAGACATATGGACTATCTCACCCTCCATATTAGTCTAGGAAGTTTGAAAAGAAAGGAACAAAAGGATTTTCACCGGTCAAAAACTAGAGTGGGATACTATCATCAATAAAATAGAAACATCTATTACTGAAATTATTAATAGTAAACTCAAAGACCAACTATGCTACGAGGAATCCTTTAAAAGCTGGGATAATAAAATCAGGATAATATGGCCTAAATTAGATATTCCACCCTTATATGGAAAAGGGGGTTCCAAAATGAAAGTAGACAGAGCTACATGCAAATGGATCCCTCCAAAGGAAGGGTGGGACAAATTTAACTTCGATGGGGCATCTAGAGGGAACCCCAGTGTAGTAGGTATTGGGGGGATAATTAGAACCTGGAAGGAAGAGGTTATTGCCAAATTTTCTAGGCTCATTAACCCCACCACGAACAACATGGTAGAATGTAAAGCAGCATTAGAAGGCTTAAAAATATGCAAGAAACTCAACATTTCAAAATTAATCATAGAAGGGGATTCATAAATTGTCATCAACACTATTCAAACCAAAAAAACACCTAATTGGACTCTAAATTTGAAAATAGAAGAAATTTGTCAAATCTTGGAGAACATACTCGAATATGAAGTGAAACATACATATAGGGAAGGCAATACACCAACAAATATGCTAGCAAATCAAGGAGCAAATGGAGTTATACTATTGGACCAGTATGTCTAGACTTAACTCCAAAGGTTAAGTTTATTGATGTATATTGGTTTATTAGACAAGCCTCTATTGTAGATTAATTTTAACAAATGTAACCTTTTACTTAATCTCTCAATCCATTGAAATAAGTAATGGTTTAAACAATAATCTCAAATCTAGAAACAACATTAATGTACTTATAAAACAATAATAAATAATTATAATCTACTAAGAATGGCAATATAACACACCTCTCACTATCTTTTCAAATATTTTAATAGCATATAAAGCAATTTAAGATACTCCACAGCAAGGTTGTTTAATCCATAATATGGTTATTAATAATTGTATCTTAGAATTATAATATTAATAGGATTAAAATATATCCCTGTATATTTTGTTTTAATCATCCCTGTTGGTGTAATTAATTATTCCTAATTACACTTTACTTAATCTTACTTAGGATAATGCATTGCATAGTAGTTTTTGATTGAGATGCCTAGGAGTGTGCATATCTATTAAGCACATGGTGTAGGAGAAATTCCACTTTAGGTGTAATAGTTTTCATCACATACCTCGTTGTGTGTGAGATCCACCTTTCATGCTCTTATCACATTATCATCCTAATCCAATGAACATACTTTATTGCATATTGGAGGATGATCCACATTTGGTGGACATGTGATTAGGTGGTAGCTTATCAACTCCTTATCATTGTCTCTTATTGCCTTTCCTATATAAGGAGGCCTATTATGTAATCATTCATCAATCATAGAAGGTGAATTCATTGGATCTATTCAATCCATCCTTACATTCTTATTTTCTCTCTTGTGCTTTTCTTCAACCTCTTGATCTTGGTTCAATATTTGCTATTTGCAAGTTCTTACATGGTATCAGAGCCATTGGAGTGTTTCAGATTAGCCAATTCAAAGAGAGCTTGATGCAAGCTTTGAAGGTCCAAATCTCATATCTCGAAACTAGCGTGTGATAGAGGTGTCTTGGAGTAGATCTAACCTCACCATTACATTCAGGAGGCTATTTTGGCTAAAATCAACTATAAACTCGCACATATATGGTGAAAGTCAAATCGGAGGCAAAAAAATTTTGTAAATCGGACCGTATGGCCCGATCTGCACCTCTACGGTACTATTTTGTAAAAAAAAAGATATTTTTTTATTTTGATATTTTTCAAAAAAAAATTCTAGTCTGCAATAATTTTCTAAATTTTTTTTGAAAAATTTTCTTTTACATGGGGTTGGTACGGCCCCTCATTCAAAAATAAAAAAAATATACAAAAAGCACTAAGCCTTTGGTGGTCTTAGGTGGTCTTTAGCTAAGTGCTCCACTCCATGGTCCATTCTGTAGTCCCTGCCACTCATTTGAAACGCACTACTTAAGTGGCTCTACAGACATCCGCCACTCCATTAGTGGCACAACCACCACCGCTACGTGGACACCACTGATTCCAGCCCCTGCCACCTCCACCGAGATCCACCCAAAGCACTATCACACCACCAAGTAGTCACCCTTCTACAGCCTTTGCACCACTTAAGCTCACATCTCATCTATGACCCCAATGAAAGGGATAGTGACGCATGCCTTGTGGAGGCACAGTCACCTACCACGCCACCTCTCCACATGGCACTACCGCTTCTGCCCGGCCCAGTCAGCAGGGTCAGCCTATGATCACCAACAGAATAGTGCCATGTGGCTCTACCACCTTAACTTCCTACACAGCCATGTGTATCGTACAGACCTATATGGATGGCACAGTCATCAAACACATAAGCAAGGAGGGAAATTTTTTTGCTGATGTCACCTCGCACAAGAAGATAAATTTGATGGCTGTTTAGCCATCGAAATAGGGTAAAATTGGCTTTCTGTGGTAGCCATATGACCATCAAATTTAACATAGCAATCTGCTAACATCATTCAGGTTTGAAATTTCATAGGCTTCACCATTGGAGTTTTCATTTTGATAGTCCAACTTCAGAGGGCTATAACTTGCCCATTTTTGCTCTTTTTTTCGTGCAATTTTTTTGAAATTGGATAAAATTTCATCAAGAATCTAGTGGTGGTATTATTTTGGCATTTTGGTGGCCACATTGTTCAGAAATTATAAATTTTGATGACTGTACATGTCTGTTCCTGATTTCTGCAACTTCCAAGGCTTCGTTTGTGCACATATGGTAACATTTTGAGGAGAAATTTTTTTTGAAAGTGCATGATTTGTCATCTACTTTCCATATCTGTAATTAGATTTGAGTGATTTTGGTAAGACATATCACTTTCAGAAATAGGCTATTTTGGGGCTATAATTACACTTGGTTAATCCTTTGATTTCAATTTTCTGATTTGCATCAGTCATTTGAAGAAGTTATTAGTATTTATCAGTCATTATTTAGTGTTAATATGGATAATTCAAAGTTTAAAATCCTCACTCCATATAACTACCATGAATGGAAAGTTTCTTTAAGTGATCATTTGTTGAGTCTTGGATTGGTTAGAATGACTCTTGGGTAGGATCAAGAACCTCAAACATGTGCTATAGAAAGGAGAAAATGGTTTGATAGAAGAGATAAAACACTTGGCTCTGTTAGATCATCCATCTCTCATGACTTGCACTTTCATATTGCATCTTGCACACATCTATTGATGCTTGGATCACACTGGAAGGACTCTTTGGTAAACCTGATAGAATGAGAAATTTTAGATTAGAGAATGATCTCATAGGTCTTAATCCTAGGGATTTTGACAATATTCAAGATTTCTTCTCTAAGTTCAATATTATTAGATTGGAGCTTTCTTCATGTGGCATTGTTAAAGGGGATGAACAATTGATCTTTTCTATTCTTTCCAAGCTTGGTACTAATTATTCTATCTTTGTTTCTACATTCTATGCTACTATGGATGCTCTTGGTAGTGCATACAAATTGCCCTCTCTTGATGAATTTGCAGCGCAGCTCACAAGGGAACAAGCAAAGTTGGCACACATGGGTCAGTTGAAGCCTTCCACACATCAAGCATTGATTGCAAGTGAGTCTACATCAAAGGCTTCTAATGGAAAAGGAAAGAAACACAATAAGGATCTTAAGCCTCATGACAAAGGTAATGAATCTTCTTCACCAAAAAGTACTAAATCCAAGTCCTCTTCAAGAGAGGAATCATCTAGAAGAAAGAGAGATAAATGTGCATATTGTCAAAAGTTAGGACATGATGAGCATAAGTGTTTTCAAAAGAAGATTGATGAGCTAACTCACATTATTCAGAAACACAACATTAAGTTTCCCTCATTAGTGTCTGCTCCTTCTACACATTTGGTAGCTTCTACATCTCCATCATCATCCAAAGATAAAGGTAAAGGACAAGCACGCATGGCTTCCACACATCCTGAGCAAGGTAAATGGCTTGTTGATTCAAGTGCATCACATCATATGGAAGCTTCTATGGATATGTTTTCTTCTATTGAGCCTTGTAATTCTCCTAATATTTTGATGGGTAACAACACATTCATGAGAGTTTGTGGGAAAGGTTCTATTCCTATGGGAGAGGGGACATTTAATGATGTTCTTTGTGTACCATCCTTGACCACTAAGCTTATTTCTATTTACCAAATTACACATGGGGCACAAGGTAAAATTCTTGAGTTCACTCCTGATTATGTCTACATTAGGGGCATGGAGACTAGAGATGTCATAGCTATGGGAGTTGTTGATCATACATCCCACTTGTATTCTTTTTCCACTTTTGTTGATAATGATGATGATATTCATGATGTACCTATCCCTTTGCCAAGGGATAATTATGAGGAGACTTTTGGGCACTTGAATCATTTTGTTGTTGAGACAAGTGTTGATCTTCTTACTCCTCCACTTCCTGCTTCTTTAGACATGGGCTCTACTATTTAGCAGGATGATCATAGTGTTTCAAATCTTGTAGAGTGTGATGACTACTTGGATGCATCTTCAGCATTTGTTGATTCTCATGATGTAGATTTGGAAGACATACATGAGGGGGTTTATCTTTCCCTTGATGACAGTTTCATCATAGATGGGGACACTTCTTCACCTTCTTTGGAGATTGGTGTACTTGATTCTTCTCCTTCTTCACTTGATTTGTCACATGAGGTGATAGATTATTTGAGCTTGGAGATTCCTACTTAGTCTTCAGAGGTTCATTCATGGAGACCTACATCTTCTTCCTCCTTCCATTTGCACAAGGATTGGCTTCTTCATCATTTGATGTATCTATTTCTTCCTAAGGGGAGACATGTTTCTTGTAAGCATTGGTTGAACTATTGTTTGCAGGTACTCTTCATCAACATGGGAGCTTCTACATTATGGGGGGCATATCATGTCTCTAACTATCCTTCTTATGGGGGGATACTTCTTTGTATATACATGATGTATGTAGTTCTTGGGGGGTCTTGAGCACTCCATCCATGCATCTTGTTTTCTTCTCTCTTTTTTTTTTTTTTTTTTTTTTGGGGGGGGGGGGGTTTCCATTAGGTTTTCCCTCTTTCTCCACTTTATGAGAGTTATGCATTTCATGTATTGCATCTTGTACATGGGTACCTAATATGGCCTAGTAGCCGGGATCCATCTTGTATTGTGATTTTAAGTGCATTCCCCTAAGTTGCACTTAAGGGAGGGTGTTGGTGTAATTAATTATTCCTAATTACACTTTACTTAATCTTACCTAGGATAATGCATTGCATAGTAATTTGTGATTGAGACATCTAGGAGTGTGCACATCTATTAAGCACATGGTGTAGGAGAAATTCCACTTTAGGTGTAATAGTTTTCATCACATACCTCATTGTGTGTGAGATCCACCTTTCGTGCTCTTATCACATTATCATCCAAATCCAATGCACATACTTTATTGCATATTGGAGGATGATCCACATTTGGTGGACATGTGATTAGGTGGTAGCTTATCAGATCCTTATCATTGTCTCTTATTGCCTTTCCTATATAAGGAGGCCTATTATGTAATCATTCATCAATCATAGAAGGTGAGTTCATTGGATCTATTCAATCCATCCTTGAATTCTTATTTTCTCTCTTGTGCTTTTCTTCAACCTCTTGATCTTGGTTTTAAACATTCCTACTAAAAAAAATTTATACCATGTGGGCATTTAAATAAATTACATATTTGAAAAGTAGACTCCAAGACCCAGATTTTATATTAGTAATGTTTTTTGAGATTCAATCTCTAAGTGCCTCAAATTTAGACATCAATTGACAATAAATTTGAAAAAAATAGAAAAAACTTCCACTTTTGGCCCAAAAGTGGGACTCAACTTCTTCCAGCCACCCTGTGACAGTGAAAACATGTCATTCTAGGATTTATCCATGACCTTGTATTGTCTCTACCATGCATCAAAATATAATTTGATGCTACATTTCCAAATCTCCCACATGTTGTACATGAAATTCTTGTATTGTAGTCCCATGGTATTGTTGAACCTTGTAGATTGTTTGTAGTATTCTATTGGTTAGGTACCCATTTGACATTCTTCCTTTCTAACCTACAATATTCATACTTATGACCATATTTATTGCAATTATTTTAGTGGCCATTGAAGTTTTGATACCTTGTATTGTTAGCAATCCTTGATATACACTCAAATGCTTTATGACTATACTTATTGCAATTGTAACAATATCCATAAAATTTAGGAATGCTTGGTGGTTTACCTCTTTTTCTCCTACCAATATTGTTAGTATGACCAAGTTACCCACAATGAGAACAAATAGGCTACTTTTTCTTTGGTGGGGTAGCCTCATCTAAATTGACTGCTAGATTTTAGGACTCTCCCTTCTTGGTAGTGTTGTTTTCAGTTAACCCAAGTCCATTTGTATCTCTCGATTATCTCTGACCTCTAAGTTGTTCATTTAGTACTCTTAACGTTTCTTCATTCACTTTCAATAATTCATTTGTATCATTTTAAAAAAAAATTCATTCTTCACATGTTCATTTTATGATGTTAGTCAAAAAATATCTTTGAATTTCCTTGAAATCTCTTGATTAACACAAATAAGTTGATCTAACATATTAAAGTGATTTTGTGTTAGCCTCTATATCTCCACAACTTTTTCATTCAGTCTTCCACTCATATTCCTTTTTCTCATCTTTATTTACTCTCTTTTCATCTTCATATTTCCCCTTTTGTTCTAGGACTTCACACATTATTACCGATTGAGCTTCTTGTTTCCATTTTTAATGTTTTTACCTAATTAAATTTAGAATTTTATATTATGTTCAGTCAATTCTGATATGGGAGCTTTAGATTTATCAAAAAAATTTACCTCTGATTTTTCTTCAAGCTCTTCAACCCTATCTCGAGTATCTTTTAGTTGATGGGCTAACTCCTTTCTCCTATTAACCGAATGCTTTAGTTTCCTTCTAAGTTCATCAATTTGTTCATTTGCAAACTTTAGTTGCATGTTCATATTGTCAATCACCTTTTCATTCCTATAGCTTTCCATCTCTTAAGATCTTTCCCCTCACGTGGTGAAACTTTTGAATAAGAGACTCAATTCTGATACCAATTGTTGGATTAGTTATGGAAAGATAAGTACTGAGAGGGGAGGGGTCAATTAGTACTCCAAATACTTTTAACTACTTTTCTAACCATTCACAGAATTCAAAATTTTTTTTACATCACCATAAAACATATAAATCAAAATATAATTCACAACTCATAACATAATGATTATTGGTATTGCAAAAATCCTTGGTAAGAGAAAATAACTACGATGGGGATGGTACCCATAATACTTCAATATTGAAGTTAAAAAATTTTCTTAGTTAGAACTACATAATTTATCTATTTCTAATAACTTACCCTGTTACGATTATTTATCTTTCTAAGAGTGTAAATATTTATTTAGCCTACCTTGGTAAAGGATTTTACAACTCTAATCTAAGAGATGCACCATATTAAAGGATTTACAATTTAGACCTATTCGGGCTTGTACACACTAGAATGTACACTTCTCTAAGTCTTTACTTCCAAGGGAATCCATGGATGGGAAACCTTGAAAAATGACCTAGAGCTCCCTAGGCATGGAGTGTAATGATATTAAGAGTGCTCTCAGCTAGAGCTATTAAGCCTATGACCTTGCTAGTAAACCATGCAATGGGAGATTCAATGGAGACAAGGGCAAGAATGCCAATATGCTCAAGAATCAATATGAAAATGAAATGAAACTATGCTAGAAATGAGAATGCAAGCTAAGCTATGAAAAGAAAGATGCAAGTATTACAATCCAAGCTAGTCAATCTATGTGAGCTAATCTAGAGCATAGAAATGAAGCTAATCTATGAAAGCATAAATATGAAGCTATGATGTAAGAAATGAAAGATGGATGCAAGAATGTCTTCAAAAATCTCCAAAAGTCTCTAACCAATCCTACAACATAAGGTTAGTATTCAAAAGATGGATCCTAAAATGAGAAGACAACTCTCCTTTTATAAGAAACGAGAAAGAATGGACCATGGAGATTAAGAGGCAAAAGATTTAATCAAGGGTGGAGCTTGAAAGAAGAGAAATCCATGTGCAAAAGTATCCTCCAATGAGAAACTAAGAGTTGAATTTTGTGTCGAAATGAGATAAAAAGTGATTTTCTTCTTTTTATAAAATAAGAATAATGCCTTATTTGTGCAACTTAGGATAAGGGGAAAAGTGGGGGGCTTTTTATTTAATAAAAGAGGAGGAAACTCCTTTTAATTAAATAAAGACTTAGGATAAGATGGTTAACCCATAGAAAATAATTGAATAAATGATAGAACTATGATTTGATCAAGAATAAGCAATTGATGATTTTAGCAAATAATGCTAGAAAGCGGCTAATAGTCTAGATGACCATTTTTGTGTGATTATATTTTCCCCTCTTTGAATAATGTGTGATCGATTTGGGAACACATTACATCAAAGAATAGATTAGCCAAGAAGGAAATAGAGATCTAACTCTAAAGTATGAAGTGTAGAGAGATAGAAAATTCTGCATGGTCATCCTGGTAGCGACAGTATTGAACACATAGGAAAGAGATGGATAGTATCAAGACGTGAGATATGAAATAACATGTCAAGTGCAAAGATAGATCGATCAGAGAAAATAGAATGTCAAGCATATGCTCTAGAGAATAGCCAATAGGACATGATGTGTTTGCCCCCTTAGGATCAAAATTTAAATTAGGTAGAGGGAAGGCATAACGAAGAGAAACATGATCAAATCACTAGAAATCATAATCAAAGATAACCATCAAGCAGTGAAGATATGCCCTAGTTTGACTAGGTTTGACTGAGAATGATATAGGATAAAAATAAAGTCAAACCTCAAAGAGATGAATCAAATGACAAGTGAATGAAAGACTAGGAGGTTGGAAGAGATGGGGATGAATAAATGAAGATACCCCAACAAAGATCAAAGGATCAGGCCTTAAATGGTCAGCCAACTATGCAGAAGAGGGAAAATTTTAAAATGCAATTTTGACTAACAAGATGAACTTAGATTTCAATTTTGATCACAAAAATGGATCCACGACATCGAAATTAGCTAGGGGTGCAATTTTCATGAAATTCTGAGATGTTTTGAAAATTGGTCGAAAAGTCAAAATGCTATATAAGGGGTAAAAAAGTCATTTTCAAATTCATTTGTCTTTTGTGATTTTGAGAATCTTAAGAGCTTAGAGAGAGAAAATAGCTCAGCAAGCAGTAGTTTTCGTTCATCATCATTGATTCAAGTGTAGTCTATTGCACAATTGGCCTCCTCAGTATGGTGTCGCGATAAGTTTTCAGAAAAACTTTTTCTTTTTGAGTCATTAATGAGCATTTACTGTATTTTAAACATATTTTTAATGTTTTTTGAAAAATTTCAAAGTTTCTTGGTGCAAATGTTCACATGATACTTAAAAATTATCACACACTTTGAGAATCTCTATCGTGCGATAATTTGTGGGACTAAAAAGTATCGCCCGACTGTTCAATCTAGTGTCGCATGAGATTGGATGAAACATTGTGCAATACTTAGAGAAATATCACATGGGAAAAGATTATCACACTACTATTGAAGAAAGTATCACATGATAGTTTCCAAAAAAATAGTGTCACACTAGTTAATAAGAAATATCACATGTTTAAATTTTGAACAATATGACATGGGTCTAGATAATTTTTGCATTTAAGTTTCCTTGTACTGATTTTGATCATCCATCATGATATGTTCTGACATCTAGATTGGTTTATGGCTTGTAGGAGGCTTTCCCACCATTGCTAATTAGAGCACCATGAGTGACTGGACTACAGTGCATCCGGGATCTAGATGATCCTGAGAAGGATGATCTAGCTAGCATGGGTTTTGGGTTCCTCCTTGATATGGCCCATATTTGAGCAAATCATGGGTTGTTGACTACTCTAGTTGAGAGGTGGCATAGTGAGCACAACACCTTCCATCTACCTACTAGAGAGGTGGCCTTCACCTTAGAGGATGTCTACCAGATCTTACAAGTGCCGAGTCATAGAGATCCAATCAGTATAATCATATTTCTAAATATTTAGAGATGTAAAGTTTCCATATGATAAGAAACTGACATGATTTTCTATTGGCATAGGTATATTATGATCAGGATCCAACTAAGGGATGACAAGCCATCCAGGATGTTACCATTATCGACAGACACCTCATCTAGGAGCGGCTAATGGAGGAGTATGGCAGGGACTTCCTAGTGCCTTGCATCATTTGTTCTATTGTAGCACAGACCCTTCTTACTGACAAGAGTCAAACAGGTTTCCCACTAGGCTAGGGTTAGTTAGTGGTGGATCTGGTTGCACATCCATGATGGTTAGCATGGGGCTTAACCATATTGACCATTATGTATCATGAGCTCCATGAGATTGTGTATAGAGATGGTAGGACATGTGATGAAGGGTGCTCCCCTTAATACCACAAACACATAATAGAAATAGAGAAACAACAACAACAATATGCAAGAATAAAAAATTGGCTTCTTATTATCTCCACAAATGTGGAATTACAAATTTTTAGAATTACAATATGCAAAGCCACATGGGCATTCCCTTACAATATTCTGTAGGACAAAGCCTTGAACCAATACCCAGATCTACTACCTAGAACTATTCTAAACTATTATGAACTATTCTGCACTGCCTAAGACAATAATACAGCCTTCCTTATATAGGCAATTTTCCACCGCCTGGGAAGGTTCTGAAATTTTAGCCAATAAGGCCGACCAAAATTAGAATTATTTTATTTTACATTTTATTACATCATAGTCGGCTCAAGATAACCTTTGAAACCCAAACAGAAATTTTGAAGAAAATTATTTTCTGCCATTTCAGGTGGCCCAACTTCCGAAGACCATAAGTCATCACCAATTGACCCGATCGGCTATTATAACCCCATTTCAGAAATGCCACGAAGTGATCTACAGGCTTGACTCCCACAAGCGCCTGTCACCCAAATTTTTGACCTCATCTGGGGCCTCTAAAGCCTTCAAAACTGAGTTCAAAGTTTTTGTACCCTGCTGCCAATACTAAAAATCTTCAATATCTTCCAATATACACTTGATATGGAAATGAAACTTTACAGGTAGACTTATATAACCAAAATGAACCTCCAAGAAAGAAATCAGATCATTCTGAGTACATACAAAAATTACCAAAAATAGTAACTTTCCATAAATAGCAGCTCTGCACAAAATAGCCCTTATTGAATATAAAAATAGAAATATTTTTTTGGGTGATGCAAGATTGCTCTTACACCCAGGATGCTCCTGCATCAGACACCCAGGGTAATTTGAGAAGTGACCCTATCACGACTCAGGTGTGCAGAGGAAAACCAAGACAGCTAACCTCGTCATTTGTCAGCCATGATGAATCTTCAATAGGTCATCCTTTCCACTTGACCTGATATTCTTCATATGTCCTATTCCTTGTGCTTCTGCCAACACGACTGTCCAGTATATCTTCGATCTCCTTAGTGTCTGAACTAGTTGCTGGAATACTCCACTGTGCTACCATGATCTCATCTTCAACACCTCCTTCATGATACTCTGTCAGATCTGAAATGTTAAACACTGGTGAAATATTTAGCTCAGTAGGCAATTCTACCTCATATGCATTTCCTGAATCATGTTTCTTCAGTATCCTACATGGTCCAAACTTCTTCATTTTCAGCTTGTTATATGTACCAAGTCGAAACCGCTCCTTCCGCAAATGAACCATGACTTCATCACCAACCTAAAATTCCTTATACCTCCTTTTCTCATCTGCCTTAGCCTTATACTATGCGTTCATCTTGGCAATATACTTCCTCACCTCCCCATGGATGTTTTTCAAGTGTTCTACAAAATCCTCAGCTTCAGCACTACTTATTTCTCCTTTATCTATCTTCCTCAATTCAGATACATTTCTTGGACTACTTCCATATACAATCTGGAATGGTGATTTACCAGTGCTCCTGTTGACAAAATTATTATATGCAAATTCTGGTTTTGGTAAAATCAAATCCCATCCTGTTGGCTTATCTCCAACTAAACATCTCAGCAGATTTCTCAAACTTCTATTCACCACCTCTGTCTATCCATCAGTCTGTGGATGATGTGATGAACTAAACTTCAAATCTGTCTTCAACTTCTTCCACAATGTCTGCCAAAAATATCCAACAAACTTACTATCTCGATCTGAAACTATGGTCTTTGGCAAACCATGTAGTCTCACCACTTCTTTGAAAAACAATTCTGCTACATGAACAACATCATTAGTCTTCTTGCAGGGAATGAAATGTGTCATCTTCAAAAATCTGTCAACTACTACAAAAATTGAATCATGTCCCCGATGTGTCCTCGATAAACTAAGAACAAAGTCCATACTGATATCCTCCCAAGGCTTCTCTGGTATAGGTAATGGCTGATACAACCTTGTATTCTGCTTCACTCCTTTCGCCATTTCACATACTCTGCAACTCTGTACAATCTTCTTCACATCTTGCTGCAATTGTGGCCAGTAATAATTCTCACCAACCAAAGCAAGGGTTTTATCATGACCAAAATGTCTAGCCAATCCTCCACTATGCTTCTCCTTGATGAGATTCTCCCTCATAGAACTTTGTGGAATGCACAACTGACTCCCTCTTAATAGCATATCATCTTGGATGATAAAATCTAGCCATTTCATCCTATCTAGAGTAACAGGTTCTGTACAAGCTTTCCAAGCTTCACCAAAATTAAGATCCTCTGGATACAAATTCTTGAGTTCCTTGAACCCAACCACCTCAATCTACATATCTATTAGCAATAGTTGCCTTCTGCTAAGAGCATCTGCAACCCTGTTAGACTTTCCACTTCTATGTTTCAAAATAAATGTATAACTCTGCAAAAACTCAACCCATTTCAAATGCCTCTGATTCAACTTTTCTTGACTATTCAAATATTGCAAAGCTTGATGATCAGTGTACAAAACAAACTCCTTAGGAAGAAGATAATGTCTCCACTTCTTTAATGCCTGAACTATAGCATAAAATTCCTGATCATAAACATAATACTTCCTCTTGGCATTATTTAACTTCTCACTAAAATAATCAATAGGTTTACCTTCTTGGCTCATAACAACTCCTATTGCAGTACCACTAGCATCACAATCTACTTCAAACACCTTATTAAAATCTAGAAGTGCTAAAATAGGTTGTTCTGTAACTTTTTGTTTCAACAATTGAAAACTTTTTTCTACCCCATTAGTCCACCTAAACTCTTTTCTATCCCCTCTCATTGTTTCAGTCAAGGGTCCACAAATACTGCTAAAATTTTTGATAAACTTTCTGTAAAAGCTAGCTAGACCATGAAAAGATCTTAGCTTAGTAGCACTCCTTGGAGTAGGCCATTCAAGGATAGCCTGTACCTTCTCTGGGTCTATTTTTAGACCTTCTACTAAAACTACAAATCCTAAATACACTAACTTTTTCTTCGCAAAATTGCACTTCTTCAAATTAATCAACAATTTCTCATCTCTCCATTTCTCAAACACCATACGAATATGTGTCATATGCTCATCCAATGTCTTACTAAAGATCAAAATATCATTTAGGTAAACAATGACAAACTTACCAAAAAATTCTTTCAGAACCTCATTCATGAGCCACATGAAAGTGCTTGGTGCATTGGTTAGCCCAAAAGGCATGACTAACCACTCATATAGTTCTTCCTTTGTCATGAAGGTAGTCTTCCATTCATATCCTTATCTGATCCGAATTTGATGATATCCACTCTTCAGATCTATCTTTGAGAAATACATAGCTCCACTCAAACAGTCCATAATATCATCCATTCATGGCAATGGAAACCTGTACTTGATTGTGATCTTGTTTATTGCCCTAGAATCTGTACACATCCTCCATTCTCCATTCTTTTTTGGTGCTAATACCGCTGGTACAGCATAGGGACTCAGACTGTCACATATCAATCTTTTTTGTAACAGTTCATGTACTTGTCTGTTCAACTCCTCACTTTCTGTAGGTGTCATTCTGTGTGCTACCTTATTTGGAAAACTCGCTCCTAGGATCAAGTCCATCTGATGACTGATCTTCTTGACTGGTGGTAATCCATCAGGCACGTTATCGGATACAAGATCCTGAAACTCATTCAACAAATCTACAACTTCTATAGGAACATCTTCTACTTCCTCTTTACTAGCTTTTGGAATTAAAGAAAAACATACATGCTCATGCCTCATACCATCTAGAAAAAATTTTCCATCAACAAAATTTATCCTTGCATTACCACATACCTTTTCTTTAGTCTCCTTCAATGGTTTTAGCTTATGTCGCACTCCATCTTTTGTTAGGGAATAGGTATTCGCACGACCATCATGTACAACACATCTATCAAACTACCATTGTCTACCCACCAACATATGACATGCATCCATAGATATGATATCACACAATACCTCATCTTGGTATCCGCCAATCTTGAACTTCACTAGGCATTGTTCATTGACCATGACCTTGTGGTCATCCTATACCCAGACAATCCGATATGGATCTGGGTGTTTCTGTCTCTTGAGCTTCAACTTTGTCACCATCTCTTCTGACACCAAATTGTCAGTGCTTCCACTATCAATAATCACATCACAACATTTACCTTCACACTTGCACCTGGTGTGAAACAGGCTCCTCCTTTGCTCAGGTTCATTCTCACCACTCAACAGGACTCTTCTGTTAATCAACATTTCTTCTCTTTCAGCGTCTTCAAAATTTGATGCTCTGGCATCTTCATCTACATGTGCAACTCTGGCCTGGCCTTCATTTCTCCTGTCTTTTCTACCTTGACACTGAGGATATTCAAATGCCCTATGACCTTCTTCTCCACAGTGAAAACATGTTCCACGGAAGCCTCCTCTTCCAGATCCTTGCCCTCTTCCTTTTCCTCTCTGATCTCTATTATTCTGATCCTGGAAACAATTGAAATTATTTCCTCTCTGATTCTGACTGCTACTGGCCTCATCCTTCTTTTTCGGATCTTCATTTCGGCCACCATATGACCGTCCACCAGATCTTCCACCATGACCTCTTCCATTTTGTCTACTCTCAAAATTCTTGTTTAGCTTTTCCTCTACTTTTAGGGCAAACTGGTATGCCTCCTCAATACTGTTCATTCGAACTAGATTCAACTCCTCCTGAATGCTTGGCCTTAACCCATTAAGGTATCGGGCAACTTTCTCCTTATCAGCTTCTGCATGGCCTATTTTGATGAGGAGTCGATAGAACTCCTCTGTATACTCCTAAACAGATCTTCCTGCTTGCTTCAAACTTTGCATTTTCTTTAGTAGGTCAAGCTCATAATCAATAGGAATGAACTGTCACTTCAATTTATCCATCATCTGATCCCATCTTGTGATTTTATCTTTCCCTCTTCTATTTTGCTCCAATTGAATTTCTTGCCACCAGATCTTCGCATGACCTTTCAATCTCACCTTCACAAATTTGACCCTATTAGGATCCTCAACATCTTCATACTCAAAATATTCGTCACATTCATTGATCCAGTCGATCAATTCCTCTAGGTTAAGATTTCCAAAAAATGTAGGAACCTCAATCTTAGGTCTTTTCCCAATCTTGGAAATCACTCAAAAAAGTCTTTCTTCCTCCTGGTTCACAATTTCAGCTTCTCCTTCTTGATATTCTTCTTCGGCTTCATCTTCGCTTTCATCTCTGACATTAAGATTCATTCCTCTGTGAATCTCTTCTTGCAATGCTCGCACTTGTCTCTGCAGCTCTCTAACCTCAGGTGTTACAGCACCAGCTTTTCGGCCACGTTCTTTTCGTGGAGGCATTTTCGCAATGCGCACTGAAACCCTAACCACGGTCCTGGTGCAAACTACCTCATAGTCAGCGATCTATTTACACACTCAAGAACTCCTACTCTAATACCACTTGATGAATGGTGCTTCCCTTAATACCACAAACACATAACAAAAATAGAGAAACAACAACAACAATATGCAAGAACAGAAAATTGGCTTCTTATTATCTCCACAAATGTGGAATTACAAACTTTCAGAATTACAATATGCAAAGCCACATGGGCATTCCCTTACAATATTCTGTAGGACAAAGCCTCGAACCAATACCCAGATCTACTACCCAGAACTATTCTGAACTATTTTGAACTATTCTACACTGCCTAAGACAATAATACAGTATTCTTTATATAGGCAATTTTCCACCGCTTGGTAAGGTTCCAAAATTTTAGCCAATAAGGCCGACCAAACTTAGAATTATTTTATTTTACATTTTATTACATCATAGTCAACTCAAGATAATCTTTGAAACCCAAACATAAATTTTGAAGAAAATTATTTTCCACCATTTCAGGTGGCCCAACTTTCGAAGACCATAAGTCATCACCAGTTGACCCGATCGGCTATTATAACCCCATTTCAAAAATTCTATGAAGTGCTCTACAGGCTTGACTGGCACGAGCGCCTGTCACCCAAATTTTTGACCTCATCCGGGGCCTCTAAAGCCTTCAAAACTAAGTTCAAAGTTTTTGTACCCTGTTGCCAATACCGAAAATCTTCAATATCTTCCAATATACACTTGATCTGGCAATGAAACTTTACAGGCAGACTTATATGACCAAAATGAACCTCCAAGAAAGAAATCAGATCATTTTGAGCACATACAAAAATTACTAAAAATAGTAACTTTCCATAAATAGCAGCTCTGCACAAAATAGCCCTTATTGAATATAAAAATAGAAATATTTTTTTGGGTGATGCAAGATTGCTCTTACACCTAGGATGCTCCTGCATCAGACACCTGGGGTAATTTGAGAAGTGACCCTGTCATGACTCAGGTGTGTAGAGGAAAACCAAGATAGCTAACCTCCTCCTTTGTTAGCCATGATAAATCTTCAACAGATCATCCTTTCCACTTGACCAGATATTCTTCATATGTCTTATTCCTTGTGCTTTTGCCAACACGACTGTCCAGTATATCTTCGATCTCCTTAGTGTCTGAACTAGTTGTTGGAATACTCCACTGTGCTACCGTGATCTCATCTTCAACACCTCCTTCATGATACTCTATCAGATCTGAAATGTTAAACACTGGTGAAATATTTAGCTCAGTAGGCAATTCTACCTCATATGCATTTCTTGAATCATGTTTCTTCAGTATCCTACATGGTCCAAACTTCTTCATTTTCAGGTTGTTATATGTACCAACTAGAAACCGCTCCTTCCGCAAATGAACTATGACTTCATCACCAACCTGAAATTTTTTATACCTCCTTTTCTCATCTACCTTAGCCTTATACTATGTGTTC
The DNA here is from genome assembly GCA_027943335.1 of Chamaecyparis obtusa. Classification (NCBI taxonomy): domain Eukaryota; kingdom Viridiplantae; phylum Streptophyta; class Pinopsida; order Cupressales; family Cupressaceae; genus Chamaecyparis; species Chamaecyparis obtusa. Next base: position 361,531 of record BSBK01001710.1, read on the forward strand.
ATCTTGGTAATATGCTTCCTCACCTCCCCGTGGATGTTCTTCAAGTGTTCTGCAAAATCCTCAGCTTCAGCACTACTTATTTCTCCTTTATCTATCTTCCTCAATTCAGATGCATTTCTTGGACTACTTCCATATACAATCTAGAATGGTGATTTACCAGTGCTCCTGTTGACAGAATTATTGTATGCAAATTCTACTTGTGGTAAAATCAAATCCCATCCTGTTGGCTTATCTCTAACCAAACATCTCAGAAAATTTTCCAAACTTCTATTCACCACCTCTGTCTGTCCATCAGTCTATGGATAATGTGATGAACTGAACTTCAAATCTATCTTCAACTTCTTCCACAATGTCCCCCAAAAATATCCAACAAACTTACTATCTTGATCTAAAACTATGGTCTTTGGCAAACCATGTAGTCTCACCACTTCTCTGAAAAACAATTCTGCTACATGAACAACATCATTAGTCTTCTTGTAGGGAATGAAATGTGCCATCTTTGAAAATCTGTCAACTACTACAAAAATTGAATCATGTCCCCGCTGTGTCCTCAGTAAACTAAGAACAAAGTCCATATTGATATCCTCCCAAGGCTTCTCTGGTATAGGTAATGGTTGATACAACCCTGTATTCTGCTTCACTCCTTTCACCATTTGACATACTCTGCAACTCTGTACAAACTACTTCACATCTTGCTGCAATTATGGCCAATAATAATTCTCACCAACCAAAGCAAAGGTTTTATCACGACCAAAATGTTCAGCCAATCCTCCACTATGCTTCTCCTTGATGAGATTCTCCCTCATAGAACTTTTTGGAATGTACAACTGACTCCCTTTTAATAGCATATCATCTTGGATGATAAAATCTAGCCATTTCATCCTGTCTAGAGTAACAGGTTCTGTACAAGCTTTCCAAGCTTCACCAAAATTAAGATCCTCTGGATACAAATTCTTGAGTTCCTTGAACCCAACCACCTCAATCTACATCTCTGTCAGCAATAGTTGCCTTCTGCTAAGAGCATCTGCAACCCTGTTAGACTTTCCACTTTTGTGTTTCAAAACAAATGTATAACTCTGCAAAAACTCAACCCATTTCAAATGCCTCTGATTCAACTTCCCTTGACTATTCAAATATTACAAAGCTTGATGATCAATGTACAAAACAAACTCCTTAGGAAGTAGATAATGTCTCCACTTCTTTAATACCTGAACTATAGCATAAAATTCTTGATCATAAATAGAATACTTCCTCTTGACATCATTTAACTTCTCACTGAAATAAGCAATAGGTTTACCTTCTTGGCTCATAACAACTCCTATTGTAGTACCACTAGCATCACAATCTACTTGAAACACCTTATTAAAATCTGGAAGTGCTAAAACAGGTTGTTCTGTAACTTTTTATTTCAACAATTGAAAACTCTTTTCTACCCCATTAGTCCACCTAAACCCTTTTCTATCCCCTCTCATTGTTTCAGTCAAGGGTCCACGAATACTGCTAAAATTTCTGATAAACTTTCTATAAAAGCTAGCTAGACCATGAAAAGATCTTACCTCAGTAGCACTCCTTGGAGTAGGCCATTCAAGGATAGCCTGTACCTTCTTTGGGTCCATTTTTAGACCTTATGCTAAAACTACAAATCCCAAATACACTAACTCTTTCTTCGCAAAACTGCACTTTTTAAAATTAATCAACAATTTCTCATCTCTCAACTTCTCAAACACCATATGAATATGTATCATATGCTCATTCAATGTCTTACTAAAGATCAAAATATCATCTAGGTAAACAATGACAAACTTACCCAAAATTTCTTTTAGAACCTCGTTCATGAGCCGCATGAAAGTGTTCGGTGCGTTGGTTAGCCCAAAAGGCATGACTAACCACTCATATAGTCTTTCCTTTGTCTTGAAGGCAGTCTTCCATTCATCTCCTTCTCTGATCCGAATCTGATGATATCCACTCTTCAGATCTATCTTTGAGAAATACACAGCTCCACTCAAACAGTCCATAATATCATCCATTCATGGCAATGAAAACTTGTACTTAATTGTGATCTTGTTTATTGCCCTAGAATCTATACACATCCTCCATTCTCCATTCTTCTTTGGTGCTAATACCACTGGTATAGCATAGGGACTCAGACTCTCATGGATCAATCCTTTCTGTAACAATTCATGTACTTGTTTGTTCAACTCCTCACTTTTTGCAGGTGTCATTCTGTGTGCTGCCTTATTTGGAAAACTCACTTCTGGGATCAAGTCCATCTGATGACTGATCTTCCTAACTGGTGGTAATCCATCAGGCACGTTATCGAATACAATATCTTGAAACTCATTCAACAAATCTGCAACTTCTACAGGAACATCTTCTACTTCCTCTTTACCAGCTTTTGAAATTAAAGAAAAACATACATGCTCATGCCTCATACCATCTAGAAAATTTTTTCCATCAAGAAAAGTTATCCTTGCATTACCACATACCTTTTCTTCAGTCTCCTTCAATGGTTTTAGCTTATGTCGCACTCCATCCTTTGTCAGTGAATAGGTATTCGCACGACCATCATGTACAAGACATCTATCAAACTATCATGATCTATCCAACAACATATGACATGCATCCATAGATATGATATCACACAATACCTCATCTTGGTATCTGCCAATCTTGAACTTCACCAGGCATTGTTCATTGACCATGACCTTGTGGTCATCCTATACTCAGGCAATCCAATATGGCTGTGGGTGTTTCTGTCTTTTGAGCTTCAACTTTGTCACCATCTCTTCTGACACCAAATTGTGAGTGCTTCCACTATCAATAATCACATCACAACATTTACCTTCACACTTGCACCTGGTGTGAAACAGGCTCCTCCTTTGCTTAGGTTCATTCTCACCACTCAACAGGACTCTTCTGTTAATCAACGTTTCTCCTCTTTCAGCATCTTCAGAATTTGATGATCTGGCATCTTCATGTACATGTGCAACTCTGGCCTGGCCGTCATTTCTCCTATCTGTTCTACCTTGGCACTGAGGATATTCAAATGCCCTATGACCTTCTTCTCCATAGTGAAAACATGTTCCACGAAAGCCTCCTTTTCCAGATCCTTGTCCTCTTCCTCTTCCTCTCTGATCTCTATTATTCTGATCTTGGAAATGATTGAAATTATTTCCTCTCTGATTCTGACTGCTACTGGCCTCATCCTTCTTTTTCGGATCTTTATTTCGGCCACCATATGACTGTCCACCAGATCTTCCACCATGATCTCTTCCATTTTGTCTGCTCTTGAACTTCTTGTTTAGCTTTTCCTCTACTTTTAGGGCAAACAGGTATGCCTCCTCAATACTATTCATTCGAACCAGATTCAACTCCTCCTAAATGCTTGACCTTAACCCATTAAGGTATTGGGCAACTTTCTCCTTATCAGCTTCTGCATGGCCTGTTCTGATGAGGAGTGGATAGAACTCTCCTGTATACTCCTGAACAGATCTTCCTGCTTGCTTCAAACTTTGCATTTTCTTTAGTAGGTCAAGCTCATAATCAACAGGAATGAACTGTCACTTTAATTTATCCACTATCCGATCCCATCTTGTGATTTTATCTTTCCCTCTTCTATTTTGCTCCAATTAAATTCCTTGCCACCAGATCTTTGCATGACCTTTCAATCTCGCCTTCGCAAATTTGACCCTATCAGGATCCTCAACATCTTCGTACTCAAAATATTCCTCACATTCATTGATTTAGTCGATCAATTCCTCTGGGTTAAGATTTCTAGAAAATGTAGGAACCTCAATCTTAGGTCTTTTCCCAATCTTGGAAATCACTCGAAAAAGTCTTTCTTCCTCCTCGTTCACAATTTGAGCTTCTCCTTCTTGATATTCTTCTTCGGCTTCATCTTCACTTTCATCTCTGACATTAAAATTTATTCCTCTGTGAATCTCTTCTTGCAATGCTCGCACTTGTCTCTGCAGCTCTCTAACCTTAGGTGTCACAGCACCAGCTCTTTCGCCACGTTCTCTTCATGGAGGCATTTTTGCAATGCGCACTGAAACCCTAACCACGGTCCTGGTGCAAACTGCCTCACAGTCGGCGATATATTTACACACTCAAGAACTCCTACTCTGATAACACTTGATGAAGGGTACTCCCCTCAATACCATAAACACATAATAGAAATAGATAAACAACAACAACAATATGCAAGAACAAAAAATTAGCTTCTTATTATCTCCACAAATGTGGAATTACAAACTTTCAGAATTACAATATGCAAAGCTACATGGGCATTCCCTTACAATATTCTGTAGGACAAAGCCTCGAACCAATAACCAAATCTACTACCCAGAACTATTCTGAACTATTCTGCACTCCCTAAGACAATAATACAGCATTCCTTATATAGGCAATTTTCCACCGCCTGGGAAGGTTCTGAAATTTTAGCCAATAAGGCCGACCAAACTTAGAATTATTTTATTTTACATTTAATTGCATCATAGTCGACTTGATAAACTTTGAAACCTAAACATAAATTTTGAAGAAAATTATTTTTTGCCATTTCAAGTGGCCCAACTTCCGAAGACCATAAGTCATCACCAGTTGACCCGATTGGCTATTATAACTCCATTTTGAAAACACCACGAAGCACTCTATAGGTTTGACCGGCACAAGCGCCCATCACCCAAATTTTTGACCTCATTCGAGACCTCTAAAGCCTTCAAAACTGAGTTCAAAGTTTTTGTACCCTGCTGCCAATACCGAAAATCTTCAATATCTTCCAATATACACTTGATCTGGCAATGAAACTTTACAGGAAGACTTATATAACCAAAATGAACTTACAAGAAAGAAATCAGATCATTCTAAGCACATATAAAAATTACCAAAAATAGTAACTTTCCATAAATAGTAGCTCTGCACAAAATAGCCCTTATTGAATATAAAAATAGAAATATTTTTTTGGGTGATGCAAGATTGCTCTTACACCCAGGATGCTCCTGCATCAGACACCCAGGGTAATTTGAGAAGTGACCCTGTGATGACTCAGGTGTGTAGAGGAAAACCAAGACAGTTAACCTCCTCCTTTGTCAGCCATGATGAATCTTCAATAGGTCATCCTTTCCACTTGACCAGATATTTTTCATATGTCTTATTCCTTGTGCTTCTACCAACATGACTGTCTAGTATATCTTCGATCTCCTTAGTGTCTGAACTAGTTGCTGGAATACTCCACTGTGCTGCCATGATCTCATCTTCAACACCTCCTTCATGATACTTTGTCAGATCTGAAATGTTAAACACTGGTGAAATATTTAGCTCAGTAGGCAATTCTACCTCATATGCATTTCTTGAATCATGTTTCTTCAGTATCCTACATGGTCCAAACTTCTTCATTTTCAGGTTGTTATATGTACCAACTAGAAACCACTGCTTCCGCAAATGAACCATGACTTCATCACCAACCTGAAATTCCTTATACCTCTTTTTCTCATCTACCTTAGCCTTATACTGTGTGTTCATCTTGGTAATATGCTTCTTCACCTCCCCATGGATGTTCTTCAAGTGTTCTACAAAATCCTCAGCTTCAGCACTACTTATTTCTCCTTTATCTATCTTCCTCAATTCAGATACATTTCTTTGACTACTTCCATATACAATCTGGAATGGTGATTTACCAGTGCTCCTGTTGACAGAATTATTGTATGCAAATTCTGCTTGTGGTAAAATCAAATCTCATCCTGTTGGCTTATCTCCAACCAAACAACTCAGTAGATTTTCCAAACTTCTATTCACCACCTCTATCTGTCCATCAGTCTGTGGATGATGTGATGAACTGAACTTCAAATCTGTCTTCAACTTCTTCCACAATGTCTGCCAAAAATATCCAACAAACTTACTATCTCGATCTGAAACTATGATCTTTGGCAAACCATGTAGTCTCACCACTTCTCTGAAAAATAATTCTGCTACATAAACAACATCATTAGTCTTCTTGTAGGGAATGAAATGTGCCATCTTCAAAAATCTGTCAACTACTACAAAAATTGAATCATGTCCCTGCTGTGTACTTGATAAACTAAGAACAAAGTCCATACTGATATCCTCCCAAGGCTTCTCTGGTATAGGTAATGGCTGATACAACCCTGTATTCTGCTTCACTCCTTTCGCCATTTGACATACTCTGCAACTCTGTACAAACTTCTTCACATATTACTGCAATTGTGGCCAATAATAATTCTTACCAACCAAAGCAAGGGTTTTATCATGACCAAAATATCCAGCCAATCCTCCACTATGCTTCTCCTTGATTAGATTCTCCCTCATAGAACTTCGTGGAATGTACAACTGACTCCCTCTTAATAGCATATCATCTTGGATGATAAAATCTAGCCATTTCATCCTATATAGAGTAACAGGTTCTTTACAAGCTTTCTAAGCTTTACCAAAATCATGATCCTCTGGATACAAATTCTTGAGTTCCTTGAACCCAACCACCTCAATTTGCATCTCTGTCAGCAATAGTTGCCTTCTGCTAAGAGCATCTACAACCCTGTTAGACTTTCCACTTTTGTGTTTCAAAATAAATGTATAACTCTGCAAAAACTCAACCCATTTCAAATACCTCTGATTCAACTTTCTTTGACTATTCAAATATTGCAAAGCTTGATGATCAGTGTACAAAACAAACTCATTAGGAAGTAGATAATGTCTCCACTTCTTTAATGCCTGAACTATAGCATAAAATTTCTGATCATAAATAGAATACTTCCTCTTGGCATCATTTAACTTCTCACTGAAATAAGCAACAGGTTTACAATTGAAAACTCTTATCTGCCCCATTAGTCCACCTAAACTCTTTTCTATCCCCTCTCATTGTTTCAGTCAAGGGTCCACAAATACTGCTAAAATTTCTGATAAACTTTCTGTAAAAGCTAGCTAGACCATGAAAAGATCTTACCTCAGTAGCACTCCTTCGAGTAGGCCATTCAAGGATAGCTTGTACCTTCTCTGGTTCCATTTTTAGACCTTCTACTAAAACTAAAAATCTCAAATATACTAACTCTTTCTTCACAAAACTGCACTTCTTCAAATTAATCAACAATTTCTCATCTCTCAACTTCTCAAACACCATACGAATATGTATCATATGCTCATCCAATTTCTTACCAAAGATCAAAATATCATCTAGGTAAACAATGACAAACTTACGCAAAAATTCTTTTAGAACCTCATTCATGAGCCGCATGAAAGTGCTCGGTGTATTGGTTAGCCCAAAATGCATGACTAACCACTCATATAGTCCTTCCTTTTTCTTGAAGGCAGTCTTCCATTCATCTCCTTCTCTAATCTGAATCTGATGATATCCACTCTTCAGATCTATCTTTGAGAAATACACAGCTGCACTCAAATAATTCATAATATCATCCATTCCTGGCAATGGAAACCTATACTTGATTGTGATCTTTTTTATTGCCCTAGAATATGTACACATCCTCCATTCTCTATTCTTCTTTGGTGCTAATACCTTTGGTACAGCATAGGGACTTAGACTCTCACGGATCACTCCTTTCTGTAATAGTTCATGTACTTGTTTGTTCCACTCCTCACTTTCTGTAGGTGTCATTCTGTGTGCTGCTTTATTTGACAAACTCGCTCCTGGGATCAAGTCCATCTGATGACTGATCTTCTTGACTGGTGGTAATCCATTAGGCACGTTATCGGATACAATATCCTGAAACTCATTCAACAAATCTGCAACTTCTACAGGAACATCTTCTACTTCCTCTTTACCAGCTTTTGGAATTAAAGTAAAACATACATGCTCATGCCTCATACCATCTAGGAAATTTTTTCCATCAACAAAAGTTATCCTTGCATTACCACATACCTTTTCTTCAGTCTCCTTCAATGGTTTTAGCTTATGTCACACTCCATCATTTGTCAGGGAATAGGTATTCGCACAACCATCATGTACAGCACATCTGTCAAACTGCCATGGTCTACCCAACAACATATGACATGCATCCATAGATATGATATCACACAATACCTCATCTTGGTATCCGCTAATCTTGTACTTCACCAGACATTGTTCATTGACCATGACCTTATGGTCATTCTGTACCTAGGCAATCTGATATGGATGTGGGTGTTTCTGTCTCTTGAGCTTCAACTTTGTCACCATCTCTTCTGACACCAAATTGTTAGTGCTTCCACTATCAATAATCACATCACAATATTTACCTTTACACTTGCACCTGGTGCGAAACAGGCTCCTTCTTTGCCCAGGTTCATTCTCACCACTCAATAGGACTCTTTTGTTAATCAACATTTTTCCTCTTTCAGCATCTTTAGAATTTGATGATCTGGTATCTTCATCTACATGTGCAACTCTAGCCTGGCCTTCATTTCTCCTGTCTATTCTGCCTTGGTGCTGAGGACATTCAAATGCCCTATGACCTTCTTCTGCATAGTGAAAACATGTTCCACAGAAGCCTCCTCTTCCAGATTCTTGTCCTCTTCCTCTTCCTCTCTGATCTCTATTATTCTAATCCTGGAAATGATTGGAATTATTTCCTCTCTGATTCTAACTGCTACTAGCCTCATCCTTCTTTTTCAGATCTTCATTTCGGCCACCATATGACCATCCACCAGATCTTCCACCATGACCTCTTCCATTTTGTCTGCTCTCAAACTTTTTGTTTAGCTTTTCCTCTACTTTTAGGGCAAACTGGTATGCCTCCTCAATACTATTCATTCAAACCATATTCAACTTCTCCAGAATGCTTGGCCTTAACCCATTAAGGTATCGGGCAACTTTCTCCTTATCAGCTTCTGCATGGCTTGTTCTGATGAGGAGTCGATAGAACTCCTCTGTATACTCCTGAATAGATCTTCTTGCTTGCTTCAAACTTTGCATTTTTTTTAGTAGGTCAACCTCATAATCAACAGGAATGAACTGTCACTTCAATTTATCCACCATCCGATTTCATCTTGTGATTTTATCTTTCCCTCTTTTATTTCACTCCAATTGAATTTCTTGCCACCAGATCTTCGCATGACCTTTCAATCTCGCCTTCGTAAATTTGACCCTATCAAGATCCTCAACATCTTCGTACTCAAAATATTCCTCACATTCATTGATCTAGTCAATCAATTCATCTGGGTTAAGATTTCCAAAAAATGTAGGAACCTCAATCTTAGGTCTTTTCCCAATCTTGGAAATCGCTCGAAAAAGTCTTTCTTCCTCGTGGTTCACAATTTCAGCTTCTCCTTCTTGATATTCTTCTTCGGCTTCATTTTCACTTTCATCTCTGACATTAAGATTCATTCTTCTATGAATCTCTTCTTGAAATGCTCGCACTTGTCTTTGTAGCTCTTTAACCTCAGGTGTCACAGCACCAGCTCTTCCACCACGTTCTCTTCATGGAGGCATTTTCACAATGCGCAGTGAAACCCTAACCACGGTCCTAGTGCAAACTGCCTCACAGTCGGTGATCTATTTACACACTTAAGAACTCCTGCTTTGATACCACTTGATGAAGGGTGCTCCCCTTAATATCACAAACACATAACAGAAATAGAGAAATAACAACAACAATATGCAAGAACAGAAAATTAGCTTCTTATTATCTCCACAAATGTGGGATTACAAAATTTCAAAATTACAATATGCAAAGCCACATGGGCATTCCCTTACAATATTCTGTAGGACAAAGCCTCGAACCAATACCTAGATCTACTACCTAGAACTATTCTGAACTATTCTGAACTATTCTGCACTGCCTAAGATAATAATACAGCCTTTCTTATATAGGCAATTTTTCACCACCTGGGAAGGTTTCAGAATTTTAGCCAATAAGGCCGACCAAACTTAGAATTATTTTATTTTACATTTTATTACATCATAGTCAGCTCAAGATAACCTTTGAAACTCGAATAGAAATTTTGAAGAAAATTATTTTCTGCCATTTCAGGTGGCCCAACTTCTGAAGACCATAAGTCATCACCAGTTGACCCGATCGGCTATTATAACCCCATTTCAAAAATGCCACGAAGCACTCTACAGGCTTGACCAGCACATGCACCCGTCACCCAAATTTTCAACCTCATTTGGGGCCTCTAAAGCCTTCAAATCTAAGTTCAAAGTTTCTGTACCCTGCTGCCAATACCAAAAATCTTCAATATCTTCCAATATACACTTGATCTGGCAATGAAACTTTACAGGCAGACTTATATGACCAAAATGAACCTCCAAGAAAGAAATCAGATCATTCTGAGCACATATGAAAATTACCAAAAATATTAACTTTCCATAAATAGCAGCTCTGCACAAAATAGCCCTTATTGAATATAAAAATAGAAATATTTTTTTGGGTGATGCAAGATTGCTCTTACACCCAGGATGCTCCTGCATCAACAAGGGCATGTGGAGCCATTCTCGATCAGAGATGGGCATGGGAGGACATTACCATAGTGTGCCCACATGTATATCTAAGAGAGCAGAGGTGCCCCTACATTTTCAAATATATGGGATTCATATCATATGCTCATAGTGGTGACTTAACATTTTACAGGAGACTCTTTGATGAGTTGACTACTTTTGAGTGGAGGGCGTATAGGGCTTCTGAGTAGTGGAGTGATAGATATCACGAGCTAGGATACATGTTATGCAACTAACCACTGGTAAGCTTCCATGCTGAGATTGTGGAGAGATTTGTCATCACTCATGTCTGGAGATAGTTTGGTCGACAATAGAGGATATCCAAAGAGACCACCACCTATGCTAGGTCTCAAGATGAGGAGGGGCATGGATGGCTGTCAATGCTAGACTACTAGTAGGTAGTATAGGAGATAGTTGGGATATAGAGGGAGCAATGGGACTACCTCATAGACATAGTAGATGCAGGTGCAGATGCAGCCTATAGGGTAGAGGGACGTAGACATCCTTTTCGTAGGTTTACTATGCAAGATGCAGACCCACAGGCACAGGGTGGAGATGGAGATGATGGGGATGATGGGGGAGGGAGGGGTGGAGAGAGAGGAGAGGGTTCTAGGTTGGGTGGTTAGTGGTAGGAATAGAGACATAGTTTAGTGAGCCCTGAGGAGGATGATGCAGTGAGAGTTGTTTGTCACAGGGTGGATGCAGGGTAGGATCAGCCTATAGGGGGAACGGATCTGAGAGTGAGGGTCTAGGATCTAGAGGTGGAGATGTAGCAGCTATAGATCACCATAGCTGTTAGAGAGTAGTAGCTGATAGATCTAAGAACTGAGCTCGAGCAGCAAGATAGGGCCATACAGGTTGCCACTACAAAGAGGCAGAGAGAGGCAGCATGAGCTACATATGATCATGGTCTCTATATATAGGCTATACAAGAGGGTTAGGGAGCACCGCCCTAATCTGCGATAGCTGGGAGATCTGACATGGTACTAGACATAGTAGTAGCACCACCAACTCCACATGATGGTGCTAGCAAGTCCTAGGTCTAGGTTAGATAGATGTATAGAGACATATCCTAGGACTGTATCCAAATTTTTTGTATCCCACATTGTATCATGACATATATATATATATATATATATATATATATATATATATATATGAGATTACTAGATTGGTGATATATCTTGTGTACTTGTCCCACTTGTGATGGATGTTTCAATTTTTATATTGTCTTATCATATTTCTCAAAATGTATGTTATATGCTCATATATATTCTCTCTCATAGATGTATGTTTAGTTCTCATGTTTATGATATAGACTGATGCTTCTGAAAAAGTTCTTTTTGATGATATAGATATGATGATAAGATTAACCCCTTGTGATGACAAGAACAAAGACATGATGTGAAAGACAAGGAGTGAAAGACATGATCAAGAAAAGGAAAGGTGAGCACAGTTGATTGACAGGTCCTCAAAAGACAAAAGGAGTGCTCTCTCCACATGCAAGATGCAAAACTAACTAACATGAACCTAAAAATGAAACCTACTATGAAAAGTGGTTTACTTGCGAGGTCACAAAGCTTTTAGAATCTAATATTCATCATCAAGCGTTATTGGTAGTATCAAAAGATCATACAATACACACTAGTATGACTGTAAATCTAAATATGATCTATATCAGATAGATATATGAGAATTCCACCTAGGCACCGAAGACATATAGGTCAAAATGACTAGTGTAGTGAGATTCCCTAAGTTTAATATGGAAAAATTATGCTCACACCAAGACATAAGAAAGTCAAGATGTCTAAAAGCATGCACTCATGAACACAATCAAGGAAAATACCTTGTAAGTCCTAATGTCAATTAGAACCAGCATAAATGCTAATAATAGTTAAGACCAACAAAATATATCCACAAGAAGGGAAAGAAATAAAACATGTCCTCATGCCCCCAGTCTTCTAGCTATGCATCATCGAAAACCATTAGGGGGAGAACACTCAACAAAGAAATCATCATAGACAACACACAAAGAAAGAAAGTCAAACAAGTCTCAACAAGTCAAGTGGTTTAAGTGTATGTGTGTAGGTCATAGAGTCAATCTTTGAGTATCACCACTGCCAATGGAAATATTGCATCATTCTGGACTGCAGGTAAACATCTGATAAGTGTTAAAAAACACTTGACGCTAGGGTAGTGTTGAAAAAAATAGTTTGGGGATTGTTGAGAAACACAGTTTGAACCAAGTGGTCTAAGAAACCCTGATGTAGAAAGAGAACCAAGATAAGCTAAAACAACATGTGTCCCTTAGACTAAGACAAGAGTCAATTCTAGGCTAGAAGAGGCAAAGTGAGAAGTGGAGTGAATGAGCGCCACACAAAACTAATAGACATAGGTGGAAGGGTTTCAAGTAGCACCTATTTCCAAGTTTTCACCACTTGATATATTTTTTCTTAGGACTTTTTCAAAAAAAAATTATATTTTTGCTACCAAGGCGCCTGTTTCTAGGTTTTCACCAAGGCACTTTTTCTAATTTTTCTAATTTTTCTAATTTTCCTAATTTTTTAAATTTTTTTATTTTTTTGGTGAGACATCAAAGCATCTATTGCTAGGTTTTCACTAGGATGCTCATTTTTTTAGTAATTTTTATGCTTTTTAGGATTTTTTCAGCATCATATATGATTTTTTTGAATTTTTTCAGGATCATAAAGAATATGCACAAAGAGCTCAAGAACATTAGGCATAGAACTTTTCCAGACGTAGAACATTAATAGGCTCAATAGAATTTTCTCCCTTAGGGGTAGATAGTTGATAGGCTCTGGACCCAAATGCTACCATGATAATATAAGGGCCTAACTAATTTTTCTCAAACTTGCCTTTCTGCTCCCTATTCTACTAATTTTTGAGATTTTCTCTGAGGACCAGTTCACCCACTTGAAACTCTCTATGATGAACTTTCTTATTGTGAGAAGTAGACATTCTCTTCTGATAGGTGCGCATGTGATCAAAATTGGCCTTGTGATGTTCTTCCAATGTTGTAAGCTCATGCACTCTCATGGCCCTTTGTTATTTCTCAATAATCAAACCATGTAAAGAGACTCTTAATGAAGGGATTTCAACCTCTAGTGGTAAGACAACCTCAGAACCATAAACCAAGGAAAAAGGTTTACCACCTGTAGGAGTGCGGATAGAAGTTCTATAAGCCCATAGCACATGATTGATCTACAGATGCTAATCCTTACCTGATTTGTGTATTTTTCTATGGAGGATTTTTAGTAATGTCTTGCTTGAGGCCTCAGCTTGGCCATTCCCTTGAGGGTAGGAAATAAAAGATCAATTTTGTTTGATTTTGAACTTTTTGCACAAGTGCTTTAGGTCTTTGTTCTTAAATTGGCTGCCATTATCTGTGACTATGGAGGAAGGAATACCATAGCGGCAAATGATGTGATTCAAAATAAAAAGGGCAACATGTTTTCCTATAGCTACAGACAGTGGGACAACTTCAACCCATTTAGTGAAATATTTAGTAGCTGTAATGATGAACTTATGCCCACTCAAAGAACTAGGATAAATTTTTTCTACCAGGTCAAAGGCCCATTACTGAAATGGCCAGTAAGTAACAGAGGGAATGAGCTTGCATCCAGGAGCATGAATGAGGTTCCCATGTAGTTTACATTTCTTGCATGACTTAGCATATTGAACAGTATCAATTTACATAGTAGGCCAATAGTAACCAGCCCTAAGCAATTTCTAAGCTAGTGCAAGACCATTAGAGTGTGACCCACATATGCCATCATGAACTTTAGCACCTTTTATAACTCCTCTATTTCTAGACACCTAAGGAGAGTTCTATCTAGACCCTTCCTATACAAGTCACTAGAGATGAGGGTAAAGTGTGAGGCATTACAGATGAGTTAGTGCTTCTCATTACACGTTAGATTTTTAGGGATAACTTGATCTCAGAGATAGGAAAAGATGGTGGCATAGGAGGAGTCATGAACGACCATAGTGTAAATGACATGGTCATTAGGGGAATGGTAGGTAGGGTAGTGCAATTCTTCCACCAAGAACTCAAAGCATGATTCATGTTCTTCTAGTTGCAGAATGGATGCCAAAGTAGCCATGGCATCAGCAGCCTTGTTCTTGGCTCTAGGAATTTGTTGAAATGAAATAGAGGTGAAATAATGCCTGAGTGAGTCTATCATCCTCTTGTAGGGAATCAAATTGTCATCCTTTGTTTGGTAATCATTATTTACTTGGTTTATGACAAGCTGAGAATATCTGAAAAGATGCAACTCAAAAATCCTCCATTCAAGGGAAAGCTTAACACCATTTAGCAAGGCTTCATATTCATCTATGTTATTGGTTCATGGAAAGAGAAGTTTATAGGATTTAGGAATGGTGTAGCTATGAGGGGTAACAAATAAGAATCTAGCACCAGCACCATTCTATGTATGAGAACCATCAAAAAACATTTTCCATGTATGCCCTGTGATATTCATGATTGAGGCATCTGGGAAAGCTATTCGAAGAGGAGTATTATCAATCATGGGAAACTCAGCCAATTGATCTACAATTGCTTTCCATTTAAGAAATTTCCTTTCAACATACTAAATGTCAAATTCTGAAAGAATCAGCATCCACTTGGCAAGTCATCCAGTAAGCGTAGCTTTACTTAAGAGATATTTTAAAGGATCAATTTTGGTGACCAGCTGTGTAGTATGTGCAAGCATGTAATGTCTAAGTTTTTGAGATGCAAACACCATAGAAAAACAAGATTTTTTAATACTAGTGTAATTGAATTCATAAGCAACTGGAGTATGACTAATATAATAGATAGCTCATTCTTTTCCCTTATCATCATGTTGTGCAAGGAGAGCCCCTAAGGAATTTGTTATAGCTGAAATGTATAATATCAAGGGTTTCCCTTAGATAGGTGGCATAAGAATAGGAGGTCATGCTAGGTAATCCTTCAGCTGGTCCAGGCTCTTTTGACACTCCTCATTCCATACAAAAGTAGCTCCTTTATGCAAATTCGGATTGAATGGTTGAGCTCTGTTAGCTAGCTGAGAAATGAACCGCCTAATAGATTGGAGATGGCCTTGGAGACACCTTAATTGTTTGATGTTGTGAGAAGGTGGCATCTCCATGATAGCTTGCACCTTTTACAGGTCTACTTCTATTCCTTTTGTTGATATGATGTACCCTAGCAATTTCCCAGAAGTGACACCAAAAGAGCATTTTTTAGGATTTAATCTAAGTTGAAATCATTCCATGCGGTCTAATATCAAACTCAAATCAATATGTCATCAACATAGTCCTCCAAGCATGTCATCAACATGGTCCTCCATTTTTTTGTGCATCATATCATGAAAGATGGTAGTCATGGCTCTTTGATAGGTTGCAGCAGAATTTTTAAGCCCGAACGACATGACATTCTAGCAAAAGGTACTCCATGCACATGTGAAGGCTATCTTCTCTTGGTCCTTAGGGGCAATCTTGATCTGGTTATATGTAGAGAAGCCATCCATAAGGGAATATACTTCATAGCCATCATCATGTCCACTATCATGTTGATGTTTGGAAGTGGAAAATCATCCTTAGGACAAGCTTTATTTCGGTCTCAGAAATCAGTGCATACACAAATGGACTTGTTGTGTTTGGAAATAGGGACAATGTTAGAAATCCACTCAACACAGTCAATAGCTCTGATGAAATTGGCTTTTAGGAGCTTCTCAAGTTCAGCCTTAACCAACAATGCCACATGGGGATGCATCTTTATCAGTTTTTTGTTTGAAAAGCTTTACCTCTTGAGCAATAGAGAGATGATTCATAATAAGCTCAGTATCTAAACTTGGCATGTCTGAGTATGTCCATGCAAAATTGATCTTTTTCTCTTGAAAGAATGTAGCAAATTGTTATTTTTCTTCTGCTGAGAGGGACTGAGCCACATGTATGATTTTAGGAGATCCTTATGTCCCTATGTTGATGGGTTGTGTAGGTTCTATTAGAACTAAAGACCTTTCTTGAAAATAGCTCGGTAGACTACCAAGTACCTCATCCTTGGGCACCTCAACGAGCTTTTCACCCTTAGATACATCTTTATTTTTACTATTTTGAGGTTCAGATACTGCCACAATGTGGTTTTCACCATCCATCCATTGATTTTTTATTTTAATTTTATGACTGAGGTACTTGATAACTAATTCAGTCATGTTTGTTGCTGGTTCACTAGTGGAAGAAGTAACAGGGTCAATGGCATTAAGGTAGCAAGCAATCTCATAGTCATTTTGAAAGGAAGGTAATATAGGTCTTTGATCTTGGGTGGACCAATCTATGAGATCTAAGTGTATGAGGGGAAGCAAAATGATAGGTTCAAGGTTATTGATGTGGGAGGTATCATCTTTGGTGATGAGAGAGGTGGAGCCTATAGGGTAGGCTCCAAAAGTGTCAAGATCTAGATTTGACATAGAAGGACCAGTGTGGTCCACTAAAGCAATACATGGAGTTAACTCATTAGACCCTATGTGAGACTCATCAACTACATTGGGTTGGTCACTATAACCTGTATGAATCACATCAATGTCCATATCTACTGTGGAAGATCCATCTGAGACAGTGTCCCATTCATACTCATTTGAATCGGTTGTGGAACTTCTGCTGGGATGTTTGCACCAAGAAGGCTTAGGATGCCTACAAGTAGAGGTACTCATGTCATTATGTGTGAGATCTCCTCATTCCATCAACCATGCAATATTTCTATGTTGTCTATCAAAGCTAAATGACTCATTAGGCACTAAATTTCTTGATGTGGAGGCTTCAGCTATATCATTAGTAGGCATGCATTATCCTCCCCAAAGAAGTGAAGTAGAAAGAAGATAGTCTTCCATTTGGGCCATAGTGCATAGTGGTGATTCCTTGATGTCTATATCTAAGTCACTAAGCATGGGAGTATTTCTATAACATTTAGGGATGTCATTGTCAACACCATATTCTAGACCTGTGGTATCTTTAGAAGGTCAGCCATCAGTATGACTCAAAGGTTCAACTAGAGTGTGCCCATTGTTATTTAAAGGTTTGTGACCTTGATAACCCATCTGCTATAGATATTTATAGCCTTTACTATAGCATTTAGGAGAAATGGGAGTAGCAACTATCATACTATCTTCTTCTTCTCTATAAATCCACTCCCTAACAACTTGTTCTTCTTTTTCAGCCTCTAAAGGTATGGATGATTGAACAAATGTACCAAAAACTATCATGGTAGAAGTAGAAAGCTTTGTCTTGTCTAAAGGTCTACCATAGGACTTAGGAGAAGTAGGCATAGTAGCAACAAATTCCAATGTATATTCCCCCATACTAATACTCATCATCTTTAATTTTTGCTCAGTAGCAATAAGGGATGCATTATGATCATGAGAAGGTGTTTTGTGAGGAATAAACATATCAAAAATAGTTAGAGTATTGATAGTGATAGCATTGTCCCTAGGAATCACAATCTTAGCTCCATTGTGTGGAAACTTGACACACTGATGATAGGTAGAAGGGATAGCTTGCATTTCATGGATGCAAGGCTGACCCAGAAGAATGTTATATGCGAGTGGGATGTCCAACACTTGGAACACAATATCTTTCATGATAGGGCCCACTCAGACAGGCAGAACAACAAGACTCTTGGAAGATCTTTCCACTTCATCGTATGTTTTTATGGTAATCTTTCACCTAGGATCTATGGCCAATTCAAAAAATCCCAATTGTTGCACCACATGGAAAGAAACAATATTTAACCCATGACCATTGGCTATCAGGACTCAATGGACTCGGGTATGGTAGACTAGAACTTCAATGTGTAAAGATAGATTATGAGGGTGACTAAGAGATGTGTCATCTTCTACTGAAAAGGATAGGTAGTGGGGAGACATGATCTATTTGACCATAGCTTGGAATCGATCTAGATCAATATCATTGGGAACATTTTTTGTATGAAGAGCTTTCTCAAGGATCTCTTTGTGCAAAGGGGATAGCTCAAGCAACTCTAAAATGGATATTTGAGTGGGTGTCTATTTTAGTTGGTGCACAAGGTCATAGCTAGAGAAAACTAAAGGAACCACTTGTTTGGATGAAGAATCTTGCTTGGGATCATGCGTGGTTTTAAGGATAATTTTGGCTTGCCCCCTAGTAACAACATTTAGTCTCTCACTTTGGGAAGATGAACCATTCAGTGTTTGCAAGACCAAATTTGGGATACCATGATTGGCATTATTATCATCTTGAGATCTCATCATGAGAAAACTCTCAACAGGCTCTATCATGTTGATCACAGGTGAATCAGGAGTATATGTATAGTTGATCTTTGCATCATGATTCTTCTTATTTTCTTGAGAGGATTCTACTTTCCCATACTTATGTAGAGGAGTCTTGAAAGCTTTGTGATCATAATTTTTAACTAAGCCATCTATGAGAACTTTGCCTCCATCAATAAGATCTTGAATGGCATCTTTAAGCATAAAAAAATTATCTATCTTATGTCCCTTATTCCTATGATAATGGAAAAAATGATCTTCTCTCCACCAATTAGGCTTAACTAGTGGGTCATAGGGATGAGAATTTTTAGGAAGCATAAGATACTTGTTGGTAACTAAAGTCTTAAGAATCACATCATATGATTTAGGCAACTTGGTGTAGACCTATCGGTGGTATTGCTTCTTTGGCTTATCTACATATTGATGCTTAGGAGCACTATGAGTGTTGGTAGCCTCTTGTTGTTTCTCTATGTATATAGCATTAGAGAGGTTGAAAGTAGGCTCTTTGGCTTTTTGGACATCCACAATGCCATCATTAACAACATACTTGTTTTTATTCCAAGGTTTTATTTTGTCCTTGCCATTGCCCCTAGTATCTTTATTAATAACAATATCCCCCTTTCTTATGGCCACATCCTCAATCTGATATGCACTTTCAACCATGTCATTGAAAGAGGAGAACAATTGTTTCCTTAGATCATAATATAGTTCTAGCACAAGAGTGTTGACGAAAAGGTCAATCTTTTCCCTTTCAGGTAGCTTCCAAGGATATCGTGAATATAATGACCTCCAACATTGTAAGTAAGTGGAAAATATCTCACCTTGATTTTTCTTTAGAGCACTGGGATCTATCATGGTGATAGGCTATTGGATTTTGTATGAATAATGTTGGGTGAATCACCTAGCCAACTCATCAAAAGTTTTAGGAGGTGGTGTCAACTTTGCAAACCTCTAGAGCTTGTCCTCTTAAACTTCTAGGGAACAATCATAGAAGAAATGTGTCTTCATGAAGGAATTCCATGCTAAGA
The DNA here is from genome assembly GCA_027943335.1 of Chamaecyparis obtusa. NCBI lineage: Eukaryota > Viridiplantae > Streptophyta > Pinopsida > Cupressales > Cupressaceae > Chamaecyparis > Chamaecyparis obtusa. The sequence continues at coordinate 381,306 of BSBK01001710.1, forward strand.
GCATAAAAGTGATGCACATGGTCATGGGGGTCACTGTTTCCATCATACTTGTCATATTTGGGAACCTCAATATCCCTAGGAAATGGGACCATGTATAAACTCCTATCAAAAGGAAGAGCACAAATAGATTCTACAAAAGAAACCTTTGGAGGTTCCTTTTCTATTACAAGCTGAGAAAGACATTTATTTTTTCATCACAATTCATCTCTAAGGATTTCCACTTTAGTCAGTACTCTTTGTTGAACGATTTGGTGTACATCTTAGCCAGGATGAAGCTTGTATCCCCTAGAAGTCATGTATTGGAAGTATTGATCTCTATTTCACTCTAAAAATTTAAGCATCATACATTGGGAGGCTTCATCTTGTTCAAATCTCATAAGCTCTTCACTAGAAACCTCATCATTGACTTCTTCTTCATGCTGAGAGGGAGGAGGTCTAGGAGGTGAAGAAGGAGCAATAAAAGTTTGTCTTGGAGGAGATCTTGGTGCCATGTTGTTTCTATAGTTGCCAATAGTACCAAAAGGAGGGGGTCTATATTCGTAACCACTAATCTCATTTTGTTCTTGAGACATTCTCTTCATAGCCATGTGCCTAGTAGCATCCATTTTTTCTAAATATGCTTGGTTGTCCTTATGGTCAAAATGTTCTTGTGAATGGTGGAACTTTTCTTGTTCAGTTAGAGTGAGTGAGACACTATTTGTGCTTTTGGAGGTCTTGAATGTGGAATAAAGGAAGCCTCCTCTGTACCATGGGGTGAATTTAGAATCATCAAATTGGTTAGGACTAGAACTATCATTGCTAACTGGTGCTCATGAGCATCTTGTAGGTGAGGGAAACTATGTATAGTTGAATGGAGGGTGGCTCCCTTACTCAAATTGAGACCGAGTTGAAACTAACATGAAAAAGGAATTTTGGTTGACTAATAGAATGAGACAAAGTTTTTCAGATATTGAGATAAGAAAAGCCAAAGAAGATCACTTGTCAAGATAGAACAATAAAGATGGCTGGTCAAAAGTGCTTAAGACCTTACAGCAATCAATTGACTCAAGCTGAGTTATGAGCAAGAAGCTCAATTAGCAAGTGGCTAGAGAGGTAAGGATAATGTGACAAGTGATCAAAAGTAGCATTTGAGAAGCTCAAATCCAATAGTTTTAACTCATTTTCTCAGTCTAGAATAGACTTAAACATGTAGATAATAGACTAGGTTCAAGTAAGAACATGAAAAGACACTCAACAAACTAAATTTCAAATTCAGTAGTAGTGAGACAACAAAAGGATTTTGGGTGATAGTTTGCAAAGTACTAGGGTGAAAAATTTTGACCAGGTGATACTTTTGACATAGGTTGGGCGATACTTTCCAGGCAGCCTGTGTAATAGAATCTAGGCAAGCAGGGCGATGAAAAATTAGTAGTGAAATATCACATGATAAATCTTGAAATAGTGTATGATTAGTTTTTAGTGTCGTATGACTCTTGACTAGTGAGTGTAAAAGGTCTCTATTTCTGAAGGTGATTTTGTCAATTTTGCAATCTGATGGGTGATTTATTGATTTCAAACATAGTGACAACAATATTTAGGCAGGTTTGCAAATAGTAGGTGATTGAACATGTCATCAAACACTTGTGCAAGAGAAAAAGCAACCTTGCCAAGACAAGCAATTGTGATATCAAAATGAAAAATTCTATGAGCACTATCATGAGGTTTGTATGTTTGATAATGTTTGCACAGGTAGATCACATAGAGAACACTTCAAGCACTTACTAGCCTAGAAGGACAAAGGCTCAATACTTAGCAACTTGGCCCACACTTGATGTCCCATAACCTCACACAAAGTCATTTCCGACAATAGATGTTGGCTTTGTCATGTAGGTGACAATGACACAACCAAAGGAACATAGATGGTGAGTAATCTTGGGGTGATCTGAGTTAGTCCACTAGGATCAATCTTTGCACCAAGATGCTAAGCAAAAGAATAGGGTGGCCTCTACCTATGGTTCTTAGTAAGGACTTCCATTTGTAATACCCCCTTGCTCCTCGAAGGGACTCCTTACCCTAGGACAAGTAACAGACCTGGCAGCCACAAGAGTACCTTAAGCATTCTTGCTCAACATTTTCCTCATGGTCACAATCCCACAAGTACTCACATTAACCGAAGACAAGTACTACATCTACCAAAGTTTTGTGTCCTTCTTAGCCTTGATATTATAGTGGGTTGGAATAGCTAGCAATAAGCTTGTCCCCACTTGGGTCATTCCTCTTGATTACTCAAGAGTAGGCCCACAAAAGGATCCTAATGCTAAACAAAGACTGGACTAACTTTTGAATGTCAGGATTTCTAGTTCACCTCAAGGGTGAAGAGCATAATCTCCTAGCTCAAAAATCTCTCCCAAACACACCAAACAAAGAGTTCAATTACCCTCTTGCTTTCAAAATCCAAAGATTGGTCAAGATTTCTATTTCACCACAAGGGTGAAGAACATACTCTCCTACCACCAAAAGATTCCTACAACAAGATCTTAAGTGCCTAAGAAATGAAACAACTAGTATAAGCCACACTTAAAAGGAAATTAATAAACAAGCACTTGTTTGTTTTTAGGGATTGGGAAGCCCTAAAAAACACAATTAGTAGCCCTTTTTCCTTTGGAGCTTTGACATGCAATCTTTTTTAGCAATTGTTTCAAGCAATGGGGGTACCTACAAGCACAACTTGTTAGCTCGACAAAGAGTTAGCACAATCAAAGAAAGTAAAATCTGCAAATAAACCACTGTCTAACTACAACAAATCAGAAAACCAAAACAATCAAGTGAAACTTTGTGAAGAAATGATCAAAACCAGTCATTGACAGACCTAGGCAATAGTACAGTCACCAAAAGAGTCATATGATAGTTTTCAGTGTATTGGCATGATATTTCCTTTCTAGGTGACACTTCTCACTATGTTTGGGTGACAGAAAAATGTATGACTCAGCAACAGAACCTACAAGGCCATGCAATATTTTTACTAGAAAAATATCACACAGCTATAGAATAAAGTATCGCATGCTATTGGCAGACTGTCATACGATAATCTGTAAAAAATAGAGAGCCAAAAATAGAAAGCTAAAAATGATGAAAATAAAGTGTAGAAATGCATAGAAAGAATGACCAAATGAAGTTTTTCTACCCCATGGTGGGCACCAAAAATGTACACACTAGAATGTGCACTTCTCTAAGTCTTTACTTCCAAGGGAATCCATGGATGGGAAACCTTGAAAAATGACCTAGAGCTCCCTAGGCATGGAGTGCAAGGATATTAAGAGTGCTCTCAGCTAGAGCTATTAAGCCTATGACCTTGCTAGTAAACCATGCAATGGGAGATTCAATGGAGACAAGGGAAAGAATGCCAATATCCTTAAGAATCAATATGAGAATGAAATGCAACTATGCTAGAAATGAGAATGCAAGCTAAGCTATGAAAAGAAAGATGCAAGTATTACAATCCAAGCTAATTAATCTATGTGAGCTAATCTAGAGCATAGAAATGAAGCTAATCTAGGAAAGCATAAATATGAAGCTATGATGCAGGAAATTAAAGATGGATGCAAGAATGTCTTCAAAAATCTCCAAAAGTCTCCAAGCAATCATGTAGCATAAGGTTAGTATTCAAAAGATGGATCCTAAAATGACAAGAGAGCTCTTGTTTTATAAGAAATGAGAAAGAATGGACCATGGAGATTAAGAGGAAAAAGATTTAATCAAGGGTGGAGCTTGGAAGAGGAGCAATCCATGTGCACAAGTATCCTCCAATGAGAAAATAAGACTTGAATTTTGTGTCCATATGAGACAAAAAGTTCTTTTTTTCTTTTTATAAAATAAGAATAATGCCTTATTTGTGCAAGTTAGGATAAGGGAAAAAGTGGGGGGCCTTTTATTTAATAAAAGAGGAGGAAAATCCTTTTAATTAAATAAAGACTTAGGATAAGATGGTTAGCCCATAGAAAATAATTGAATAAATGATAGAACTAGGATGTGATCAAGAATAAGAAATTGATGATTTTAGAAAATAATGCTAGCAAGGGGCTAATAGTCTAGATGACCATTTTTGGGTGATTTCAGGGCCTACTTGGTTAAGAGCTTTTACAATTCTGATTACATAATAAATTAGTATAAAAATGTCTATAATAATTCATCAACCTATGCTTTTCAGACTCAATATGCTCAGTATCATTTACCTCATTTTGTATTTCACTCATAATTCAATTTTTGTGCTCGATAGCCTTAACTTTGTTTCACATTTACAATTATTCTTTTTATGTTCTGCTACTTGGTAACTTCTCTTCTCTTCATCATCTCCTCATTGTAATTCCTCTTCCTCTTCTCTTTTTTTCTTACACTATGATATTCACATACTATTCTCTTTATACTTTATTTGGAAGTGGTGGAAATGTTCTCCATCCTTTACTTTAAATGGTGCTAGTATTGGTTACAGGGTAAAAGTAAAAAGTTGTGTCACATTTCAGGCTAACTTATCAGTGTTAGAAATAGGAAATACTGAGAGGGGGGGGTGAATAAGTATTTCACAAAATTTTTCTTTTGCCCACTTATGGATATAAAAGATTACTTTAGTGCATACAAATATTATCAAGTTGATTAACAAACATAGCAGTAAATAGAAAGAACTCATAACACATCATATGTTCTCGAGGAAACCCTAGCCAAGAGAAAACCCCGGTGGGGATGGTACCCACAAAGATCACTAATCAAAATTATCCTATTAGGGATATTGGACCCTATTAGGAGTCAATTTACAATATATAGTAGATCTATCCTGGTTAAAGGACTTTAGGCCTTGTTAGAAGCCTTAACCTTGTTAGGAGTTTAGATTACAAAACCTGATCACCAGCTGAGCTCACTACCCAAATAGGTAATACAAATTTTTTTTTGACTATAATATGGTACTACTTACAAATTTTCATCAATATCCTTTGTTGCTATCACAATATACAACTATCGCAAGTTATCTTTTCTTTCTTTTTGCATATCACTTCTATCTTTCATTACATTTCAAGTATGCCTAATATATGAGTTATTAAAGATAATAACTTTACATGGTCAGAATCTAAAATCATTATCCAAGATTAAAAATCTAGGATTTCATCCCTTCATAATTTTAAGTCATTATTTTGACAAGCAAAAATAATCCCTTAACTCTTTCACTAAAACTATCTCCAAAAACTGCTCTATCTGCAAAACTATCTTCGGTAAACTTTGAATAACTTTGTCCATACTACTCCAAAATTTATGCACATTGAGATGGGGTATCCTCATACTCTATAGAAGCTTCAATTAATTTCACAAACAAAAAATATTTCTCCAGTGGATGTCGCCAACTAAATCTTCATCGGGTGCTCTGTCAGGATCACTATATCCAAACTTAGACAATTTCTTTCTTCAACTTTGCATGCTTGCATTCTAGATTTTTCACTCTTAATAGAGATCATATTTTTCCATAATGACAACATCTATGCATCCACATTAGCTAAATTGCCAACAATCTCCCCCTTTGTCATTGGTGGCAACATATGGGACAATTGGCTAAGTGTGCAAACAAAACTTTCAAAAAAAAACTTATACAAAATTTTGTGGCCAAAAGTTATACAATATGAATAAAATATCATACTCCATAGAATGGATCCCCCTATGAGTATCCTTCCTCAACATATATACAATTTTCTGCTACTATCTCTCCCCCTTTGACAATAATGACAAAGATAGGGTGTACAAAAATTACAAAAACTTTATACCTTATTATCAGTTATTGCAAAGCTTGTAGGCTTGCAACACAATCACTAAAATCTAACTTCCAAGATTGAAAATGTTTCTCCCATATCATCCTGATGGATTCAGCAACATTGAGTAGAGTACTCAATCCGTATGCTGTTGTTTGACAAGCTTGCAGGGAATTGAAGCTAAACTTCTGAAATGATGTCTTTGCTAAAAGACACTTCTCAATTTGATCTTCAACAATTGATATCTTGATTGAGACATGCTCTCTCAAGATGTTAACTCTGATCATCTTTCTATTCTTCTCCTCTGCTATCATTCTAATTTCATCTTTCAATTTCCTTATGTTATTCTCAACATAACTTATCTTGACATTAGGGCTTGTCAAGGTGTTTGTCTCAGCTGAAATAGCATCTAACTTCTCTCTGATCTTCTTATCCTCTTCAACTAGTATGATTTCTAATTTAGTACATTGTATATACAAATTCTTTCTTGTCTCAAATTGTCTCCTCAAATTCTTTATACATACATCTAAACTACCAATATCATTCTGAATATTTACACTCAAAGTTTGTTGCATTTCTGCTTCAAAGTCTTCCTAAACTTTTATCTTCACAATATCCTTCAAGTTATAAAATTTAGAGTCAAAAGAATTTATTAATGATTGAGCTTTCTCAAGTGGATTTGATTCAGATACCTTAGTGCTGATCACACTCTCAAGTTTCTCTGTCAAAACTCTAACTTTGCCTTCAAGGTCTTTCACCTTCTTATTCTTTCCAATAATTTTGTTCAGAGATGTAATGAACTCAAGCTGACCATCATCTTCAACTTCTTTTCCAAGGTCTTCAAAAATTGAGCCAATATGCCTCTTCTTACTATCAGGTGCACTAATGTCTTCAACTAGTTTAGAAGGTGCACTAGAGGTAGTGGCCTCTGTCAAAATTTGTTTGCCTTTGACTGACTGCTCTACTGGAACTGATTCTGATACTATTGGTGCTTCCTCTACCTCTGTATTCTTCTCTGATTCTGTGACCTTTTCTTTCTCTTCCAAAGCCAAATTGTCAACAATATTTCCTAGATCATGAAATACTCCATCATCTAATTCTAAAGTCACTTTGGTGCCTTCAATATCCATTGATTCTTCACCAATATTGATATGTGAAGAAGATGGAACTTCTTCAATACCAACTTCCTCTGCATGTGGTTCCTTTGATTGCTTCTGCTGAGGGTCTGATTCAACATGCTTTTCTACAACTATATCTACAAGAACTTGCATTACTGCTTGCTCTGTCTCTTTCTGTACTTCCTCCTTTTTGCCTCCCATTATAATGATTGTTCTTCTCTTAGTTCTCAATAAAGTTCCAAGAGACTTCAAGAATCTCTTCAAATGATCTTCATCCTTAACTTCACAAAACTATTTGATTACTTGTTCTCTCATCTTCATGTCTTCTTCTTGTGCTCTCTATTTTCTATTCACAAGTTTTTTATACAAGTCTTCTGGGATCTTACCATGAATGGTGCTAAGTTTCTTATCTGCCACAATCATATGTGTAACCATTGCATTCTCAAAGTTCAATCTTTCAAATGATCCATATAGATCATAGAATTTATTCAACTTGGTGAATTCTCCATGCTTCAATATATCTTCATTCACTCTTTCAATTTTTGGTTTCCAAGTTTTCTTCTTGACTAAAACTACATCATCATCTTTAATTATTGCTACATTTCTAGGAATAGGTGGTACAACCACTTTCTGTCTCTTGCCGGGTCCTGTTGCACTCACTTTTATTCTTTTGCTAGGAATAGGAGAAAAAGATTTATCTCCTTCATCTTTTTCAGGTACTTCAACTTTTACCTTTACTACAATCGGATCAATAGGATCTACACTTGATGTCTCAGGTGGAATTACAAGATTTTCACTTTGCCTCAGGGCTTCTGCAGTCTTCTTAGCTATGTCAAACTCATGACTTGACATACCTAATTCTTTCAATATCTTCTTCATAGTAGATTCAACTCTCTTACTAGATTGCTTCTTTTCTCTCAAACTTATTGCAGATTTGAAATTCTCTTCATAGGTTCCAAACCTATTTGCATGACCATCCAACTCACATTTTAACAATCTATTCACATATCCTACTATTTTTGCTTCAGATATTTCATAACCAAGAGGGTCTATGAATTTCATTCTAGGCTCAACTACTTCAATGTAGGTGAACTCAGTGTCAACCATAAAACAAATGTCATCTTTATGCTTTTCAACTAAGGATTGAGGAATCCTTGACTTGTTCTTAACAATATTCTGAAAAGTCTTGAATACAAGCTTCACACTATCATTAACTTTATCAAAAATGTGTTTCATGTAAACTGAGTTTATTCTTTCCATTGTGTTCACATTGTCACTCCAACCAAATGTATAAGGAAATCTTCTCAAAATATGGAAAAACATATAGGTTATCAGAGATGAAAACCTAAACTGAGTGTACTTAGCCTTCTTAATCTTTTCTAAGTTCTCAAATAATTGAATTTTCAAGATTTCACATAGGTCTACTGGTTTCTTCTCAACACACATAAGATAAGCTACATGAATCATTCCTGCAGCCATGTCATCTTCCCTTGAACTACCATAGAATTTGGTTGTTAGGATCTTGCAAAGGTACCTAACATCATCTTTCTTAATCTTGCTTATCACAATTCCTCTACCATTATAACTAGATCCAGTGTTATCTAAAACAATCTTCCTCATGTTCTTTTCATTCAGTGGAATCTCTCCAACTTTAGATAATCCAGTAACTTCATGAATTAGGTCAGCAGTTATATCAATAACTCTATCCTCCATCCAGAATTTCCCATTGTGGATTCTACTTAAAATGATCTTGGTACATTCCTCATCATTGAATTCATACTTCATGTAATATTTGATGATTTCATTTCTCTCTAAGTGCTCATAAGCTGGTTTAACTGACATGTCTTGATTGTACAATTTCTTGTAATCATCACTAAAGTCTACATCTCCCAAAGTTTCAAACTTACAACCTAAATATCCCTTAACATTCTCAATGTGCAATACTCCGTCTGGTATGAATGATAATGCTAAATTGTCATCAATTTCAGTTGGTTCTACTGGTTCTTTATTAATGTTTTGTCTATTCTTCTCCTTAACATTATGAACCATAGAAATATCCATCTTATCAACTGATTAAAGATCAAGAAATACCTCAACTTTGCAAATCTAGGGTTTTTGGTATGATTGTCACTGCAAACTACTTCCAAACTTCTTCAAATCATCCTTAACTTGCTTTTCTTTTTTTAAATCTCTTTTCAATCACTTTGTAATCATAATAACTTTGATTTCAACCTTATAACACTTCACATTAACTCGATCTGACATTGCATTCATTCATTTTGCTGCTAAAACCTCAAAAGGATGATTCTGCAAACCTACAATCATAAAACTTTCCGCGACCTTGTAAAACACAATATTTTCTTTTGCGCACTTAACCATAGCATTAGTACAACATAACAAACCTACATCTAACTGCACAAAACTTAACTCATTCAAATTCCTAATCTACACTAATCCTAAGTCCTAAACTACAGAAACTTACATAATTCAAGTACTTAAAGAAGGGTCAGGTAAAGATTCATCCTTACCATTGGTTACATTACCTTCCTGACTACTTTTAGTGCTGACTATACCTCCTTAATCTCTGCCTTTGTCAAATTCTACTTCATCTTTATTGCTATAGCAACCTTTCTCTTTGTTTCCTGCATTTTCATTCCTTCTTGCATTGTTCCTAGGGTTAGGGTTATGATGATAACCTCCATTGTTCATTCTACAAAATCTTGCTGAGTGTCCAAACTTGTTGCATATCTAACAAATGATTCCATTGTTTCCAAATCTTTGTCCTTGCTGGTTAATCTGTGACCTACAATTTCTAGCAATGTGTCCTACTTTGTTGCATCTAAAACATACTACCACTTTTCTTTGATTCATTTCTTCAATAGATTTCTTATCTGCATTGTTAGTATTCCCAATCATTCTATCATAATTATTCAAAATTACTTTAGGTCTTCTACATTCGTAAGCTTTATGTCCAAAACTATGACAATTATAACAATGTCCACTAAAAGATCTAAATTGCTTACCTATGCAATCTCTCTTCATGTGCCCAATAGCATTACAAGCAAAACATCTACCTTTGAATTCTCTTTGCATACCTTTAGATGGTTCTTCCTATTTTGATTCTTCTTGCTTTGATTCATCTTTCTTTCTAGGTGGTTCTTCTTTAGATGGTTCTTCCAATGTGTTCTCATCTAGTTTTATTTCTTCCACACTTTAAGATGTCTTCAGATCTGGCTTCTTACTTTCATGGTTTGTTCTAAACATACTGTATCCAAATCCAATCCTATCAAAGAATGGTTCTTAAAAAGAAATTTGTTTTTCAGTCTTATCACCTTTTGAATATAGCCTTTCAAGTTGTTGTTTAGATTGAGTTAGTTCACCTTTCACAATTTTATTATACTTCTCATGTTCCACATACTGCATTTTTACTTTTTCAGATTCAGATGTTTCCTTTTCAAGTCTTGACCTTAGATCTTCATTCTCAATTTTCAATTTTTTATTATCAGATCTTAAATTTCCATCTTTCATACTAAGCTTCAAATTTACTATCTTCAACTCATGCTTAAGGATCTCATTTTCTTTTTCTAATTCATCACAATCTTTAACAAGCATATCACATTTCTCTTCAGATTTCAGATCTTCAATCTTACCTTTTAATTTGTCAATAGCATTCTTTACATCTTCATATTTTCTTCTTAAGGAGTTTCTTTCATCAGTAAGTATATCAATCTGTTCAAGAGCTTCTTCAAGATTCTTCTAAAGTTGATCCATATCCATAGAGATCTTACTCAAGCTGCTAAGCTTTCCTTGAATGTTCCTTCTTCAAATAACTATGCTCTGATACCAATTGTTAGAAATAGGAAATACTGAGAGGTGGGGGTGAATCAGTATTTCACAAACTTTTTCTTTTGCCCACTTATGGATATAAAAGATTACTTTAGTGAATACAAAGATTATCAAGCTGATTAACAAACATAGCAGTAAATAGAAAGAACTCATAACACATCATATGTTCTCGAGGAAACCCTGGCCAAGGGAAAACCCTGGTGGGGATGGTACCCAAAAAGATCACTAATCAAAAGTATCTTATTATGGATATTGGACCCTGTTAGGAGTCAATTTACAATATATAGTAGATCTATCCTAGTTAAAAGACTTTAGGCCTTGTTAGAAGCCTTAACCGTGTTAGGAGTTTAGATTACAAAACCTGATCACCACCTGAGCTTAGTGCCCAAATAGGTAATACAAAAATGTTTCTGACTGCAATATGGTACTACTTACAGCTTCACATCAATAGCCTTTGCTTCTATCACAATATACAACTATCGCAAGTTATCTTTTCTTTCTTTTTACATATCACTTCTATCTTTCATTATATTTCAAGTATACCTAATAGATGAGTTATTAAAGCTAATAAATTTACATGGTCACAATCTAAAATCATTATCCAAGAGTAAACATCTAGGATGTCATCCCTTCATAATGTTAAGTCATTATTTTGACAAGCAAAAATAATCCCTTAACTCTTTCACTAAAACTGTCTCCAAAAACTACTCTATCTACAAAACTATCTTCGGTAAACTTTGAATAACTTTGTTCGTACTACTCCAAACTTTATGTGCACTGAGATGGGGTATCCTCATACTCTATAGAAGCTTTAGTTAATTGCACAAACAAAAATATTGCTCCAGTGGATGTCGCCAACTAAATCTTCATCGGATGCTCTGTCAGGATCACTGTATCCAAACTTAGACAATTTCTTTCTTCAACTTTGCATACTTGCATTCCAAATTTTGCGCTCTTAATAGAGATCATATGTTTCCATAATGACAACATCTATGCATCCACATTAGCCAAATTGCCAACAATCAGTACTGCTGAATTTGAGTATTTCTAACTAAAAACTAATTTCTTGCAAACATATGGTCTATCTAGATTCATTCTAGCTAAGTTAGATAAGTTCTTGAACTTTTCTAATTGGAAATATCTATTAAATGCATTTTTTATACCAATTACGAAAGAAATAAAATTATTTCAAAAAATTGATGTTTCAATAACTCCTACTCTTTTTAATGATATTTTAAAAACTATATAAAAATGCCCCTTTTTAGATTTTAGAGTTAATATTATCATCCTATAAGTTTTATGGTATTTTTATTAGATCTAACATATAATAATTTCAAAATAATGGAAGTAGGTATTTTAACATCCGAGAAGAAGCTGCTTCAAAAATAGAAAAAAATTAGTAAATCATATTAGAAAAATTTAAATTTTATATTTAACACTAGAGGAGAGAGTCCTCTTTAAGAATATGTACCTTTTTTTTTTTAATATTGTAGATTTGATAGGGGAAATTTGGTGGGAGATGAAAACTATCAATTTCAGATAAGTTTGACTTTGAGTAGTTATAACAAAGAAAATATATATTAGAAACCAATTTTTCTTCTTTTATGCACTAGCTATACATGTCATCTATAACATATTTTGAATCAAAGGAAAAAAAGATTATTTGCATATACATTTTTGTTGGGAACAAGACCCTAGTTTTTCAACATTTTTCAGCACTTAAAAAATGAACTTCAAAAATTAAAAAACTATGTCTATTATTTTTCAAAAAAAAAAAAAATTATAGGCATAAACTTCATCCACTTTTACAAATTTCATCAATTTACACCATCTTCAAATTCTAAACATAAATGCTACTTTTATGTCGTTAAAGTTGAAAATTTTGAGTCTTGTTGACCTTTTCCTTTGTAAAAGTGTGACATGTGTTTGTACTTTTTCCCTACATCTCTAATGCATATATTTGACTTAATTTCCATTGGTGGTTCTTACCTTGTAATCATGAACACTCATGTTGTTTAAATCTCCCCTGTATTAGCATGAATGATGATGGTATTCCTATGGAGGAGTATCCTAGTAATGTTGGAGGCATGCTACGGTGGTTGTGTGTTGCATTCATGATAGAGTTTATCATTGATTGCAACATATGTTATTGACTGGTTGAATAGAAGCTTGCAGACACGTTGCAGATAATTATACATACACCTTATAGAGAATTAGCATGTGCACTCTTAGGAGAAGACACCTAATTATGTCTTGGGTCCCTATATGTGACCGTACATTCTTATGAGTTGATTTGACTGAGTTATAACTGAATTACTCATGATTGGTTTTTAGGAGACAATAACTATGTTTTAAAAGAGTTGATTGCAAAACTTTGTGGATAGAACTCATTATTGTTTGAGTTATGATATGTGAAATAGACTCATTTTGGACACTATCTTGAGATCTTATTGTGATCACATGGAGTCTTGATCGTATAGGTGGCATCAGCTATGGTGTATGCATTGACATAAACCTATTTGAAGGCCGACTTGGAACATGTTTCAAGTAATATAATGTGTGAGCTCAATCAATGGATCTAAATGATTAAATATTGTAACATTGTAGGAGGTTCCCTGTGCATCTTCATATGGGTCCATTTGTATTTTGTAAATAGCATTTATCCTATTAAGGCTCACTTAGATATAATTATTGTAACTTGTATTTAAGGATTGAATTCCTTGGAAAATAAGTAGAACTATATATTGAAGATGCAGAGTTGAATGTGATCCTAGGGATTCATTGGATATTGTTTGAAGAATAGTAGTTATGCACTTGGGTACAAGGTGGAGCTTTCTTGGCAGTAGTTGAAGATTGGAAGCATTTTATGAGAAGAAACATTTCAGACTTGAAGTTGCAAGGTTTGGAGAACCTAACATTGTCTTTAAATCTCAAATCTCTTGATTAGGTTGATGCATTTTGCACCCCTAACATGGTAATTTCCTTTAATAGGGATGGTCTCCTAATAGGGTCAATTCCTTAACTGTGATCATATTGTAAAAGACTCCTAATAGGGTATGTCCTTTAACCAGGACCTACCTATTGTAGTACTCAACTCCTAACAAGGTCAGAACTCTTAACATAGTTATTATACCTATAGTAAAGATATTTATGGGTACCATCCCCATTGTATTTTTTCCCTTAACAGGGTTTTCCTCTAGATCAAACACTAATGTTCATATATATGTGTGTTATTCCTCCATTCACTTTTTCAGGTCAGTGTTTTGTTTTAAGAAACAAGTTTTAAGTTTAAGTTTAAGTATTCTATATTGGCATCAGCTGATTCATCCCTGCCCCCCAGTTGATTAGTAAACTATTATTCTAACAATTGGTATCAGATCTTTGGGTGCTCAGTCAATAAGTCTAACAACTTGAGGTAAAGATCAACATGGCCTTATTCAAAAAAGAGAGTCCTAAGTTTGATGGATAAAATATTGACACATGGAAAGAGAAGATGAAGAATCATCTGATGTGTATGGGGTTTTAATGTTTTCTCTTTACTTGGAAAGATGTACCTATCATGGGAGAGGATATCTTAAAACCCTTTCTACTACTGAAGAATAAAGGAAAAAATTTGTATGCAATTTTGTTGCAAAGGAAGTCTTGGTTAATGTACTATCTAATGGAGAGTTCAGAGAGGTCAAAGATCTTAAAAGGGCAAGTGAGATATAGAAAATAATTATTGCACTCTATGAAGGAGATGAATAAACTAAGAGAGAAAAGTTGTAGAATTGGAGAAAAAATATGGAGAGAATACAAATTAAAGATGATGAAATAATAAGGATGTATGTTCAAAGGGTATCTGAATGTGTGATCAGAATTAGAAATAATGGAGGTACTTATACCAAAGATGAAGTCAGAAAAAAATTTAGAGATTTGTAACTCCTACCTACAAATCCAAAGTTATTTCTTTGGAAGAGACAATACCACATTAAAAACATTTCACCAGAGAGATGTTAGTAGTGAAGATAACTACCTTTGAGACCACAGAGCTAAACTATACATTACTAAGGTGGAGACAACATTAAAAAAAAAACTTTTCATAGAACTAGATCTGTTGAAGCTAGATCTAATAGAGTAAGAAAGCATAGTGAATATCTCAGAGAATATCTTGAAGAATGTGAAGAGATTCAAATACTAGACAACTAGGTGGATGTGAAGATCATGGCCTTGATCACTAGAAGAGAAATGAAAGGAAATGGTAAGTTTGAAGGGAAATTAACTATGAAATGTTTTAATTGCAACAAGGTTGGTGATTTTTCATCTAGCTATCCAACTAGAGTACCTAAGCATAGGCCTAACCATGGTAAATATAAGAATAATAATGAATGTTATTATATTAGTGATGAATCTAAATATTTTGATGACAAATTCAATGTTGGATTTTGTTTCTATAAAAGAGGAGGATCCTATCTATGAAGAAAAATACTTAGTTTCTCATGTTGATAGGAAAACTGATTGGATAATTGATAGTGAATGATCACATCATTTGACTGGTGACAAATATAAATTCATTTAGCTAAAGAACTTTGATGGTAGCGTTGCAATATTTGGTGACAATACTCCTAGAATTATTGTTGGTAAAGGATCAATTACTTTGGGTGGAAAAAAATTACTGATGATGTGCTATTTGTGGATGAATTAAAACATAACTTGTTAAGTGTTGGATAGCTTGTGGATAAGGGCTATTATCTAGATTTCAAGGATGGTCATTGATCTATTAGTAGAACTAATAATGAATTGATCACTTCTGGCTCTAAGAGTAGAGGTAATATCTTTTAGTTAAACTCTACTAAGGTCATTTGTTTTGTTGCAAAGACTGATGATAGTTGGTTAAGGCATAGAAGGTTTTTTCATATCAACTTTGACAACATGGTAAAAAAATCTAATAATAATGCTACTAGAGATCTACCTAAGATTGTGAAACCAACCAACACTACATGTAGAGAGTGTGTCTTAGGAAAGTAGACAAGAAGAATCTTTACAAGGAAAGGATACTCATCAAATGGAAAGCTGCAACTGATTCATACAGATCTATGTGAGCCTACTCAGACCAGGTCATACTTTGGAGTTAGGTACTTTATTATATTCATTGATGACTACTCTATAGTAATATGGGTAGGATTTCTTAGAGAAAAGTTAGAAGCATTCGAAACATTCAAGTTCTATAAGGAAAATGTTGAAAATGAGACAAGTTTAAAAATAAAATGTTTGAGATCAAATAGAGGTGGAGAATTCACTTCACATGAATTCAATACCTTTTGTGAAGAACATGGTATTGTGAGGAAGACTTTAGCAGCTAGGACACCACAATAAAATGGTGTTGCTAAAAGAAGAAATAGAATAGTTCTTAATGCTGCAAGTACATTGCTGATATAAGTAAATGTCCCACATATGCATTGGAGAGAAGAAGTCAATATAGCTGTATAACCAATGAATAGAGTAGAAATCAAAGAAGGTACATGCAAGACACCATTTGAGCGATGGTATGGTAGGACACCTACTATTAGTTATTTCATTATTTTTGGAAGTAAATGTTACATTAAGAGAGATGAATGTATAGGAAATTTTGATGCCATAGGGTATGTTCGGGATCATGGTATGCCAAAAAGTGGCAATGTGAAAAAGAAGTCTTGATTGATAGACTCTTTCAAAAACAACTATAAATTTCAAACAATATAACATTTTTGAAATCTAAAATATACATCACATTCTATGCTTCACCTAATATAATAATAATAAACAATTCTTTCAATTTGATGAACTTTAGACCAAGTTAAGGTGGTCAGACGTGAGATTTTTTATATTCAGGAAAATTTATAGAAGAAAAATCATAATTAATTATTTACTTGGAAAAAAATACAAAAAAATATACATCACATCCAGACATGAGTCTACTACATTTATCTAGTCCCGATTGATAGACTTATTGAAAAATAGCTATAACTTTTAAACTGTATAACATTTTTGAAATCCAAAACACATGACACATTCTATGTTTTTCCTACTACAAGAAAAATAAAAAAGTTTTTCAATTTGATAAAGTTTAGACTAAGTTAACATGGTCAGTCATGAGAATTTTTGTATTCTAGAAAAGATGAAGAAGAAAAATCATAATTAATTATTTAGTTGAAAAAAATTATAAAAAAATATGTGTAACATCCACACATGAGTGTACTACTTATATATAGAATCTTGTAAAAAAAATTATCATTTGATTATGTTTAAGGTGGTCAAACATACATGTACTTCTTATTTTTTTCCTAAAATTTTCGTACTACTAAATTGAAATTTGAAATTTTCAACATATAGAATAATTGTTTTTCAAAAAATGCCTAGTATCTTAGAAACTAAATTCAGTTTTTCTACATATTCTCTTGTTAGATATTTTTGATATAATATTTATAAGTTGTTCAAATTTTTATGTCAACTTTCCTAAACCTAATTTTTTAAATTTTCATTGCCAATTAAGGGCCTAGTTTGGCATAACATGATCCTACACATACACCATAATTGATGAAGGATTAATCCTTGGATACTCTACTATAAGTAAAGCTAATAGATGTTACAATCCAAGAACTATGAAGCTGATTGCAAGTGCTAATGTTAGAGTAGATGAAAAGTTTCAGGTTAGAAAAAATATTGTGGTCCTAAGCCCTATGTGATTTCTTTTGAGAACATGAGTACAAATTAGAACAACATGCAGACAACAAAAAGCAAGAATGAAGCATCACATGATGTTTTGGAAATTGACAATGGCATATGTGTGGAGTTGAGGGAACAAACCACACCCAAATATGTTCTAATAAATCATCCTAAGGATCAGATCATTGGTGACAATAGGAAAGGAACCAAAAAAGATTTCAAAATAGACAAGAGAGGTGTCAATCTAAAAAATCCATCTTCTTGATTTCTCAAGTAGAACCATAGTCCATAGATGACGCATGCAGAGATGAATCATGGATCAAATCCATGAAGGAAGAATTGGAGGACATTCAGAAAAATACCACTATCAAATTGTTTCCAAGGCCTAAAGAAAAAATGTGATTAACACCAAGTGGGTATACAGAAACAAGATGAATGAAGAAGGCATTGTTGTTAGAAATAAAGAAAGATTGGTATGTAAATGATATTCATAACAAGTGGAATTGATTTTAAAGAAACCTTCGCACCTCTTGCGAGAATTAAGGTAGTCAAATTATTCCTAGCTTATGCCACTCATAAGGATTTCAAAGTATATTATATGAATGTTAAATCATCTTTTCTAAATGGAGACATGGAAGAGGAAGTATATATTAAGAAACCTTTTGGATTTCCTCTATTAGGGAATGAAGATCTAGTTTTCTATTTAAGTATGCACTGTATGGATTGAAACAAGCACCTAGAACTTGGTATGCAAGATTGGATAAGTATCTGATTCTATTGGGATTCAAGAAGGGCAATACTGAAAAAAATTTGTACCTAAGAATCACTAAAGAAGTTATATTTATTGTTGAAGTTTTTGTTGATTATATTATATTTGGAGGAAATGATGATATCGGTAATAAGTTTGTAGAAGAGATGAAAAGTGAATTTGAAATGTCTATGACTGGGGAGATGAAATTGTATGTGGGATTGTAGATAAGTCAAAGTAAAGAAAGGATATTCATATATTCTCAACAAAATATCTTAAAGTGTTAGGAATGGGAACACTCAGAGGGAGGGGGGGGGGGGTTGAATCAGTGTTCACTTAATTCAATATTTTATATAACTCTTAAACTTATCTTGAATGCTTAAGTACTAAAATGAACATTAACATAAATAAGAAACATGGGCTCAACACATAACACTAATGTGGTTATGGGGAAACCCAAATAGGTAAAAACCCTGGTAGGAATTGACACCCACTAATAATCTGTACTAGTGTTTTATGATGCTTGTAAGAAGATCCTTAACCCTGTTAGGAGTTTCTTTACAATGTATTTAGTACAGTGACTCGGTCAAGGGTCAGACCCTATTAGGGGTGGGGATACATTTTCCTAGAGCTCACTACTCAAGTGGTGAAGGCTACAACCTTCTGATCTCAGATACACACTATATCTGCTAGATGAACTGGCACTGTGACACTTCTTGTCTGATCAGTTCCTTTGATGCCCTGATGCTTTGACCTATTGCAAAGCTCTAATACATCTTAAAAAGTCATCACATACCTCTTCTCTGCTTATCTCAACTCTATCTCAACTGCCATGTCTAATTACAAGGGTGCATCTATTATTTATATGCACATACAAAACAATTGACTAGGTTGGCCCTTTAACCAATTACATAGAATGCTTCCAAGTGAATTGGCTCAAGCATGTTTAAAAACAAAGTTAATTACATGTCTTTAACCTAAATACAATAGGTGCATAGCCTTTACAAAACAATAACATAGTCACTAATCAAATTACCATCAGTCGGCTACATACTCTATTTTGTTCTGGCATTCACTAGTTGTGTAACTTCAACTATCTGTAAATTCATCATACTTGCATATTTGATAATCTTGTCATAGACTAGGCATGAATACACTCTTACCACCTTATCTTCTAGGGTGCATACCATAACTTTGTCATACACACATGTGCTAATGCTCTAAACTACGGGTGCTCTATTAACTATCCAGTCTTCTATACTTAGCCACTTTCTGATCTTCTGACGAGGTGCGTTGACTCCAAAACACTATATGACTTTGTTTCCATAATGAAAACACTATATCTAGTCATATACAATAGTATAGTCAACTTGCCAACATAAATAACTATTGAAAATTTTTGGCATGGATGACAAAAAACATGTTGGAACCCCTATGTTAACTGGGAATAAGTTATCCTTAGAAGATGAAGAAAGAAATGTATCTCAGATAAGATATAGATCAATGATTGGAGGTCTTCAGTACTTAATACCAACAAGGATGAAGCTAACAAGATAGTTCAAGAAGCTAAGAAACCTAGTATTAGACCTAGAAATATTGTGTGTTATGAATTCCATAACTTTCTTTATATTGCTAAATATTGCAAGCTACAAATTGACTACAGTCAATTGAAACCTAAGAAGAAGGTGACAAGTTTTAAATGTCACAATGATAGACATGTAGAAAAGTAATGTAGATTTAAAGGACTGGTAAAGAATTCCTTTAGACCATTCACAAAGGAGCAATAATTGAATAAAGAAGGCAAAGAAATAGAAGAGTTGAAAGTAGAATTTAAGGAGAAATGGGTCAAGTAGAATGAATCTTTGGAATTTGAAGTTAAGACAGATGAAGAGAAGAGTGTGAGAAATTAAAAGAGTCCTAAGATTCTTGTTGAATCATTACTAGGGTTCATTTCTTCACCATCTTTATGATGAGAAATATATGCCTTAGGGTGATCATGACATATTAACACTAGTTAGATATAGAGCCCCTATATGGATGAGTTAAGTTGTGTGAGATTGAAGGAAACTTAGTTACTATGTTATGGGATATTGGAAAATATTGCATCTATTTTGGAGATGTCTATGAGAAGATCTACTTGTTAGAGTTGAAACTAGTTTCTTGTAGCTTTATGGGTAATTTTCAGACTTGTTCAAAATTGTCTATAAGGGTAATAATGTGGTCAAATTACCTACCATTTACACTAAGATCAAAGATAATTGAAGTGTTGGGAGCAGCAATTGGAGATCGAAGTGTTTGCAATTATTTTTGTAGAACCATCACATGACCACATGAGATAGTATTTTTGATTAACTCAAGAAATCTTTGTCAATTTTAGTAACAAATAAATCAGTATGGATACACCTAAGGTTTTTAATGTGCTTGAAAGGAATAGATACAAATTTAAGAGCCATCCTTTCAAATATACTGAAGAGGATCAAGAGAGTGCATTTTTCCATGCCCTATTTGGTGTTCTTCATATCGAAGACATCAGGGCATACATACATAGCAAGGTTTATTTTGTAGGGACTACAAAGATATGTGATGAAATGATAGGGTTATATAATATAGATAAAAACATAAGAGAAGAATGTAGGGAAGTTCACAGGTTACCGATAGTCAAATACATTGAGAGATATGAATTTGATGAGTTATACTAGATCAAAATTATGCTGAGATGAATTCATGATGAATTCATATGGATTGGTAGAACCCCAACAATTATCACCAAAGAACTATTGCATGGGATCATTGGTTTACCTATGATAGGTAAAGTACCTAGTGTAGAAAATAACATTAGGTTTGAATTACAAAAACTAACAAAAATAAATTGGAACAAGAGAGCCATGACTGTAAATGACATCGCACAAGAAGATGTCAAATTTGTAGCAATGATATTAGGATACAAGTTCTATTATAGCACCAGAATAAATAGTGTGTTAGCTAATTTTTCTCACATGGCATATAATATGGTAATTGAAGATGAAGATTTTGATCTATTCTAGGTCCTAAGGAAACAACTAATAGAAAATTTGCTAGGGATAAAGAAGAACATGATAATGTTCGAAAGTAAAGTGCACCAAGATAACTAAGAGGGGTGGGGGTGAATTAGTTATCAAATAATTATAACTTTTATCAACTTCAACAACATTAAACCATGTAAGCAATATAATTACCAACCATAGAAAGATATTCATACACAATAATACAATGACACAAGATATGTTGACTAGGGAGCCTCTTGATCAAAGAGTAAACCCCGGTGGGAATGATGCCCACAAAAGATGCACTAAGATGAATATTCCTTGTGAAAGGATGGACTCTATTAGGAGTCTTATGAAATACATTTAGTACATATGAATCCCTGCTAGGAGATTTTGAATCCCTGTTAAAAGATTCTAACTGTATTAAGAGTTATGGAAGACAGAAGGACCCACTACCCAAATAGCTTTAGGGTAAGATCACTGAACACACTATCCAAATAATCTTTTTATTACTCAATAGAATAATATGTTACCTCTTCTATGACTATGCCAAACCGCACTCACTGTTACACTAGATCTTTGTACTTTGCATGTCTTCCCTCACAAATTTGCTTTCACATTTAGCTCTTTTCTTTACTTCATATCCTTCACTATATCCTCATCATCTATAAAATAAGGAAAAACATTCCTTCCTTTATACCACACTCAAATAATTACAAATGAGTTGGCATACAATTACAAAATAAAAGTTTCCACACGCTACATTAAAATTACACAAAACTATGCCCTTCCAACTACAATAATTCTTCACTCACGTGACCTCAAAGTTTGTGCTATCATCCATGTCATTATCAATGTGTCTTCAACTTCCCTTTAACTACACAAAACTAGATTCCATCCCAATTAGGAGATATCATCCGATTTCCACAAACCACTATTTAGGAACACTTCCTGAATACTGCTTCCACCAAAATGCTCATAACTTCCATGAATAAATGAATTAATGTCCATGATCTTAATCATATACATATAATATATCAAAGAATATATCCTCAACATTGCATAGCTCCAACTGCAATATCGCACATGCACTAATTCAAACTATGTCTACTTCTCTGCAAGTCTCTGGTAAATCACTCTGTTGATATCAATGACAATCATAGTCATAAATGCAACAACAACTGCTACAGAATGGCTGCCAAAGATTTAGTATTCATTCCTAACAATCTCCCCCATTGGCATTGATGGAAACATAGATGAAAAAAATCCAATGTTCCAAAAATCCAATACTGCAATACTGCTACTTCAAGTCCTCTTCATCAATCAAATCTTACTTTGTTTTCCTTTTCAGATAGTACAAATAGTTTTTTTCATGTACACTTCTCCCCCATTGACATCAATGATAGAAATTTCATCACTATGTTAACAATAAATCCAATGTCAAAACACATTATTCAGAAAATACATTCACTAGAGTCCTCATGAATCAACTTAGATACACATACTCCCCCATAGAGGAAGTACCAACATCCAGTCCAGAAAAAGGATAAGGCTGTCATGCCCAAAAGTTGAGCAAAACACAGTTACGAAAATTTTTCCTAAACATACTAACTAACATACTAAACATACTTACACAACTAGAGAGCAAGTCCTATCCTGGCACGAGTCTCTAAACAAGATACAAGTTTCCTAAAGCTACTAACTTTGATTGGCATGCAAATAGAGACTGTTGACTAAAAGTCAACTTGAGTTAACTATAAGTCAACTACACATTGAAGTACATGCGATCGAGCTAGAAATAAACAAAAAGTATCAAGGATAATTTGGACACGCAAACCGAGTTGATGTCCAAGGTTTGACTAAGTCAACTTAAAAAGTCAACTATGTCAAAATTTAGCTAAACAAAGTATCCTAAGGTTATTGATACAATTGGTAAAGATAGAACATGTATCTGAGATGGTTGACCAAAAAGGTCAACTAGGTTTGACCAAAAAGTCAACCCTCTCAAAACAACACGAAACTAAAATCCTAGGTTCTAGGGTACTAGGGGATCCACTAATTCAAATCTCAAGATGATCGGAGAAGGTTTGACCATTGTTGACTAAAAGTCAACTATGCTTGACGATAGTCAAAGATATGAAAATGTCCAAGTTTGGTATAAATTACAAGTTAAGGAATAGGTAAGATTCCCTAATCGATAAAAATATCTAAGTTATTAATTTTAGGAAAATAAATTAATAAGTTAAATAACATTCAAAATTTATACTTTTAACTAACAATAATCATGCTTTTAATAATTAAAATAACACTAATTATTCCTCTCTTTAACTTGAAACTTAATTCCATATTAATAAATAATATTTAAGTTTTACAAAAGGAATCGTATTTGTTTAGTAACCAATAAAAAAATTATTAATACTAAAGGGGAATGTTAACCAACCCAACATAACGATCTACTAAAATAAACGTATTAATGTTACTAAAACAACTTAAAATCTCATTAATTTATGCACCATAAATTTAAATGACTAATAACAGAAACTTATTACAAATTTACTTTAATCCATACATTACAAAAAAATTAAACATTTGAACGAAAGAACATTAAAAGAAAACTTAAATGATATATCTTTGTTTTTTAAAAATTATAAACCCTACTCCTTGCCCTTTTTAAATGTAATACACCCATCCCTGCATGCAAAATAAAAGTGCAGAGCCAAAGATGGGCATCCGCCGAAGTGGTGGCTCGGGCCACAGCGGTGGCCGCTCGGTGGCTCCATCGTGTTGGTCATCGCTCTGCTCGAGGGGCGCCCGACACAAGCGAAAGTGAAAGGGAGGAGGAAGCGGGTTGACTGGGGGAAAGGCATGAAGCGGGAGAACAGAGGAGTGGGGGAAGCTCGACCGAAGCTGCCGCCACCGTGGCGCTATGCCATTCCACCTCCGTGCTTGGGAGAGGGAGACAGGACCCCTCGCAGGTGGGGTTAGGGTTTCGGCCCACCTCACGCCGCTTGGTGGTACAATTTTTTAACATGCACCCAGCGCATGATCCCCAAACGAGATCTAAAGCAACTCTAAATAATATATATATATTTTTAAAAATAAAAAATAAAAATAAAAATAAATAAAGATTTAAATTTTATAGAGCGAATGACTAAAAGAAAGGATAGATATCATCAAACTAATAAAACTTATTTTCAAATTATTTATTTTAATTTACTGGTAAGGTCCATTCCCTGTACCTTCAAACAGGGGGTATGGGGAATATTTTTTTTAATAAAAATTACTTTAGTGCATTCCATAATTCCTTCTTATCAATATGCATGGGTAAAAAATATAATTTAAGCACTATAAATTTTTCTCAAAAAAAATTTATAAAAATTTCTAAGTATAAAATATTATTACAAATATGTTCTAAAATATGATCTAAATGTAATGAAGAACAAAATTTTGTTTGAGTATAAATATTTTTAACGCAAAATTTTCAAGAAATATTCCTAAGTATATCTACACTTAAAAATCATATATATATATATATATATATATATATATATATATTCTATCTCACAATTTCTAAGTTTAATGAACCTTGTTCATAATCCAAATATGGAATTTCTTTATTTATTTTTCTATTCAAGTATACATGTGTCAAATCATCTATATCACATAGCTATGAAGTTTTCATAAATCAATTCCTTAAAAATATTACAAAATTCTCAATAATGAAATTACAAGGAATCCTTGATTCTTTTTTTGAAAAAACTTACACATGAAAGAAATATTGAAACAAGATTTTCAACTGGGATTTCTCTGAGCCACCATTTTCTACAAGTCCTGCGTCACTAGTTTCTTGTAGGTGCCAGGTTGACCATGGAGGCTCACCACCCAACCTAGGCCTTTACAGGGCGACCCCCGAGCTAGGGGATCCAATATGAAATGGGATAACAAATAGACATTTATACAAGTAGAAAAATATCCAAAAATAAGAAGACACTCAAACATATTTCCCAACAAGGTTTTAACAATAGGGAGACCTCCTTGAGGTCTAACTGAAAACAGGGTAGAGGTGGACTACCAGGAGGAGAAGCCACAACATGATAAAACATCCCAAGCCACACATGGACTTGGGTAGACCATCTCCAAGAGATACGGTCTCAATCTCCTTATGGCCCCTAGGTGCCCATAGGCTATGTTTGGCATCATGGGTATCGTAGAACCCCATGGTTATCCCTCCACACATGGGAGACTCTGCACATCCTGGGTCTACTTCCTACTACCCCCTTCAAGGCTACTCCACCCTCCCTAGGGTGAGTAAACCTTGAAGAACCCATCCCCAATTTGCAATTACAAAAGGAAAAACAATAATTTTAAAACTTGAAATTTAAACTAAAAACCTAAATAAAAGTCATGGACTCCATTAATGGAGGTCCAAGCTCAAGAACACAAAATATGAAGAACAAAATAACACAAGGGCCAACCTTTCTCCAAGTGTGTTGAGTATCTGAAAACTTGAACTCCTTCAATGCTAGCCTTCTCCTAAGCTTTCCAACAAATCTGGTCTCCAAATCTAGAGAGTGGGTGATCAACTAAAACTTAGCCCAAGGCCTTTCCTAAATAGGAAAACCTCCAAGAATGGTGGAACAAATCAGAAGAGAGAAGGAAACTTCCATCCCCTTCTTCCCACTTGCCTTCATTCACCATAAATGGAATTGAATGCAAAATTGAGAAAAAGAGAGGTTAACTAAAACCTCACAACTCTTCAAATCCGTCCAACCTCAAAATGGAGACTTTAGGGAAGTAATAAATGAGTTTAAAGGCTTATTAGTGGTTTAAAATGACCCCTAACCCCTAGGGTACCAAGTTGGGTAGCTAAAACTGACCCCGGTTACCTTCTAGGAGCCCAAAAGATCTTCCTAAAGTCCACCTGAAGTTTGTGCACGGATTTGGGGTCTTGGTTGACTTCTAGAAACTTCCTAACCCAAGTTTAGTTGATCACATCCTAAGGTAATACCCTAGTTAGGCCCTAAAACACTCAATAATAAACATACTTAACCATGCCAACATATAAGCCACAATTTGCCAAATTTGGCACATTAATTAAAACAATGACATGGTTAGATCATATACAAAATCTATTTTAATTACAAACATGCAAACCACATTTATGAAATGAAAAACATCACAATGAGGTCCATGTCTCTTTATTCAAAGAGGAACTTGGCATGCACGGTAAAAACATATATTTCAATATTGGATCCCCAAATTTAGTTCCATGGTCAACTTATCCTGCACACTCATTGCACACATCAGTAGGTCCAATAAAACATGATATAAACATAATACATCATAACTACATGGTTTAAAACTATGTCTATAAATTAGTCAACTAAGCATAACTTCAGTTTCCTAAACCGTCTTTACATCACAATAGTTTTAAAACATCATAAATCATCATATGTATGTAACCATAACTGAAACTGAAACATAACATGTAATATCCCAAGTGTACCCTGATTACATAATTAGGTACTGAACATATAAAATAGGATTCAATAGATCCTTAAATACATAAGTGTCCACATAGTCTAATATGTCTGAGAAATAAGTACTGAAAGCATAGAAAACATACTAGCAAAAGTGTGACTGTCTGATAGGTCTCACAAAGGCTCATATACCACTGGATGGATGCAACCAACTGCATCACTTCTCAAAAGTAGGCTGGGGCATAACTCCAAGCATACCTCTCAGATACTCAAATGTATCCTTAGGCAAAGGCTTTGTAAATATATCTGCTATCTGCTCCTTTGTACTTATGTACTCAAGTCTGACTTCTTTCTCAGCAACTTTCTCTCTTACAACATGATACCTAATCTCTATATGTTTTGTCTTAGAATGTAATATAGGATTCTTAGACATAATAACTATGCTAGTGTTGTCACAATGTATGACAATAGGTTCAAAAAACTTTATTCTAATATCCTTCAACATTTTCTTCATCCAAATTATCTGGTTACAATTTTTTTCTGCTACTACATATTCTTCTTTTGGTGTGCTTTGTGAGATACAATTATGCTTCTTGCTTAGCCAAGAAACCAATCTTCCTCTAAGGAAAACTGCTCCACCACTAGTTCTTTTCTTATCATCAACATTGCCTCCCCAATTAGCATCTGTATATGCACATAGGGTAAAATCATCAGATTTTTCATACCATAATCCATAGTCCATTGTGCCTCTTAAATATCTCAGTATCTTCTTTAATGCTGCATAATGTGATTCTCTAGGTTCAACTTGAAATCTTGCTACAATTCCAACTAAATGTGCTATATCAGGTCTTGTATGAGTCAAATATTGTAATCCTCCAATCATAGATCTATATTTCTTCTATTCAACTATCACTGTTTCATCTGTGCTAGATAATTTATGTCCAGTTACCATAGGTGTTCCAACTAGTTTACAATTCTCCATTCCAAATATTTTCAACAAGTCATCTAGGTACTTTGTCTAACTTACAAAGATACCATCATTGTTCTATGTTATCTACAATCCCAAAAAGTATTTCATTTCACCAATCATACTCATTTCAAATTCAGTGTTCATTTCATTAGTAAATTTGTCACTAGCTTCATCTTCTCCTCCAAAAATAATGTCATCAACAAAAATAACTATAACCAACAAACCATTTTCAATTTCCTTTGTGTACAGATTTCTATCAGTTGTTCCTTTTGTAAATCCCAACTTTAACAAATACTTGTCCAACCTTGCATACCAACTTCTAGGTGCTTTTTTTAGTCCATATAAAGCTTTCTTCAATTTACATACCATGTCTCCTTCTTGAGTCAAAGGAAAACCTTCAAGCTGCTCAATGTAGACTTCTTCTTCCAACTCTCCATTCATAAATGTTGACTTCACATCCATCTGATATACTTTGAATTTCTTGTAAGCTGCATAAGCCAAAAACATTCTCACTTCTTCAATTCTTGCAACAGGTGCAAAGGTTTCTTCATAGTCAATTCCTTCTTGCCGTGAGTATCCCATACATACCAATCTTGCTTTGTTTCTTACTACTTCTCCTTGTTCATTCATCTTGTTTTTGAATACCCATTTAGTTCCATAACATTCTTGTATTTAGTTCTAGGGACCAATTCCCATGTCTTGCTCTTTTCAATCTAATCTAGTTCTTCTTTCATAGCATTAGTCCAACTTTCATCTTCACAAGCTTCACTAGTAGTTTTAGGTTCAATTTGAGAAATCAAACATAACTGTTCTTGTACCTTATTCTGAGTTAGAACTCCTCTTTTGATGCTTCGAATAATTTTCCCAATAGGATGATTTCTTGATAAACTCTTGTTAGGTGTCACTATCTAAAATCTCACTTTAGGTGTAGGTTCTTCAATGACTTCACTGTGGCTTTCATTCAAAAAATCATTTTTAGTTTCATAAAATAATTTAGTAGATCCAGTGTTAGGTTTAGGATGAGCTTCTTCATCTGATTCATAATCAAGCATTCTTTCCTAAATTTTGAACTTTTCATCAACTTTAACATTTGTGCTCTCAACAATAGTCTTAGTTCTTTTATTGTAACATCTATAGGCTTTTATTTTCAAAGAATATCCAAGAAATATACCTTCATCACTTCTAAGATCAAACTTTCCAATATCATCATCTCTTTTTATATAACATTTGCTTCCAAAGATTCTAAAATACTTAATTGAGGGTGCATGTCCAAACCATAATTTATAGGGTCTCTTGTCTCTATCTGCTCTGATTTGTACTCTGTTCATTGTATATACTGTTGTGTTCACTACTTCTCTCCAGAATATCTTCACCAAATCATTTTCAAATAACATAGCTCTTTCTGCTTCAATCATTGAACTATTTCTTCTTTCTGGAATATGATTTTGTTTAGGTGTTCTAGGGGATGAGAACTATCTCTTAATGCCATTTTATTCACAAAAGGTGTTAAACTCTCTAGAAGTAAATTCTCCACCTCTATCAGATCTCAAACATTTAATTTTCATTCCAAATTCATTCTTAACTTTATTCTTAACAATCTTAAACTTATCAAATGCTTCAAAATTTTCTTTAAGAAATGCAATCAACATCATTCTTGTAAAATCATCAACAAGAATCATAAAATACCTTTCTCCATAGAATCCTCTAGTCTTGGTAGGACCACTCAAATCTGTATGAACAATCTCCATCTTTTCAACAGATGAAAACTTCTTACTGGAAAAAGAACTTCTCTTCTATTTAGCCATCACACATTCCTTGCAAATCATGTTAGTAGGCTTCATAATTTTAGGCAAATCTCTTACTACAAGTGTAGTACTTACTTTCACAATTTTTTCAAAGTTTATATGACAAAACCTTATATTCCATAACCAACTATCATCAATCTTAATAATCAAACATGTCATCTTAGTAGGGTTCAACTAAAATACATTACCTTTGGTTCTAGATCTAGTTCCAATCAGATTTCCATCTTTATCCTTTATCACACAAGTTTTCTTAGTAAACCAAACTTGATATCCCTTATCAAATAACTATCCAACACTCAAAAGATTATGTTTCAATCCATCCACAAAGTAAACATCATTAGTATTAGTCTTTCCATCAAGAGTAATAGATCCTATACCTTTAATCAAGCAACATGCATTGTTTCCAACTCTAAAAACTCCTCCATCATATTTGTTAAACTTTATGACATTTTTCATGTCTCCAGTCATATGATGTGAACAACCACAATCTATAATCCAATCAAATTTCTTTTCAACTTGAAAAACTAAGGCTTTTTCTTCCTTAACATCAATTTTAGGATTCTCTTCTTTAATTGCTACGAATCCTATGTCATCATTATTATCATTATCACTTTCACTTAGAGTTCTCTCTATACTAGCTTCAAGATCTTCATCATTAGCATAATAACATTCCTTAGATCTTCTAGGTTTGAAATTGTTTCTATACTTTTTAACTCTCTTAGGACATTTAGATGCAAAATGACCATATTCTTGACAAGTCCAACATTAAAAAAATTTCTTACCGTCTGGTTCTCTCTTCACAAGAAAGGCAATACCTTATTCAATCTTCTTGTTTTCTTCATTTCTAGATTTGCTCCTGCTAGCATAATCTCCACTCACACTGATGCTTCTTGAAAAAGTAGGGAAAACACTAAGAGCACTGAATGCTATCTCCATTCTAGGTAAGTCTTCTGATAACCTCAGGTTCATTTCTACTACTTCCAATCTTCCAAGAAGTGTCTCTCTTGTAAAGTTTGTAGTACAAGGTATAACTTGTTCAATCATCTATGTTGTCTTCTTAAATACAGGAGTCAATGTGTCAAGAATGAATGCAAAGTGTTTTGGTAGTCATTCTATAGCAGTTGTTGTTGCATTCATGACTTGGATTGTCATTGATGTCAACACAGTGACATTCTGGATATTAGTAGAAAAGTAGGTACAGTTTTGTTTTGTGCACATGTTGTATTGTAGATTGGATTTTGCATAGTTGATGGTATGTTCTTTGGTGTGTTATTAACCTATGGTTAACAGCGCAAAAAGAAATTCATTCATTTGTAAGAGTTATGAGCATTTTGGTGAAAGCAGTGTTTAGACAGTGTTTTTGTGTAGCGATGTTCAGAAATCGGAGGATATCTCTTAGCTGGGATGGAATCTGATTTTGTGTAGTTAAAGGGATGTTGGAGACTCATTAATGATGATGTGGTTCATAACACAAACTTTGAGGATATGTTTGGAGAAAGTTACAGTAACTGGAAGCCGATAGTTTTATGTGAATTTTGTGTGTAGCATGTAGAATTTATTATTTTGTAATTGAGAACTGACTTATTTGTAATTATTTGAGTTTGGTATATAAAAAGGAATTTTTTTCTTATTGTAATGTGTACTATGAAGATTGCAATTCGAATATATGTATGAAGTGAAGAAAAGAGCTAATTCAGTGATGAAGGAAGACTTGTGACTACAGAGATCTAGAATTGTGATCTTGTGTAGCAGAGAGTGCAGTTTTGGCATAGTGTGAAGGAGGTAATATATTTCATATTATTCTATTGAATAATTCTAAGATCTTTTGGACTGTGGGTTCAGAGATCTTTCCTTGAAGATTTTTGGGCAGTGGGTCCTTCTGTCTTCCATAAACTCTTAACTGGGTTAGAATCTTTTAATAGGGATTTATATGTACTAAATGTATTTCATAAGACTCCTAATAGGGTCCATCCTCTAACAAGGAACTTTCATATTAGTGCATCATTTTGTGGGCATCATTCCCAGCAGGGTTTACTCTTTTCAAGAGGTTCCCTAGTTAACATATCTTATGTTATTGTGAAATTGTGTATGATTATCTTTCTATGGTTGATCAGTACATTGATTATATTGTTTAAAGCTATTGAATAGATAAATTATCTAATAACTGATTCACCACCCCCCCCCCCGCTCTCATTTATCTTGGGAATCTTTACTTTCTAACAATTGGTATCAGAGCAGCAGGTCCTTGAAAGAAATGTTTAACAACTTAAGGAGATCCATGGTGAATTTCAGAAAAGAAAGCCCTAAGTTTGATGGAGTAAATTTTGACAGATGGAAAGAAAATATGAAGACACATCTATTGTGTTTAGGACCAAGTTATTGGTTTATTACAAAGAATGAGAAGACTATCATTGACGAAGACAATCTAGAGGCAGGAACTAAAGATGAACTAGATCTATTCATGTGTATAATACTTGCAAGAGAATCACTTTTATCAGCACTACCAGAGAATGAATATAGTCAGGTAAGATGTTTGAAAACATCTCATGCAATTTGGAAAGCTTTACATTCTACTTTTGAAGGTGATGAACATGCAAAGAAGGCTAGATTACATAATTGGATGTGTGCATTTGAAGATATCAGAATGATGGAAGATGAATCTATTAGAAGTTATATTGGTAGGATGTCTGAGATTGTGATAGGAATAAAGTCTTGTGGAGGTGATAAGATAGAGAATGAAGTGATATGGAAAATTCTGAGAACTTTGACACCAGTATTCAAGCAGACAATGCAGATGATTGAACAAGTGATACCTTGTACATCAAGCTTTTCAAAAGAGACTCTTCTTGGAAGATTAGAAACAACAGAGATGAACTTGAGATTATCAGGAGAGCTACCTAGAATGGAAATACCATTCAGTGCTCTTAGCATTAGACCTACAAGAAGTACTAGTGTGAATGGAGATTATGCTAGCAGTAGCAGATCTAAGGAAGATAAGAAGATTGAAGAAGGTATTGCATTACTTGTAAAAAGAGAACCAGATGGTAAGAAAACCTTTAAATGTTGGACTTGTCAAGAATATGGTCATTTTGCATCTAAATGTCCTAAAAGAGTTAAGAAGTATAGAAGCAACTTTAAACCTAGGAGATCTAAAGAATGTTATTATGCAAATGATGAAGATTTTGAAGTAGGAATTTAAAAACATTTAAGTGATAGTGATAATGATAACTTTGAGGAAATAGGATTTGTAGCAATTAAAGAAGAAAGTTCTAAATTTGATAAAAGGGAAGAAAAAGCATTAGTTTCACAAGTTGAAAAGAAATCTGATTGGATTATAGACAGTGGTTGTTCACATCATATGACTGGAGATAAAAGAAAGTTTGTTAAGTTAGATAATTATGATGGAAGAATTGTTAGGGTTGGTAACAATGCACCTTGTTTGATTAAGGGTATAGGATCTATTACTCTTGATGGAAAGACTAACACTGATGATGTTTACTTTGTTGATGGACTAAAACATAATCTACTAAGTGTTGGACAATTGGCTGATAAGGGTTATCAAGTTTGGTTTTCTGAAAAAACTTGTGTGATAAAAGATAAATATGGAAATCTGATTGGAAAAGGATCCAGAACCAGAGGTAATGTATTAGAGTTGAATCCTACTAAGATGACATGTTTGATAACAAGGATTGATGACAGTTGGTTATGGCATAAAAGGTTTTTTCATATAAACTTTGATAATATTGTCAAGGTGAGCACTACATTTGTAGTAAGAGATTTACTTAGAATTATGAAACCTACTAACATGATTTGCAAAGAATGTATGATGGCAAAGTAGAAAAGGAGTTCATTTCCCAATAAGAAGTTCACATCGGAAAAGAAGTTGGAGATTGTTCATACAGACTTGAGTGGTCCTACTAGGACTAGAGGATTCTATGCTGAAAGGTATTTTATGATTCTTGTTGATGATTTTACAAGAATGATGTGGATTGCATTTTTTAAAGAAAAATCTAAAGCATTTGATAAATTTAAAATCATGAAAAGAAAAATTGAGAATGAATCTGGAATGAAGATTAAGTGTCTAAGATCTGATAGAGGTGGTGAATTTACATCTAGAGAGTTTAACACTTTTTGTGAAATGAATAGCATTAAGAGACAACTTTCAGCCCCTGGAACACCAGAACAAAATGGTATTGCAGAAAGAAGAAACAGGTCAATAACTGAAGTAGCAAGAGCTATGTTGTTTGAAAATGATTTCGCTAAAACTTTTTGGAGAGAAGCAGTGAACACAATAGTATACACTATGAACAGAGTACAAATCAGAGCAGATACAAACAAGACACCTTATGAATTATGGTTTGGACATACACCCTCAGTTAAGTATTTTAGAATTTTTGGAAGTAAATGTTATATAAAGAGAGATGATGATATAGGAAATTTTGATCCTAGAAGTGATGAAGGAATATTTCTTGGATATTCTTTAAAAAGAAAAGCATATAGATGTTATAACAAAAGAACTAAGACTATTGTTGAAAGTGCAAATGTAAAAGTTGATGAGAAGTTTAAAATTCAGGAAAGAATGCTTGATTATGAATCTGATGGAGAAGCACAACCTCAGCCTAACATTGAAAATGAAGAATTATTTTTTGAAACTAACAGTGATTTGCTGAATGAAAGTCATACTGAAGAAGGCAAAGAAGAAAATAGAGAAGAAAACAAAGAAGAAAACAAAGAAGAAAGCAGAGAAGAATCTACAATCGGAACAAGATCAGTAACTATGACACCTAACAGGTATACTTCAAGACATCACCCTATTGAGAAAGTTATTGGAAGTTTAGATAGAGGAGTTTTGACTCGAAAAAAGGTACATTTATGTTTGATTTCTCAAATTGAACCTAAGAATACTAATGAAACTTATGAAGATGAACATTAGATCAATGCTATGAAAGAAGAACTAGAGCAGATTGAAAAAAAAAGGACATGGGAATTGGCCCCTAGACCTGAAGACAAGAATGTGATTGGAACAAAGTGGGTATTTAGAAACAAGATGAATGAACAAGGAGAAGTGATAAGAAACAAAGCAAGATTGGTATGTAAAGGATATTCACAACAAGGTGGAATTGACTATGAAGAAACTTTTGCACCTATGGCCAGACTTGAAGTAGTGAGAATGTTTCTAGCATATGCAACTTACAAAAAATTCAGAGTGTATCAGATGGATGTGAAGTCAATATTTTTGAATGGTGAATTGGAAGAAGAAGTCTACATTGAGCAGCCTAAAGGTTTTCCTTTGACACAAGAAGGAGATATGGTATGTAAATTAAAGAAAGCTTTATATGGATTAAAAAAAGCACCTAGAACCTGGTATGCAAGATTGGATAAGTATTTATTAAAATTGGGATTTATAAAAGGAACAATAGATAGTAACTTATACACAAAAAAAATTGAGAATGGTTTTTTGGTTATAGTTATATTTGTTGATGATATTATCTTTGGAGGAGAAGATGAAGCTAGTGACAAATTTGCAAATGAAATAAAGACTGAATTTGAGATGAGCATGATTGGAGAAATGAAATATTTTTTGGGATTACAGATAACACAAAGCAAGGAAGGTATATTTGTAAGGCAGACTAAGTATTTAAATGAATTATTGAAAAGATTTGGAATGGAAGATTCTAAACCTGTTGGAACACCTATGGTAACGAGACATAAGTTATCTAGCAAAGATGAGACACCAGGAGTTGAGCAGAAAAAGTACAGATCTATGATTGGAGGATTGTAGTACTTGACACATACAAGACCTGATATAGCACATTTAGTGGGGATTGTAGCAAGATTTCAAGCAGAACCTAGACAATCACATTATGCAGCAATAAAAAGGATACTGAGATATCTGAAAGGAACAATGGATTATGGATTATGGTATGAGAATTTTGATGATTTTACCTTATGTACCTATACTGATGTAGATTAGGGAGGTAGCGTTGATGACAAGAAAAGCACTAGTGATGGAGCCTTTTTTCTTGGAGGTAAATTGGTCTCTTGGCTAAGTAACAAGTAGAATTGTACTTCACAAAGCACAGCAAAAGCAGAATATGTTGTAGTAGCAAATAATTGTAATCAAATTATTTGGATGAAGTAGATGTTGAAAGATATTGGAATAAAGTTTGATGAGCCTATTGTTATACATTGTGATAACACCAGTACAGTGAGTATGTCAAAAAATCCTATTTTACATTCTAGGACTAAACATATTGAGATCAAGTATCATGTTGTAAGAGAGAAAGTTGTAGAAAAAGAAGAAAGATTGGAGTACATAAGTACAAAGGAGCAGATAACAAATATATTTACAAAGCCTTTACCTAAGGATACATTTGTGTATCTAAGATGTATGCTTGGGGTTATGCCCCAACCTATTTTTGAGAATTGATGTAGATGATTGCATCCATCCAATGGTATATGAGCCCTATCTTTCTTCTGGATTGGATGTTGGAACTTCCTCTATGGGGGAGTTTATGAGCTGAGTCATGAGGACTCTTGTTATTGTGTTCTTCTGAAAAGTGTCTTTTGACATTAAGTTGTTGACTTAGTGATGGAATTTCTATAATTGATGTCAATGGGGGAGAGATATACATGAAAAACATTGTGGATTGTATGAGAGAGCTGAATAGGAAAACGAAGCAAGATTTGATTTGATATTTTGCAGTGATGTTGCAGTATTGGATTCTTGGAACATTACATGTTTTTCATCTATGTTTCCATCAATGCCAATGGGGGAGATTATTAGGAATGAATGCAAAGTGTTTTGGTAGTCATTCTGTAGCAGTTGTTGCATTCATGACTTGGATTGTCATTGATGTCAACACAGTGAGATTCTGGATATTAGCAGGAAAGTAGGTAAAATTTTATTTTGCACACATGTTGTATTGTAGATTGGATTTTTCACATTTGATGGTATGTTCTTTGGTGTTTTATTAACCTATGGTTAATAGTGCAAAAATAAATTCATTCATTTGTAAGAGTTATGAGCATTTTGGCGAAAGCAATGTTTAGACAGTGTTTCTGTGTAGCAATGTTCAGAAATCGGAGGATATCTCTTAGTTGGGATGGAATCTAAATTTGTGTAGTTAAAGGGATGTTGGAGACTCATTAATTATGACATGGTTCATAGTGAAAACTTTGAGGATATGTTTGGAGAAAGTTACAGTAACTGGAAGCCAACAGTTTTATGTGAATTCTGTGTGTAGCGTGTAGAACTTATTATTTTTTAATTGAGGACCGAATCATTTGTAATTATTTGAGTTTGGTATATAAGAAGGAATTTTTTCCTTATTATAATGTGTAATACCCCTCTAACCCTAATATAAGTTTTGTGTTTTTGAAAGAATTAAGATCCTTCGATGTTTTCTTATAGCTTAAGTTGTACATGATACTTGTTTGATCTATTCCTATAGTTGTTTATAATAATTTCATAAGCTAGTACTCAATGATTCTAATATCAGACATACTATCTAAAGGTATCACTTTTGTATGTATTTATCTCCATGTATGTATTGAGTACCTACAAGACCTTTATGAACATAGTTAGGATGTTATATGATATGTACTTGATAGATATATATAAGTGGTTATTTATATTTTATTCTATTAAGGTTACCTTGGATGAATCTTGTATCTCACTTGATGATTTGATTATGTTGATTTATTATTAGTATTGATAAGAGACTAACACAATGCTTGAGATTCTAACCTTCGTTATGATGATGCTACATGCTTTGAGTGTATATATATACATGATGTGCTTTCATGATTCAGGATGAAGTCGTAGTTACTCACATAGCTGAGGTCCACATGATGTATCGATCCTAGTCATCTGTCTGCAATGTTTTCTTTTATATGTATATCCGTGCATATGTATTTCTTCTTTGTGATGCAGGCTTGCAGGTACTAGGCATCGACTTCACCTGGCTTCACAGGTCTAAGCATGCCCTCAAATCTTTGATGGTTGTTGTTATGGAGATAGTACTAAGGCCCCTACATGAGTCTTTCTTTGTCATTATTCCAATTTGGGAATATTAGGGTTCCTTCTTTGTCAGTCAACCTTTGGGTCAAAAACCCAGATCCAACGCACCTGGTTGGGCATGGTTGTAGTTAGTGCCTTGTGGCCACTTGAATTCATTTGGTTGTATGATTTGTTTACTCATTTTATTTATTTCTCCTTCTTGGTATGATTCTTAGTTAATCTTTCTATGTTGTGTTTCAGGAGTTTGGCTTGACTTTCCTTGTTGACTTTGGTTGACCTTGTTTGATCTTATAGTTTTCTCAATATGTTTCATAGTTGATTTTTATGGCCTCTTTCAATGATTAGATTTATTTTGAGGCATGTGATTTTATTCTACCTCAGTGTTATATCCTATAGTAATAATAAATAGGTAATAATATTGTGATCTATTACTTCATAATCTTATAGATTATAGTGTTTGGTATTTGGCATGTATATATATATATATATATATATATATATATATATATATATATATATATATATATGGGTGCACACATATATGTATTTATATATATATAATTTATATGTGATTATATGTTAATTATTGTAGATATTGTTGATGGTGTATATTTCGGGATTAATGTAAAGTATAATATTATTAATAATTAAATATTAAATAATGCGAGGTATATTATTCTCAATTGTTAATTATTAATAATGAGGATAGGTTATATATATAGATATTGATGTAATTAATGATGGCATATGCATATATGTTAGGATAATATTACATGTGTGTATGAATGAATACAAATAATCTTTTATTGTATATTTGAGTAATATAGTTGTATGATATTAAGTTATTTTATAATACCCTTTAGTTAAGAGTTAGTTGGGAGTTGGTTACTTTTCCTCTCAACTTTTGGAAATCTATTTATATGCACTACTTTCTCATTTGAAGAGAGGGGATTTTGGGGCTGAAGCATTGAGGAGAGGATGGCCTTACTTTTCATGGAGATTTTGGAGAGAAAACTTGGAGATGTGAAGGAGAGTTTGTAAGCATATGTCTTTAAGAATTTTTGGTTATCTTTGCTTTTGGGAGAGAGACATTTTTGTGAGAATTTCAGTAGTTGAGAGAGGGATTCTTTGCTGTGGAATTATTTCTTTCTTTCATGGAGATTTCTGAAATTGGATAGGGTTTGAAGGATGCATCTCAAGTTTGGATTTGTCTTCTCTTTTGTTTCTTTCCTTCTTTGATTCAACTTTTGTAGGACATGAGGTATGGATTGAATATTTTAGTTACTTGATGTATCTGATAGATTATAGATCTATTTATATATTATCATTATTTATTATATCTGTACTTTTCATTTGTATGGTTATTTTAAAGTTTTGAGTTTTTGTTTGTAAGAATTGGCATGTGTTTTCCTAGGGTTTTTAGCAACCCATTTTTGGAGATCTATTATTATAACAATTTAAATTGAATTTATGGTTTTACTAAATTTATTTTCTGGAAGTAAAATTCATAGATCTCAAATGGGTATCTCTCTGATTTTATTTTTAGGGTCTAATTAATGCCTTATTTTTGACATTTTGGTAGACTATGCCTGTCCATTCTTGATTCCAAATTTTTTGTCAAATGTATTCGTATGCTACAGGCTGATATGATTATATAAAAGTATAAATTTGATATCAGAGATTCTCTTAAGTCTTATATTTCATTTCCAATTGGTTTGGTGAATTTTAATTATGTTTTGTGAAAATTACAACCGTTTTAGTGAAGGCAAGTCTGAACCCTAACCAGAATTTTCTGTTTTAAACCAGAAGTCATAACTTTCTTTCCCACCGTTGGATCTTTCTAAAAATAAAATTGAGAGTCCATAATTATGTTATCTAAATCTCCACTGAATCGATTTCATTTATTTTATGTTTTGTGGAAGATATGGATGACTGTTCTATGATGACTATTCTTTGCATTTAATCCTTTCTTGAAATAATTCAATTTAAGAACATCATTAAGTTTTAAGGTTTCGTATGGTTACCAGAGGCTATTAAAATTTATTTTTGGTTAATTGGATCTATTTATACTCTGAATATGTTTATAATATCACTTGGATGTCTTCTTATATGTTTGGAACATTCTGAATGCCATATTGGGTTTAGGGTTGTCAAGTGGACTAGGGACAACATATGTTTTCCTAAACTCAATCAAATGTTGTTATGGAATTGATATGAATTCTTGATGATGAATCTATTATGTTCTTATGATTTTTTATATGTATGTTAGGGAACCTAAGTACACTAGTTGAGTGGCTCATAGTGAGGGACCAGGGCCCTAAGTGGCTAGTACCAGGATAACCTACTATGAGTTATTTAATCAAGTGATAACCTAAATAAATGAATTGGGAATGGGAGATTATTGGAATGGGAAATTACACATTAATCAAGATTAATTGTGCCTCTCCCATGCCTTTAGTGCTAGTAAAGACTAAGGATGGGAGTGGGAGAAGGTACCTATGCATAGGTACAACTGAATGACCTTGTCTGTACGAGAGGCATTCGGTTCCGCATGTGCCTACTTGGGGGCCGGGGCCAAGAGTGGCTAGTACTAGGACAACCCAAGGGGTGAGGGCTATGCGATGACACTCACCTAGCTTGTAGCTTAGAGTCTCTATCAAATTTGATCATGCCTCTGGTATTCCTTGTGGTCTTCTTGTCTTTTCTTTTTTTGTTGTGACTTTGGGGAACTTTTATCACCACCTTAGGAATTTTCTAGTTGTTACCTCTTGTATGGGCCTTTGGTTCTATCTCCTAGCTAGGGGGAGTGGGCCTATTGGTTCCACGTGGTTGGGTGGTTAATATTTATATCGAGGTATTGTTCGTGATTCTCTGGATGATCCTAGCACATATTCCTTTCCAAATCTACAGTTGAAGATTTCTTATTGGATATTTTAATATGTTGAGATGTACTTATGTATTTGAATTCATGTAATTTTTAATCTCCTAAAAGGAGTCTTGTAGTATTGATGTAATCTCAATTCAAAGCAATGCATAAAGGAATGGGTAGTTCTAGGTAAAAGAAAGGGAAAATAATGTGGAATATTGGACATGTTATTAGTATTAAAAGAAAGTGTTTATGTTATTTCTCCTATCCTCTTATATTGTCCATATGTAAAGGAAATAATCTTAAATATAGTTATATATAATGATGTATCACAAAAATAATGTATTCTCTCTTGATGAAAGGATCCAAAGAAATTATTGAGAAATGATAGGTTAGTGATTGGAATTATTAACAATGAATGGTTATGAAACAATGCAATAAAATAGTAACTTGATTATAATGTTAATACTTGGTTCATGTTAATGAAATACTTAGGAGAATGCCTACCTTAATGAATATTAATCTCTTACCTAAATTATTAGAGAAAAGTGATATAAAGGATAGTAGATGTAGATGAAATCAATATGAATTTATGGAATGAGTTGATAAAAGGAATAATGATGTTGGATGATTAACCTATGTTTAATAAAAGAAATAAGTTAGGGACATTTAACTTGGTGCATTAAAATGAATGTACGTCTTTTAAGCTCATGATTCCGTGAATATCTTATGCATATAAATGGTTTATATGATGTTGCTTAGGTAGCGACGTTAGGGAACCCGAGAGGACTTAAGTTGTATAAATCTTACATTCAAGTAGTAGAAAATTATTTCTTCTTTTAGAAATATGAAGTGTAATGATGAATATTATTCTAGTTAAAATAAATAAATAAATTAAAAAAAAAATTCACTACTTTCTTTTTATAGAGGTTTTATGTCTTGTCCTCTTGGGTTGCCTAGCGGGGCATTACATAATGTGTACTATGAAGATTGCAATGTGAATATATGCATGAAGTGAAGAAAAGAGCTAATTCAGTGATGAAGGAAGACTTGTGAGTACAGAGATCTAGAATTGTGATCTTGTGTAGCAGAGAGTGCAGTTTTGGCATAGTGTGAAGGAGGTAATATATTTCATATTATTCTATTGAATAATTCTAAGATCTTTTGGATAGTGGGTTCAGAGATCTTGCTTTGAAGCTATTTGGGCAGTGGGTCCTTCTGTCTTCCATAAACTCTTAACCGGGTTAGAATCTTTTAACAGGGATTCAAAATATCCTAACAGGGATTTATATGTACTGAATGTATTTCATAAGACTCCTAACAGGGTCCATCCTCTAACAAGGAACTTTCATATTAGTGCATCATTTTGTGGGCATCATTCCCACCAGGGTTTACTCTTTTCAAGAGGTTCCCTAGGTAACATATCTTGTGTTATTGTGCAATTGTGTATGATTATCTTTCTATGGTTGATTAGTACATTGATTATATTTTTTTAAAGCTTTTGAATGGATAAATTATCTGGTAACTGATTCACCCCCCCCCTCTCAGTTATCTTGGGGATCTTTACTTTCTAACACAATGTTCTTAGAATTTTCCATATCACTTCATTTTTTGTCTTTGTTCCTCCACAAGATTTTACACCTGTAATAATTTCTGACATTCTACCAATATAGATTCTAACAGATTCATCTTCCAACATTCTTAGATCTTCAAGTGCACATATCTAATTATGTAATCTAACTCTTTTTGCATGTTCATCACCTTCAAATGTAGAGTGTAAAGCTTTCCAAATTTCATGAAATTTTTTCAAACATTTTACTTGACTATACACATTCTCTCTCATCAGCAGTACATGTTTCAAGATTTTCATCTTCAAAGATAGTCTTATAATTCATTGTAATAAA
Source organism: Chamaecyparis obtusa (assembly GCA_027943335.1). Classification (NCBI taxonomy): domain Eukaryota; kingdom Viridiplantae; phylum Streptophyta; class Pinopsida; order Cupressales; family Cupressaceae; genus Chamaecyparis; species Chamaecyparis obtusa. The sequence continues at coordinate 423,541 of BSBK01001710.1, forward strand.
CCAATAACCTAGTCCTAAACATAGTAGGTGTGTCTTCATCTTTTCTTTCCAGCTGTCAAAATTTACTGCATCAAACTTTGGGCTTTCTTTCCTAAAATTCACCATGGATCTCCTTAAGCTGTTAAACTTCTTTTTCAAGGACTTGCCACCCTGATACCAATTGTTATAAAGTAAAGTCCACCAAGATAACTAAGAGAGGGGGATGAATTAGTTATCAAATAATTATAACTTTTATCAACTTCAACAACATTAAACCATGTAAGAAATATAATTACCAACCATAGAAATATATTCATACACAATAACACAATGACACAAGATATGTTGACCAGAGAACCTCTTGACCAAAGAGTAAACCTTGATAGGAATGATGCCCACAATAGATGCACTAATATGAATATTTCTTGTGAAAGGATGGAATCTGTTAAGAGTCTTATGAAATAAATTGAGTACATATGAATCCATGTTAGGAGATTTTGAATCCCTGTTAAAATATTCTAACCCTGTTAAGAGTTATGGAAGCCAGAAGGACCCACTACCCAAATAGCTTCAGGGTAAGATCACTGAACACACTGTCCAAATAATATTTGTATTACTCAACAAAATAATATGTTACCTCTTCTCTAACTATCCCAAACCACACTAACAATTACACTAGATCTCAATTTTAGATCTCTATACTTCCCATGTCTTCCTTCACAAATTTGCTTTCACATTTAGCTCTTTTCTTCACTTCATATCCTTCACTATATCATCATAATCTATACAACAAGGAAAAACATTCCTTCCTTTATACCACACTCAAATAATTACAAATGAGTTAACATACAATTATAAAATAAAAATTTCCACACACTACATCGAAATTACACAAAATTGTAGCCTTCCAACTACAATAATTCTTCAATTGTGCAACCTCAAATTTGATGCAGTGAAAGGTAGGAGAATCCCCAATGGAGATGTCCTAGCCCCTAGCAAATAAGCACCCAATAGAATATAATAACAATACAAAGATTTAGGTCCACACAATGCCAAATACTCATAATAGAATCATCATATTTTCATCCAACATGCCTGGCAGTAAGGCCTTCCGGGTTACGGCCAAATACAATGCAATTACAATAGAAACTCCACAAGATCTCACAAGATCCAAACCAAACCCTAGCTAGCCTAGATCCACACACTGGTAAAAACCCCCAAGGAAGATCTAAACTTGTGCTTGCAAGCCCACCAAGCAATCTCCTTGTTTCCCAAGCCGCAGCTCCTAGCTCTCCTCAAAATTCGCTCCTCTAACTCTTCCTCTTCTCCAAGATGGATGAATGATGCCTAAAGACTTCCCCCAAAACCCCTACTTATACCAATCTAAGCCACAGGTCGGCCCTCAACATAAATTAAATACAAACACATAAATTAAATGCCACAAGTCGGCCAAGAACAATAATTAAATTCCCAAAATTGATGTCTTAGTAAAATTGTGATATCTCCTAACTACGGATGAATTAGAACTCATGATTCAAACCGTAGGTAAAAATATAGGCCCTCTACAATCTCTAAAATTTTCATCCTCTAACTCTTTGTGGAAAATTACTTATATGGCCTAAAATAGGCACCAAATTCCTAAGCAAGACCGAGCTCCTCCAAGGCCACGCTGAGCAACCAAGACCATGCCAAGTTCCATTAAATACATCAAAACCAATTACCCAAGACCCAAGTAGGTTTATCCAACTCTACCAAACCCCTCACATATGAAAATAAGTTCACACGGCTCCATAAAATCTCCCAAACATGCAGGATACCCAACTACCCTGGGATGTTCCTGGATCAAAAATTTTCATTGTTATCAACATCACTATCAATGTGTCTTAAACTTCTCTTTAACTGCACAAAACCAGATTCCATCCTGATTAGGAGATATCATTTGATTTCCACAAATCACTACTCAAGAACACTGCCTGAATACTGCTTTCACCAAAATGCTCATAACTTGCATGAATAAATGAATTAATATCTACACTCTTAATCATAGACATATAATATATCATCAACATGGCATAGCTCTGACTACAATATCCCATGTGCGCTAATTCAAATGCTATCTACTTCTTTGCAAGTCTTCAGTAAATCATTTTGTTGACAACAATGACAATCATAATCATGAATGCAACAAAAACTGCTACAGAATGGCTGCCAAACATTTAGCATTCATTCCTAACAAATAACACATTTTATATTTGGATCACTAATAATATACACATTCTTTCATTTTATGAGAAGATTTCCTAACATGTACCTATGGAGATTTGATAGATGCTCCATGTAGATTATTAGTGACTTCTATAGAAGAAGTGGTGAGGAAAAAAAGTATGCCAAGATTGCAGGAATGGTCAAAATATTTTTGGAATAAATGAATGAAAGGGAAAGGATCCCTTGGAGACTATTGGATAAGTTTTTAAATGACATATGTTTCATGGTGGAAATTGACAACACATGCTTTGAGGCAGTAGAACCTATAACTTTATGGGATACTCCTATGGGCTATGAAGTTGACTATACCATCTTAGAACTTCATATTCAACATGTTTTACAGTCCCCTAAAGACCCCAATGTTCCTAGATGGGGTTCATGTGAAGAAAAATACAAAGCAGTTAAGGAAGAAATGGTGAAAAGAAGGGAAAATAAATTTGAATCCTTTGTTGACAAAATAGAATAAGAACATGACATATAAATGGAAGAGATGAAAAATGTCAAGGAAAAGTAGTAGAAGTTGGGGAGAAATACAATATTCCTCCTCCTTAACCTCACATTGAGACACCTCATGTGGTGGAGGTTGAAGAAGAAGAAAAATATGGCACTGTTAGACCTACTAGGAGAACATCATAGAGGCGGGCTACAAGAGCAACTACACAAGGCCAAACACCTCCTAAATATAGACCTAAGGCCATGGCTAGTGGACCAAGAAGGAAGATGAAAACACTAGACACCCCTCTATCTTTTCATGGGAAGGATCAGCAACAAAGACTAGAGAAAAATAGGAACAAAATAAGGAAGCTCAAATAATGGATATAAAGAAGACTAAGGAACTAAAGAAGAAGGAAAAAGAAGATGAAAAGGATTTGTAACTTCAAGAGGAAAATGTAAGGGCACTTGAAGGAGATAGGAAGAAAGAAAAAGAAGCTAAATAGATGAAAGGCTAGGAAGCACAAAGGTATCTATTTAAGACATTGTTAAAAGTTCTCCAAAAGAGAGTAGTGATTCATGGAAATATTGCATCTATCAAAAAGTACTTTGATAGATATGATGAATAAGAGAAAAACAAGATAGAAGATATAGTTGTGGAGAACATTTTCACTTTCAAAAAGAATCTAATTGAAATAGAATGTCAAATCAGTAAGGACCTTTTTGAAAGATTAGAAGGAAGAAAGAATAAAGCCCTTAATGAGGACACCAAGATGAGAAAGGATATTCTTTTTTAGAATATTCCTACTATGATAGGAAGTCAAATGAAAGAATGGATTGAGAAAATAAGGCCAAAGCTAAGAACCAAAACTAGAATTCTTAAGTTAATTGGAAGGAAATATGAAGAGGTTGAGAAAGAAACATATGACACGATTGGAAAGCTACTCCTTGAGGAGAGACTATTAATATGATTTAGAACAACAGAGAGCGGGGGGTGAATCAGTTGTTCTTAGGTCCAGATGTATCAATTAAAATTTTAAACACTTCAACAATCTTAGACCTAATCACCAACACTACTCGGTCATTAAAGAATGAATGTCAGAAACATATAACAATGTAGTCCACTATCCAACAATATTTATCTTGAAAAACATAGATATGTTCACACCAAAACAATCACACAAGTATGACACCATGATTGATAGTGGAAACCCAATTTGGGAAAAACCACATTCTAACATGTTACTAATATTTTCACTCTTCTGAAGTGAGCTCTGTGAAAATCCAACCCTATCAAAGCTTTACAAACACAGTGCTAGGTATGACTCTGTTAAAGGATTTCGACCACCCTGTTAGGAGTGAGCCTTGTTAGAGGAATTAAGTACATTACATTAGAATGAAACCTTGATTAAATGATTTAAACAATGACTGTTAGGTCAACCTTGATTAAAGGATTTAAACAATGACTGTTAGGTCAACCTTGATTAAAGGATTTAAACTGATACAATGGTTAGAAAGTAGCAGTAATATCTGGGCTAAAAAAATACAACTCACTTTGCAAATAATAGATCCAATTCACACATATATGATGGCTTACTAACTAAGTACCATTTCCATATCCATCACTAATCTACTTGGAAATCCCTTCAATAAATCACAACTTTGGTCAAATCCTTCACCTTCATCCTTTCTACTTAGACTTATCAGTCAATAACATTAACAACATCAGCATCTTCATTAACCTAATACTTAGGTTTTCTTTTATACCTCTTCAATAGGTATATCCATCTCTTGTTGGTTAATCTCCTCTATAGATCTTAGGTTTAGGTCAGATTCAACAAATCCTTCCAACATTTAAGTCCTTCATATATTCTTCTAGAAATATCTCCAATCTCTTTATTGAAATGATAATAAAATAGTTTACCATGCATTAAATGCTCCATACACTCAATTAATAAAGTCAACATGATTTACATAATCCAAGAATTCAACTAAGTCAGATAGGAATCTAAATTCTCCCTCAAATGTAAATTACAGATGCTCAATCAATACTATGTTCAACTCCTTGGTCATCACTGTGTAGCTCGATCATCTTTGCAAACTATCTCCCTTGGCTAATGTTGTCACTCAACAATAAATTGATGTTTAGTCAACACTGAATTTACTCATCATATAATAGCTCTTAGTCCACACTAACATCACTCGGCTTAAACTAGATTTCTTCACTTTTGCTCAGTTAAGCCTACTTGTTCAGTCTTGCTTCTTACTTAGATAAACAATACATTATCTTATCATTGTGCCACATAATCAAGTACTTATTGAAGTATAAAATAACTCAACCTTTCTCTAGGTTCTATTGTTATCACCCTTGCCCTAATCCTTCTCATCAATCAATAGATATAGTAATTTCTTAGATAGCAACTATCTTACTAGTTAAGGTTTGACATCAATGATAATACAAAAATTTGTTCCATTAGAGTTTCCAACAATCTCCCTCTTTGGCATTGATGGAAACACATTATGAATAACACATGATTCACCAACCAATCCAAAACTTTGTCATTGCATCAGAAATATTTATAATATCCTTAGCTTCATTCTGATTCTGAATCCCTTAGTTAGGCTTGCTTGACCATCCTTTTTTATGTGTTTTCATCTGAATCTCTCCCTCTTTGACAATAATGCCAAAGCTATATCTCAAACTTGCATCTTTACAGATGTAGATATCATCTTGTCAGTTCAGTAACAATATTTCTCCCTCTATCATCTTCCTTATGACTGATTATCAACTTTGCTATACTTTTCACAACTCTAGGCCACTCATAAAGTGTGACCAATTATGCATCAAGTTGTCAGATACTATGTGCAACACATTTGATGAAGTTCTTCTAGCTTGAATAGGAAGCCTTAGTTAGGGTAAGGACCCCTAATTTACCTCTAAGATATTCATGAGCATCCTTAGGTAAAGCTTTTGTGAATATGTTTTCTAGTTGTTCCTTTGTATTCACATATTCCATTCTCACCTCTTTAGGTTGTATGAAATCCCTCAAGTAATGATACTTGATGGCAATATGTTTGGTATTTGTGTGTATCACTGGATTATTTGAAATGTTGATAGCACTTGTGTTGTAGAGTATATGACAACTGGTTCAGTGATCTCCTCTTTCATGTCTTTCAATAGTTGCTTAATCCATAGCAGATTTGAATAGTTCACTACAACTGCTACATACTCAGCTTCAGCTATAGATTTGAAAATACAATTTTTGTTTCTTGCTTGTCTAGGAAACTAATCTCTATCCAAGAAAGAAATCTCCACCACTAGTACTTTGTCTATCATCAATATTTCTTGCCCAATCTATATCAGTGTAGACTCTTAGTTTAGATTTCTCATGCTTCTTGTAATAAAGTCCATAGTATTCTGTCCCTTTTAGATATCTCAATATCCTCTTCACAACCATCATATGAGTTTCCTTAGGATTGGTAGAGAATCTTTCCACAATCCCAACTACTAGAGCTATGTCTAGTATGCTATGAACAACATATTGCAGTTTTCCAATCATGGATCTATACAGGGTTAGATTCACTTTAGTAGTATCATCATTTTTAGATAGTTTCTATCTAGTAGCCATGGGAGTACTTACTGGCCTTGAATCATCCATACCAAATGTTTTTAGTATCTCTTTGACATATTTAGACCGTGTGATAAAAATACCTTTTTTTCTAGTAGATAGACTTGCAAACCAACAAAGAATTTTATCTCACCAAACATAGACATCTCAAACTCATTTTTCATCTCATTTGAAAATGTATTACACAAGGCATCTTGTCCTCCAAATATGATATCATCTACAAAAAAATTATCTAACAAAATCCCTTTACCTTCTTCATCTTTCAGGCATAGATTATTGTTGTCATTTGTCCTAGAAAATCCAATCTATATCAATTAATTGTGCAGCCTCTCATACCATGCTCTAGGGGCTTTCTTTAATCCATACAGTGCCTTATTTAGCTTGTAAACCATATTTCTCTTGTTTGGATCAACAAATCCTTCAATTTTTTCAATGTACACTTCTTCTTCTAATATACCATTAAAAAATGTATACTTGACATCCATTTGGTATACCTTGAAATCTTTGTAAGTAGCATATGCAAGTAGAGTTCTCACTACTTCTAATCTTGCAATAGAGTCTAGGTATCATTCTTTTCTATTTGTTCTATTTCCTCATTCATATCTTGAATCCAGTCTTCATTTTCTAATGCCTCCCTTGTTGTCTTAGGCTCAAACTCACAAAATAAACATGTAGGATCTTTCAACTTGCTTATGGTTAGAACTCTAGTTTCTTTATCTCCAATGATTTTCTCAGGCTTGCAAAGTCTTCTTACATATTGTGCCAAAGTAGGTTCAGATTTATTTTCTCCTTGCTCTTTAGGTTCATCAATAAGATTATCAAATTTAGCCTCTAATTTCTCAGCAGCCTCTTCTTGATGTTCGACAGCATCTTCCTGATGCTCGACAACATCCTCTTGATGCTCGATAGAATCTTCCTAATGCTCAACAATATCTTCCTGATTCTCGACATTGCTTAGCTGTAACTCTATATCAAGTGTAAGTGTGTTACTCACCTCTCCTTCTTCTATATAGACAAAAGATATATAATCTTCAGGTTCTCTTTTGCTTTCATGTTCATTTTTCTCTACATATTCGTCAACTTTCAAATTTACACTTTCCACAATTTTTTTAGTGCTAGAGTTCAAACACTTGTAAGCTTTACTCTTTGTAGAATCACCTAGGAATATTCCCTCATAACTTTTTGCATCAGACTTTCCATTCCTATTATCTTTTAATATATATCATTTTCTCCCAAAGATTCTAAAGTATTTTACATTAGGTGCATAACTGTGCCATAATTCATAAGGTATAACATGTGTACCTTTTTTGATTTGTACTTGGTTTAACATATAAACAAATGTATTTATAGCTTCTTTCAATTACTTTTGTGCAACATTTTTCTCAATCATTAGTGTCCTTGCACAATCCATGATAGATCTATTTCTTCTCTCAGCTATACCATTATGTGGAGGTGTTCTAGGTGTAGACATATGTCTCTTGATTCCTTTATCATTGCAGAACACATTGAACTCATTTGATATAAACTCTCCACCTCAGTCAGATCTTAGACATTTGAGGTTTCTACTAGGTTTCTTTTTCAACCTTGGCCAAATACCACTTAAACAACTAAAATGCTTCAGATTTTTCTTTTAAAAGCATTACAATCATCATCCTATTGTAATCATCAACAAACATAATAAAATATTTAGCACCACAATAACTTTCTACACCCATAGGTCCACAAATGTTAGTATGAACCAGGGCCAAAACATTTTCAAAAGTAAAAGTCTTGCTCTTGAAACTTGACTTTGTCATTTTACTGAATTGGCATTGTTTTCACATCAGATTCTCAGGTTTCTTCAATCTCAGCAAACCTCTAACTTTCTTCTTTTTTAATAATATTTACCAGATTGTCAAAGTTAACACGACATGGCCTCTTATGCCATAACCATACATCATCAAATTGTGCAATCAAGCATGTATCTTGAGATAGATCTAGATAGAACAAATTACCTTTAGTCTGTTCTCCACTTCCAATCGGTTCACCATTGGCATCAAATATTTTAGCCTTTCTGTGATGAAACTCCACTCTCTAATGAGTTATATTAAGATGTACAACACTTAGCAAATTATACTTAAGACCTTCAACCTAATAAGCATTTTCATAAGTGATCTTATCAGTTAGCTTAATTAATCATTTACCCTTTACAAAACATGGTGCATCATTACCAAAATTACCCCTTCTACCTTTGTAATGATCTAGGGTATCAAATTTACTTTTTTCACCAATCATGTAATAATCCATTTCTCACCTTTTCTCACATAAGAAATAAGTGCAGTTTTCTCATCTTCATCACAATCATCTCTCATAGAAACATATACTATTTCAATTTCAAAATCATCATTATTGGTGTCAGTTTCTTCTTCAACAATATAACAAGATTTCTTACCTTTATCTTTGTAGTCCTTGTACCTTCGGTAACCTCTATTTTCTCTCTTATCCTCCTACTTTCTTTCTCATTTCTCATCCTTGTCATTCCTATTAGGACATCTTGCAGCTATATGACCAACTTTGTTACATGAAAAATATATGATAGCAAGTTTAACTTTATATTTTCCTTTTCCTCTTTTCAATCTTCTGGCCATAAGAGCTTCAAGATCCTCTAGTTTCTCATCATAAGTGTCACTATCACTTTCACTATCACTTATACATTTTTATTTTTCCTTCTTAGACTTATGAAAAACCATTTGTGACTTGAATGTAGATTCAACATTAGCAACAGTGTAGTTATCATAGTTAGAAATCTCAAAAGGAGTAAGCTTACCACTAAGACTTTCCAAAGTTAAAACATTACTAGGGTTACATCTAGATTCTTGAATTGCTAAAATTCTGATGGAATATACAGGAAGGAAAGTTCTCAATGCCTTTCCAATAGCTGTCTCATCATCAATAGTTCCATTAGCTCCTCTAATATCATTTACTACCTCCTTGATTCTACCACAATATTGAGCAATATTTTTGCCTTCTTGCATTTTCATTTCATCAAACTTACTTCTCAGGCTTTCATATTTTTCCCTTAGTAAATTTGCATAACCACCATAGATATTTGCAAGAGTGTCCCACATTTTCTTTTCATTTGTGCAATCTTTAATGTCTTCAAATTTAGGATAGCTTAAGGCAGATGCAATCTCCAACATTGCTTGGTTGTGTTCCTATTTTTCTCTCATCTGCTTGATAGTCAAAGGTGTAGCAAGTGTAACATAGTCATGTTCAACATAATATTTTGTTGAGTCACCAATACTAGCTAGATGAAGTTTCATTAGACTCTACCATGCAGGGAAGCTCTCCTTATTCAACTTTGGTACCTCCTTTTTATACATCTTGATCATTTTCTTCAAGTAACTTTAAACTTGTTCTTTGTAAGCACCAACGGCTCTAATACCAATTTTTAATATGATTTAGAAAAATAGAGAGGGGGGGTGAATAAGTTGTTCTTAGGTCCAGATGTATCAATTAATATTTTAAACACTTCAACAATCTCAAATCTAATCACCAACAATGCTTGATCATTAAAGAATGTATGCCAAAAACATATAACAATGCAGCTCACTATCCAATAGTATTTAACTTGAACAACATAGAAATTTTCATGCCAAAACATTCACACACGTATGACACCAGGATTTATAGTGGAAACCCAATTTGGGAAAAACCACTTTGTAACATGTTGCTGATATTTTCACTCTTTTGAAGTGAGCTCTCTGAAAAGCCAACCCTGTCAGAGGTTTACAAACACACTGCTAGGTGTGACCCTATTAAAGGATTTCAACCACCCTATTAGGATTGAGCCTTGTTAGAGGACTTGAGTACATTCCATTAGAATGCAACCTTGATTAAAGGATTTAAACAATGACTGTTAGGTCAACTGTGATTAAATGATTTAGACTGATAGAATGGTTAGCAAGTAGAAGTAATATCTGATTCTAAAAACATACAACTTTCTTTTCAAATAATAGATCCAATTCACACATATATGTTGGCATACTGACTAAGTACCATTTCCATCTCCATCACTGACCTGCTTACAAATCCCTTCAAGAAATCACAACTCAGATCAACTCCTTCACCTTCAGTCTTTCTTCTTAGACTTATTAGTCAATAACATTAACAACATTAGCATCCTCATTAACCTCATACTTAGGTTTTCTATTATACCTCTTCAATAGGTAGATCCATCTTTTTCTTCTTATTCTCCTCCATAGATCTTAGGTTTAGGTCAAATTCATCAAATCCTTCAAACATTTAAGTCCTTCATACATCCTTCTAGAAATATCTTCAATCTATTTATTGAAATCACAATACAATGGTTTACTATGCATTAAATGCTCCATACACTCAATTAATAAAGTTAACACAATTTACATAATCCAAGAATTCAAATAAGTTGGCTAGGAATCTGAATTTTTCATCAAATTTAAATTATTGATGCTCGATCAATACTATGTTCAACTCCTCATTCATCACTACGTAGCTCAGTCATCTCTTCAAACTGTCTTCCTCAGCTAATGTGGTTAGTCGATAATAAATTGATGTTTAGTCAACATTGAATTTACTCAGCATACACTAGGTCTCAGTCAACACTAACATCCCTCGACTTAAACTAGACTTCTTCACTTTTTCTTAGATAAGCCTACTTGTTTAGTCTTGCTTCTTACTTAGATAAATAATAAATTATCTTATCATTGTGCCACATAATCAAGTACTCATTGAAGTATCAAATAGCTCAACCTTTCTCTAGGTTCTATTGTTATTAATCTTTCCCTAATCCTTCTCATCAATCAATATATATATAGTACTTTCTTAGATAGCAAATCTCTTACAAGTTAAGGTTTGACATCAATGACAGTACAATAATTGCTTCAATTGTAGTTTCAAACAATGACCTGATCATGGAAAGTCTACAAGGACCCCAACTCCAGTGATCACCCTCACAGAGCCTAAAATTACCAAAAATGTTGAAGAGGCTGGAATTCAAAAAGAGATAGAGCTAGTTGATACTACCTTACCTGACTTCTACATTGAAAATATTGGACTCTCACTTTACATAGAGATGGATACATCTAATCCATTTCAGATGACTCAAACCTTGGAAAATATTTATGAAATAGTAAAGAACATTGAGCCCCCCAAGATCTCTCAAGAAGAATCAACTAAGAAGGAGAAACAAATAGAGAAAACACCTAAAAAAGAATAGGTACCAAAAGAAAAAGGTGAAGAAAAATAAATAGAAAAAGAGAAGGAACGGGAAAAGGTAGAGGATCAAGAAAAAGTACTTCTAGCTATCACCCCTTTTTCTACACCTATTTTATTGGAAAGTGGATCTAAATCACTTGCAACTAACATAGAGGACATGGATGTCATGAATCTGATACAATGGTCAGTACTTGATTTTTCTAAATCAAAGGAGAAATCATAAAAGAAGACTGATAAAACTACAAAGAGAATCCAATGAGAAACAAAAGTATTGAGTAATATTTTCACTACACCTCTTGTACATGTTGAAGATCCTATAAATAGTCTAGACAATGCTCTAAGTATAGTAGAAATTGTTTTTGATACATTAGAAGAAGCAAAAAGAATGAAAGTAGTAGATGAGTTTGAAAGGGCAAGGATGAAAGATACTCTTGATGGGATCAAGAGTGATCTTAATACATTGATTGCCACTAAAAGGACAATAAAATATTATCTTAAGGATGGACAAGACCTATATATAATCTACATGACTTCGCATAAGCATGTAAAGAGAATATGAGACATTATGGCTCAGGATGACAAGGTTATGGAAAACCTCTCTAAGGATCACTTTGAAAATAAGAAAATTATGGACATAAATAAGGAAACAAACTAGATCAGGAATAAAATCCATACCCTAGAGTTGGAAAAGTATGGAGTTTAAAGAAGATTCTCTGAATTAAGAATATTTTTGAATCCAAAGATCAGTACCTTGGAGAGTACTCATGAGGGCCTTTAGTTTGGCCTCAAAAAATTTCATGTATTAGTACCTACTAATGTAGAGGAAGCATAGAAGGCCACATTTGGTCTCAATAGACCAATTTGGATCATAGAGGTAATCAAAGAAGCTTGGGATGTAGACACGTAGATTTTAAAGACAAACTACAAAGTTATATTATAGATAGTTCAGATGTGACTTTGTAGACTTTTAATTTTCTTGTTTTGGAAACTACTTAAGACATTTTTGGCACCCTTTTCCATTGATGTCAAAGGAAGGGAGATACAAGAAAAAAATATAATAAAAAAAAGGAGAACAAGTATGTAAAATGAAAATATAGAAAACAAAAATAAAATAAAGTTTCTTCTGAAGGCTATGTGTTAAATTTATATGTGTTGCATTTTTATCAATATATTTCCTTTTACATTTTTTCCTTGATGTTACACTTAGTCATTTTTTTACTAAGTGTTACCATCAATGCCAAATGGGGACATTTTTGGCAAGTGGTCAACACATGCACACATATGCACATGTACAAACATAAACATATATAGAATGTTGTGATTTATGGAAACACTTATTAGCTTTATGATCGTACATATTGGATATCATGAATATGCTTGAATATAGTTGATGAAGGAAAAATGCCTAAGTCCACAGAGTGTTCCTATAACCTAGTATGACAGAAAATCTTAGAAAGCCTCAAAAAATTTATACTCAGGGTTTTGATCTTAATGACATGCTTGAAGGAAACCAATGAGTACTTTTGTGAGGTCACACCTATTCATATTAAGGGATTGAAGAGATATGTTCAGTTGATTAGATGTGAAGATAGTAAACAAAGCATAATATGTTAGCGATCATTGAGGCTAACTTTGTTAACGATTGGAAAGTTATTTTTTGATTCTATCTTGGACCTTACACCAACTAATGATACTTATGAATCATGCAATTACACATTAACTAATATGATGTTTAGCTAGAGTAATGTTGACTAGCTTTTGTAAATATACCTATAACAAGGTATAATTATACAGACACTTTTATATGAGTGTGTGATGATGATAGAAATGATATGGATGGATGTTATATCCAAATTATGAATGCATCTAAAAGGAAGAGTAGAAATCAAGAGGAAGGAGTACAAGAGAAGTTCTCCAAGGAATTGTTGGTTAACTCTTTGTATTCAAGACACCAGATTTGTTATAAGTATTTTTACACCAATTGCACACCCCTAGCATGGTTTTTTTTCCTTGAAAAAGGCTAGGACCTTTAATGGGTTCAATTTGTAAATATGGATATCATGGTATACATCCCCTAAGAGGGATATGCCTATATTGTAATAATAACTCCTAATAGGGCTAGAACTCCTAACAGGGTTTCAAGATTCATAGTGAAAAATTTAGTGGGTACCATCCCTACATAGTTTTTTCCCTTAAGAGGGTTTTCTTGAAAATAACTATGGTGTTATCAGTTCAACTAAGTTTTTCTTTATTGCATGGTTGTTCATTTTATGTTACATAGATTTATATGGTTGTTAAAGAATTTGAAGAAGTTTGAGAATTTAATTAAGTATTGTAACACTGATTCACCCCCCTCTCAATGTTACCAAATCCTAGGAGTATTTTGTACTGATCTTGGCTTTATCTTTGGGTAACACCCTTTTCTTGTATCAAAGGTTGATTTTTCAAGTTAAATTTCGTTGACTGACACATTAATATCCTCACCCAAAAAATGAATGTTTATAAATTGTGTTCAGTATAAAAGGAATACTTTATTTGGAGATTAAGTATTACCAATATAGAAAATGATACTGGCTCAGAATGTCTCCCACTACCACTGGTCCAAGAGCCCCTAGGGCTCCCTCTTCCACTCCTCCTGTTGACACTACTACTTCAGCTAGTGCCCCAAGGGCTTCCATTCTTTTTGTCATTTCCTCTTCTCTTGTCATCTCTTAGGTACATGTGGTGGTTGCTTCACTTTTTTATCCTATGGTGATGGTTCCTATTGTCGGGCCTTCTATGGTGGGTTCCTTGGTATGGGGTCCTTTGACTACAATCCTTCCACAAGCTTTGGGGAAGACTTATATTCACAATGCTTTCCTTATTTCCAAAAATATTATCATGGAACTGGAGGAGCGGACAATATCTAAGATTGATGTTGTTGCCTCTATTTTTTCTTTTGCATGGCATAATATATAGATTTAATGATTACTAGCCTTGTTTGCCCAATTTACATTCTTGGATTTTTAAGCATTGGGATCCCCTTATCACTAGTATAGTCCACATATTCCCTATGGATAAGGATTTTATTGTTGCTAAATTTGAAAATGTTGGGGATACAAAAATGATTATGTGTGAAAAAAAATTCAGCTGGGATGGTCGCTTCATGCTAATGATATAACCCTAGCATCTTGACTTCTCACCATCTTCTGAATCCTTTAATAAGCTTCCGATCTAGGTTAGGTTTCCTAATCTTCCCTTCCATCTTTGGGTTGATTCTCTTCTCAAAACTATGGTGGATGTTATTAAGGATTTTATTTTGGTGGATGAGAAATCATCTGACTTCCTTCAGTCCATTTATGCCCTCATTTTGTTGGATTTGGATATCTCTAATGGTATACCTCCAATGATCAAACTCTCTACTCCTAATGGTAGAAGTTGGATTCAACATTTGTACTATGAAGGCCTCCCATTCAGATGTAGAAGATGTTACAAGACTGGTCATGTTTTAGATCATTGTGATCTCCAAAAATTTAAAAGACTTCCTTATGGTGGCAGGGTGTCTATTCTTAACACTATACGATGGAGAAAGTGTCCTCACCCCAAAGCTTTTCATGGGTGGTTGGGTAGGTCCCTATGTGTTCTTCTCACTCTATTTTTTTTCTTGCTCCTGATGCAACTATGGATCCTACTTCTTCGACTGTGCGTGTGTAGATTCCTTATGTTTCATTTGTGGTGGCTCCCCTTCTATTGATGCTAGTTCTGCTCATATGGATCTTCTGTAGGGTTAGCTTTTGGGTCTACTCCTACTAGTTCTTTTGCTAGAGTTATCCCTCTCTTTGGCTCTCATTCTCAGACTATTTCCTTAATGTAGTGTGTTGCCCCCTCTAGAGGGATTGTTTCTACTATTTTGGACTCATTGGATTGGAAGAATGCTACTGTTATGGTTTAAGAAGGTTGGTTCAAGGTTAAAGGTAAACAATCCAAGAGATCTTCATCATCTTTTGATATGACCCTTCAGTCCCTTCACAAGGGTTCCAAAGGAAAATCCTAAATCTTGGGGCTTTCTTTTGGTTGGGCTTTCTTGGAGCTTAGCTTGAGATTTGTTTTTTTGGGGTTGTGGGAGCCTGATTTTAAAATGCTCGTCTAGGTTTTTTCCCATTCCATCTTGTGGGTTGTCATTGTCTATCCTTTGTATCTTCTTGTAAAGGGTTTCAGGTCCCTTCAAAATGTTTTTTCCAAAAAAATTTTAAAAAAAATACAGAAAATTATAAATTTTTTGAGAAATAGAAAACACATCAATGGGAAAGGAGATTAATAAGTTTATCATTAAGATAATATTGTGTCTATAGTGGTGAAGTTTATTAAGCATTTTATTAATATAGTCTATTCAATTTAGTATTCTAAATTTTTTTATTTGAAATACATTTGTAAGGTAGACAATATTATTTTTTACTCAAGTCAACATGTGTTGTTTTGTATCAAGGGTAGTGCATTCTTTGGGATCTGTCCAAAAACCTATCAACTATTTTTTCATATAGTTATTTTTATTCTCCCTATGGTTTTACCAATTTGGGTTTTCCATGTAAACATTTCTAGTGTTGTGTGAGGTAATTATTATTCTTTCATTTTTAAATTATGTAGTTTAGATTAATAAATTAATTATAGCTAATTAGATTTTTCTACTGCATGTTGATTCAATCCTCCCTCTTAGGATCTAGTGTTAAAAACATTCTATCAGAAGTACTTGTTTTATTATTACAATATTTGGACACTATTTTTCTTCAAGGAAAGTAACCATGAAAGGAGTGAGACAAATATGATACCAAAATAGAGTTAATAAAGTAGCTTATTTTTAAGGGTAATACCTTTATTAATATAGTGGACCACATTCATAGACTAGACAAGGGAAGAGTGAATTTAGAATGTGCAATCCATACTAATATTTTTCCTAAAATAGTTAACCATTTTAAACAAATAGGAATTAAAATTTTTAAACCTACCATATATAGTATTGATTACCTCAAGAGAATGATCACAATAAACTTAAGCACTTCTATTTGGTCATCATTGTTGAACATATTCTATAATTAATCTATTTTATCCCCTCCTTTGAATAACATTTTATGTCCTCCTTATCTTTCCTTAGGAAGAAAATAAATTTTATAAAAAAACTAAAATTAGCTCAATTATGATTTTGAATGGAAGGCCACAAAATCCCACCTTCCTATTAATCCAAATTTGATAAACTCAACCATGAAAACAAGGTTATGACCTATGATAGATTTTGTGGAAGGATTGAAAATATGTCGCAAAAGAATAAACAAATTTTCTTTGATATTATTGAGAGAAAAATAGAAATCTACTTGTATCAAACCATCTCCTCTCTGGGACAAGTAATGAAATGTAATACCTCTCCTATGGTGATACTTAGACTTTTCTGATTTGGACACTTTTATTATCATGGTCAGGACTATAAATTTACATTTATGTTTTGTGAATGATGATATGATGGATATGCTCATTTATGGTTATCATTTATACGTTTATGAGATTAGAAAACCATCTATTTTTATATGTTTTATGGATCTAACCCAATGATTTGAATCTAACCATTATCATGATGTTTTATGTTTCATGGATATGTGTCAGATGTGTTTTCATGACTCTGGATGAAGTCGTAGTTACTCACTTAGTTGAGGTCCACACGATGTATCAATCCTGGTCATCTGCTTGCATATATTTGATTTGTATATCCATATGTACATATATGTATCTCTTCTTGGTGATGCAGGATTGTAGGTACCGGGTATCGTCTCCACCTAGCTTCACAGGTCTGAGCGATCCCTCAAAATCCTTGATCATTGTTGTTGTTACGAAGATATCACCAGGTTCCATAGGATGAAACTTCACCTTTGATCCTTTTATCCTTAGGTGGGAAGTGCCGAGTCAGTCCCTTGTGTGGATATATTATGTGATCTCTCGGTTTACTGGTTTTGTGGGTCTTGTAGTTAGTTTCTTGTCTTTTGTATTCATTGTGAATGAAGTTTTGAGTATAGTGGTTCTAGTTGTCTTTATGGTACGTTCAATTCTATTAGTAGATTATTGATGTGAATTTGAGGGTATGATTTAGTAATTTATCTTTATTATTAGCTACTTTTGTACTAGTAGCTCTTGTTAGGAACGAGTTAGTATGTGATTGAAATATGTGATTTTAATATCAATAATAATAAAGAATTTTATGGTATTATCTTTATAATATCCATAATAACAAAATGTCTATGGCAATAAAAATAAAATAAAAATAATAATAAATATTTTTAATAATAGTGGTATGTTTCACCTTGTATATATATCACTATTGCATTTTGTAAAGAATATGGATTAAGTGTGTAAATAATAATATGCTTCATAATAATAATATTATGTTTGCAATAATATTTATAATAATAATAATAATAATAATATATGTACACATAGGCATATGGGTGCACACATATGCATATGCATACATATATTTATATAATTATTGGTGAGTAAGTAATTATTACATTCTATTAATGAATAATTAGATTAGTTAATGATATGGTTGTAAATAATAATAATTGTTATTAACTTCCCTAAAGTAAAGGAAACATAAATTTGATTATGGTAATAGATTATAGTTTTATTAAAAAAAAAATTATTTATCACTTTACGGGAATGGTTTTACAAACTATATTGTTAACGGATAACTAGTGGATAGTTGCATCGGTTGGAGTACCTGTGCAACTACTCCCCAATCTATATACAGGAAAGACTTCCTGTGTGAGAGAGAGTGGGAGGAGAGTTGTTTCCAGAAGAAGATAACAATATTAGTATTATGCTGGTAGGAATATTGTATTTGTGAGGAGAGAAATTCATCATTCTCTGAGAGTGGCATTTGGTTATTCCTGGAAGAGGTTGGAGATTGCACCTAGGAGGATTTTGAAGGAGTGTTGAAAGGGTTGAGAGGATTGGACTGGTCTTCATCAACCGAATCTGTGATGCCCAAAAGTAGGGTCAAAACACAACCAACAAATTTTTTTAAAAAAATTTGTTGGTTGTGTTTTGACCCTACTTTTGGGCATCACAGAATCTCTGCAAGACTCTAGGTTGGAATTCATCCTAAGAGTTATCTCTCCTTTGTGATATGAAAAGATGAAAATCTAGTTAAATGTTTCTCTATATATTCGTTGTTGATATAAATTATAGAATGTTGTGTTTTATATATATCATTGTCCCTGTATTAGTGATTTGAAGAGCTGGAATATGTTGAATGGATTTATTTCTTGTATTGAGTATAAAAAAATATTTATGCAATTATAGGAGGTTGTAGGGTTCTTAGCATTCCCCTTGTATTTCCTCTCTTATCAAGAATGTACATGAGTTCTTTGAGGATTTAGAACTTCTATTTCAAACCTACAGTTTCATATTTTTCTTTGCACCACTTTCTTTGCCCAGATCTAGAATAGATATGTTGGATAGATAGGGTGGATTGATGGGCCATTTTTGAAGGGAAACTGGGAGATCTCAAATGGGTCGTGCTCAGATTTGGCAACCCTAGTTCCCATAATGCCCAGTTTTACTCGCAAGCCAAAGTTGACAGTCATATTTTGTAGTTTCTAGTGATAAGTCAGTGATGACCGAGTAAGTCAATGATGACCGAGTAAGCTAGTGATGACCAAGTAAGTCAGTGATGACCGAGTAAGTCAGTGATGACCGAGTAAGCTAGTAATGACCGAGTAAGTCAGTGATGACCGAGTAAGTCAATCATGACTGAGTAAGCTAGTGATGACCGAGTAAGTCAGTGATGACTGAGTAAGTCAATGATGACCGAGTAAGCTAGTGATGACCGAGGAAGTTAGTGATGACCGAGTAAGTCAGTGATGACCGAGTAAGCTAGTGATGACCGAGTAAGTCAGTGATGACCGAGTAAGTCAGTGATGACTGAGTAAGTTAGTGGTGATCGAGTAAGTTAGTGGTGACCGAGCAACCAGTGTGAATCAAGTAGATTAGTGTTAACCGATGAAAATAGGATTCAAGCTTTATACAATTAAAACATTTATGTACTTTAATTTCTTATACTTTAAGTTATACTTGTATAAGTTTATGTACTTTAATTTCGTATACTTTAAGTTATACTTGTATAAAGGGTTTAGGTACCTTTTGAATTGATTGGGATAGGTTTCAACTTCCTAGGAGTTAAGTTGTAAGTTTTAATTTTTAGATTTTTAATAAAATCAGACTTAGTCAAATTTCAGGCTTAGTCAAATATCAGGCTTAGAATGAAGTTCATGGAACATTATCTTTTGGTATATAGAACTTTGAGTAAATTGTAAATGTGTTCATTCCTTGTTTGGTAGAGGTTATGTTCAGTGAATTTGGATGCCTTAATAGGGTTAGGATGTGTGTAGGAAGTAGTTTAGGGTTTAGGGTTGTCTAAGAAGATTAGGACCATTCTAAACATCCTTAAACATTCCTAATTTCCCCTAAAACATCCATAAATTATCTTATTATTTTCTACTCTTTGATGCAGTCTTACAAAAGTGTTTATGATATGTTTTTACTATGTGTATGATGTGGTTGCGATATGTGGGTTAAGGGTAGAAAACCTAACGACACCTAGTGAGTGGCTCTTAGTGCGGGGTCGGGGCCCTAAGTGGCTAGTACCAGGATAACTGACTGAAGAGTTATTTTAACAAGTGATAATTTAATCAAAACTTATGGGAATGGGTTCAAACCTATAAAAAGATTAAATGTGCCTCGCCCATGCCGTTAGTGCTAGTAAAGGCTATGGATGGGAGTGCGAGAAGGTGCCTATGCATAGGTACGATCGAATGGCGTATGTCTGTATGAAAGGCATTCAATTTTTCATGTGCCTACTTGGGGGCCAAGGCCCAGAGTGGCTAGTACCAGGACAACCCAAGAGGGGAGGGCTATGCAATGACACTCACTTAGGTTGTTGCTTAGAGTTTCTACCAAGCCTTAGAACCTATTTGGGGAAAGATTTATACTTGGGCTTTCTTTTCATCTATTATTTGGGAAAGGTAACCTGACCCTAGGTTTGGCCTAGCTATTCCTTCTTTTTGGACCCTGGTGTTTATCTCCTAGCATAGGGGAGTTGTCATGCCCAAAATAAACATCCAAAAAAATGTAACAATTTTTTTTTGAAAGATGATATGAAATAACATATGACTATGTCAACACTTCGCTCTACTAAGCCTAAGGATCGACATAGATACTCCTATGCAAAAGTGGTTAGGGATGTGCTTGTAATGACTGTAACAATAGGAGGATCTAGCAAGGGGAATCTCCAGTCCCGTTATCAGAATGGACTTAATTGAATTGACTTATTAGTTTGTTAAGAAGTTCCACTGCTAATAGTGTAAGAGCCTAACCCAACAAAACTACTAGATAATCATTTAATTCATTCTTAGTTAGGTTGGAACATTAATACTACTAACTAAAAGCCTAATACACTAATATCAGATTTGGGACTTAATGGTTTAAGGATAATAATTGACAGATCTAACTTACTAAATATACTCGCTAATCCTACTGAATCTAATCAATTGAGTTTCCAACATACCCAAATATGCTTTAGATTAATAATCAAGTTACAAATTAAACACACCTAATTAACTATATGATAGCCTCGTTAAAACTATAACACTTAGATAAAATATACTACTAATAATAATAATGTGATATTAATAACTAGTATTAGCAAGCCCAATGGGGTGGGCAATTAAAATAACAAGATAATTTTATTAGTGGAAAAGGAATGATTTATTATTTATTTATTTTTACCACTACATAATGGTAATAACATAAAAAGATCAAATTCAAAATAAACTAAACTAAACTCTAAATCCTACTAAGCTACTATTCAAACCCATTAACATCCACCTATTCCCACTAGCTTCCCTACAAGCTAGACTAAGCCCTAGGCAAAGTGGGCACATTTCTAGGCAAGGGAGGGCAAATCAAGTGGGCCCCACTCTTCTCATGAAGAGGATTTTCGCAACCCAAGGCTAATGAATGAGAGAAATGGTTTAAAAGTCAAACCAAGTGGAAGACAATTAATCCGCCTTCCCCAAAGAGGAGACCAAGAAGATGGTACGCAGGACAAGGAATGGAGTACTTTTTATGACAAGAGGGAAATGTCAGACTTAAAGTTCTAAGTTAGGTACACATGTAAGGGGGTAACTTGAAAGTTGGCAAATGTATTAAAGCGTTGACAACCATTTGTGCATGGAAGAAGGGACTAAAGTAAAATAACAGTGCTTTAAACCTTTTTGCTGACAAGGGTCACTTCTCAAGGCCCCTTTGTACCCACGTAGGGAGGTGTCTGGTTAAGAAATTTAACATAAAGCTTTCCCAAGCCCATCACCTGGGCCTAAGAAGAGAGCTTTAGTGGGGGCCACTAGCTTGGTCATGAGTGGAGGTATATTAAACACCCACTTTAGCATTATATATGCTAAGTCTTTATTTTAGTGGTAGTCTAGGGTATGTTTTAGTTTAGTTAACTTTATTTAGTGCATAAATAATAAAAACAAGGAATATTCTCTATGTAGTATGGGGATAATTTTATCCCCATACATTTTCCAGAGAGCAAAATTGCTCTTGCAAATTCTGGAAGTGTCTTTTTTTTTTTTTACAATATGACTAATACTTCACCAACTTGATCTCTTTGTTTTATTTACTAGCCATAGGTGAGGTGTTTAGAATGCAATTAGTGGTATAGTTTAAGAGTTGCTCAAAGAAGGAAATGAGTAAGTCTAGAATGCATATATGTCTTTCATTGATATTTCATCTTATCAGATATTCCATGGATAATTCCTTTGAAAGAGAATAAGAGATGATCAAGTTTCTTCATCCAAGTATGGTCTATTTAAGTATGAGTTTGGTCTACCATAAGATAGATTGCAAGGAGCTTTCAACTATGAATCCAAGTATTAAGAGTTTCATGGCTATCCATATTAATGCAATTTTACATACTATTGAATGATTTCATATCTTCTCTTGCCAACTTTGAATAACTTTTTTTTTAAAGAAAATAGCTCCACTATCTTAAGAAGCAAAAATCAATTAGACAAGATAGAAATACATTGCATTTTCATTATAGACATCCTATCAATTTCATTCCATAATCTCTATGATGAAGAAGCATTTACATTACAATTATATATTACACTTTGATGGAATACTCAATGAGAGATCAACATAAAAGAGCTACTTCACTTCATCATATTACATATACCCTTTCATAGACATCTACTATTTTACAATGAACTCAATAATGGAAATTCTTTACAATATACAAGAGAGAAAGATCTCCTTCAAGGTCAATAATACAACAACTTAGGAGAGTTGATACAAGCTCAACAAGAGAAACTTCTTCAAGCTTTTCCACTTGGGTGTTGACCTCAAAACCTACAACAAAGGAGAGAACCATGGGTGCTCACCACCCAACCAAGGTCTCTTATGAGACCACCCCCAAGCTTGGAGAACCAAAGCTAAATGGGTATGCAACAAGATCAACAAGATGCTCACAAACAATTTACACAAATGCACATACAACAAATTACTCCCTTCCAAGGTTACACAAATGAGTCTTACAAGCTCATTGAGAGGGTGGAGGTGGGCTTTTCCAAGGGGAGGATGCCATTACATACAAATTTTCTCACCATGAGTATTCAAGTGCCTCTTCAAGGCTACATATCCAAATGCCTCTTCAAGGCTACATATCCATGCATATCCAAATGCCTCTTCATACACATACTTTTCTTAACATCCTCTTCAAAATACAAGAATGCAATGGCTTCCATGGTGCCCATACACCATGGACTTATCCCTCTTCTCCAAGAGAAGAGACTCTCACCTCATGGAGAGCCCAACTAACCCCTCCACCCATAGGCCACTTCTTCCCTTCCCAAAAGGGTGAGTAATGCCTCACACCCATAAACAAGAACTCCCTCAATCAAGAAAAAAGAACAAGATCAAACCATGAAATCAAACCCAAAATCCCTCCCTTACAACACATTGCCACAACAAGAATCAAGATTCATATACATGAGAGAGAAAGATACAAGCTAATCTAATGCACAAGTAGAAAGACTTCCATGAGAAGAGTAACCAACCTCCACAAGTGTGATGGAAATGGAAATTTGAGAAGAGCTTATCCACTTTTCTTCCTCCTCCAAAAACCCTAAAGTCTCTAAAATTAGAGAGTGGGTGAACACCCTCTAATTCTATCCAAGGCCTCTAAAAAGGGCTCCAAATTCTACCCACCCACTAATCATAATTACAGAT
This sequence comes from Chamaecyparis obtusa, assembly GCA_027943335.1. NCBI lineage: Eukaryota > Viridiplantae > Streptophyta > Pinopsida > Cupressales > Cupressaceae > Chamaecyparis > Chamaecyparis obtusa. The sequence goes on from BSBK01001710.1 coordinate 447,396, forward strand.
TTGACTCTAAGGTCTCCTTGATTTCCCTTGTCCCCCCATGATTAATGCTTGATTGGAAGGAAAGGTGAAGTTGGGTAAGGGTCAAGATCCATCCAATCTCGTAGG